>JAFEMH010003798.1:162500-244871 GCA_022495995.1 Adenophora triphylla var. japonica
TACATAACCTATATGCACAATATCAATATATATCCCGCATCATAACAGTTGAACAAACAAAATCTATATATGTAATTACACTAAATTATAATGGTAAACCGCCCACCCATCAAGAACGTTCACTTCATAACTTTGAGGTTGTCTGAAAAAATTATCTGTACTAGATTAGACGTGGATTGCTTAGCTTAAGCGCTAGTATAATCTAAGATAGAAGAGGCGGGTGACTAACAAAGAAGAAGAGAGATGACGCATGTATGAGTCAGTTGGAGGGGTGGGAGACACTGTGTGTATACATACATACATACATATATATATATATATATTTATATATATATATATATATATATATATATATATATATATATATATATATATATATATATATATATATATATATATATATATATATATATATATATATATATATATATATATATATATATATATATATATATATGGAGGGGGTGGGAGACATCAGGTGTGTATATATATATATATATATATATATATATATATATATATATATATATATATATATATATATATATATATATATATATATATATGTATACACATGACAAAAACCGGACCAATCCGGACCGTGAACACCCTGGGGGTTGTTAGGGTTTTGCTTGAGAGGGGGCATTTTTTGTATTTAAAAGCTTCATTAAACCAGAGACACGAAAGTGAGGGGCTTTATTTAATATTTGTTAAAATCAACTCTATTTAATGGGATATAGGAGATGTTGGATCCTTTTAAAGAAAATTTATCTAGCGGAAGGACTCTTGGGAATTAACCCATAATCAATCTCACATTGTATTCATGTTGTAATTGAATTTAAAGAAAATTGATCATTTTTTTGGAAATAAATATCGATATTGACTTAATTTCTTGTATTGTTGTAAATATTATTAGGACCATAATAAGCATTGCCATAATTCAATATGTTGTGGGATAAAAAAAAGTATTTGAAGGAAATGCAGTCATAAACTGCACAACAATTCCAACTTAAAGCTAGATAATCAAATCAGTCGATCGCCATGAAAATGAAATGCCTATCATTGTTTCTTACTCTTGGATTTTATTTTTTAATTGCAACGTCAAATGCAAATGACTGTTTTTGGACTGAAAAGTACTCTGTCTATATTTAAATTATATACAGGGTAGCGATATTTCAGTCCATTGCAAGTCACAAAAACATGATCTCGGAATTCAAATCATCAGCTCCAACAAAGTTTACGAATTTGACTTTTGTCTAAATGTCATCCATAGCACCCTCTTCTTCTGCAGATTTAGATGGAACGACAAGACTAAAGTATTTCATGTTTTCAATAAACATATGATTGAGATGTGTGGGGAGAATTCATTCGGTAAAAAATGTCGTTGGGTCGTTAAAGAGGATGGATTTTACTTGCATTCCAATTTACAAGATTTCGGCAAGTTACACGACTGGAACTCAACTCAAGTCCCTCTCCTACCTATCGGCCTGTAGATCTTAATGCTAGTATGTATTTTACACTCCATCACTAAAACAAGTATTTGAATAAAATTGTTTGTTGATTATAACATCGCTTTGCTTTCGTAACATGTTTATTTTAGCTTAATTGTTACTTTTTAACCTATGCACGCTAGTAATTATTGAATTTCATTTAAAATTCAATAAGATAAACGAATTATGCAACATAATATTCCAATGCGATGATCCAGTAACCCCAATGTGATGAAGTATTAACGACGATATTTTTCCAATGTGACAGTTTTTGTGTAACACTACTTCCTCGGAGAAATCTCCGATCAGTTTGATGTAAAAATTGTACTATCCCTTTACAATAGTGCAATTTAAACAAACATCTCCAAACATTTACTTTAAATCTTCTAAAAAACTAGAGTTAAAATTTTCATTATTATCTCACATATATAAATAAAATTAGGTTATATATAAATATGTATATAGTAACATATTTTCGTATATATATAAAAAAGGCAAATTACAATTTAGGACCCAATGTTGACAACCCGTTACCTATTTGGGAGGCCGCATTTTTATTGTGTAAATTAGGACCCAATGTGGTCAAATATTGTCAATTTGGGCTTTTAAATGGAATTTGTTAGAAAACTCAGTTAAGTGACATGTGGCACGCACGTGCTCGACAAATTGGATTAGTTTGAAATGAAAATTAGTTCTTAAATGTCAAATACAAAGTTTTAATAAAACTAAAGACCATTACAAAAATATTTTTAAAATAAAATAATTTTTTAAATAAAACTAAGGACTATAATAAGCATATTGTCATAACACAATATGATGATAATTTATCACATAGTTCTGGTGTTAAAGAATTCAACAAAATTATCATAATCTAATTGAAAGTCAAACCGAATAGCAATAATTCAATACAAAACGAAAAAAAAACATTATCACTATTAGAAAAATATCTTTAGGGACTATTTGTTTGAGAAATCAATCTTTAATAGTCCCTATTTAAATAATTTTGAGACATAAATTCTTTAATAGTCTCTGGACAACAATTTTTTAAAAGTTGACTTAAGTTAGATTTGTTACTTTCTTTATGTTGGTTAATTTAGATAAATATTATATTTATTGTAATTAGGTTATTTTAATTGACTAACCTACTAACCAAATATTGGATATGTTTAGTGTATATTTTGGTTATTTTGTAGGATCTCTCACACAAGGAAAGAGTCCAAGATAAAGAAGGATTGCTTGGATTGAATAAAGAAGGTAGACGTCTATTTGGAAAAGATCTTTTCAAGCAAATCATCTTCTACAAACAAGGACATCTTTCTCTATATAATAGAAATGCACGTCACGTTATTTCCTGCGGTTTTTGATGCTCTAATTTGACGTTCCAAAGAAACAAAAGAGTGTTTTAGTGTGAGAGATTATTTTAGTTATTTAGTTATTTTGTTCTTCTCTTAGTACAAAGTTTTTGTGTAAACCGTCTTCTATTTGATTTAATAAGAAAAGCTTTTTATTGTCTACAGCTAGTTGCTGTAGATGAGTGTTCAAATTCGTGTTCTACTTTGATTAAGTTTATTATTCCGTTGCTTTAAGTACTGGTGCTATCACACCAGGACTCACATCATGCGTTTTTGTGTTCAATTGTCATTCCTAGCCGCTCAATTTCTTTCAATTGGTATCAGAGCTCCACTTGATTACACTGAGTGAGATCCAAGAAAGAGTAGCCATTATGGAAGGACATTTGAATCAATACCCTCCTCCTGTTTTGGACGGAACTAATTAATTATGCTATTTGGAAAGCTAAAATGCATTTTTTCATCAAAGCAATTGATGAGAGGGCATGGCTTAGTATTATCGTTCCATGGTCTCCTCCTAAGGTTGAAAGTAAGAGTGAAGAGGGGGAAACCTCAGAAAAAAACTTCAAACTCAAACCTGAGGAAGAATGGACTACATCTGAAGTCACTCTAGCTAATTATAATTCCAAGGCTCTTGGTGCTATATCAAGTCATGTGGATGAACACATGTTTCGACTTGTTATAAATAAAAATGTAGCAAAGATGGCCTGGGATATATTGCAAGGTAACTGTGAAGGTGAGGATAGTATTAAGGCCACTAGGTTGAGAATTCTCATGACCAAGTTTGAAAACTTGAGGATGAATGAGCGATAGCTATCAAGCTCATGAAGAATATATTGCACCCAAGTCACTTCAGCTGCAACATTAGCAAGGGCTTTATACTTAGCTTCGGAGGAAGATCGTGAGACATATTTTTGCCGTGACGATTTCCAGGATATAGGATTGGAACCGAGATACACGATGTAGCCCGTGGTAGAGCGATAGCTATCCCGCTGGCCTGCCCAATCGGAATCACCGAAAACAGAGATTCAGAGCAGACTTTCGATTAAGGTACGAACCATGATACAACGTTCCTTTGAGATACCTGAGAACTCGTTTGAGAGTTGTCCAGTGATTTTCAGTTGGCTGGTGCATGAACTAGGATAAACGATTAACTGCAGAACTAATTAACATCAGGACGAGTGATGGATAGGTATTGTAGGCCACAAACTAATTTACGGTAGGGAGTAGGATCAACAAAAGGCGAACTAGCATCCAGGAGAACAGCAACATTAGAGCACATGGGAGACGTTGTTTCTTTGGCACCGGACATGGAGAACTTGTTAAGAAGATCGGTTATGTGTTTATGTTGAGACAAAAAAGTCCACGAGCAGTATGAACAACATCAACTCCCAGAAAATGATGGAGCGGTCTCGAGTATTTGAGAGAAATTTTTTTGTCGAGCTGCGAGACAAACTTGTGCAGAAACACTTGATCATTTCCTGTTAAAATTATATCATCCACATACACGAGAAAGTACAAGATAGGTCCCTTGTATTTGTAAACGAATTGCGATGCATCGGAGATAAACACGGTGAAGCCAAAACTGACAAGAAAAGAACGAAGCTCTTGATACCAAGCACGGGGTGCTTGGCGCAACTCATAGATTGTTTTCCTTAATCGACACACATGATCTGGATACACTGGATAGGAGAAGCTTTGAGGTTTTAGCATATATACCTCATTGTCAAGAGAACCATTGAGAAATGCATTGTTGATGACAAGTTGCCGAAGTGACCAGTTATTTGAATGAGCAAGACTGAGAATTATTCGAATAGTAATCGGCTTAGTCACAGGACTGAACGTATCAACAAAATCGATGCCTGGACCCTACTAAAACCCTTTTACTACGAGACGCGCTTTGTACTGCTGAATCGAACCATCACTGTGTCGCTTGAGTCAAAAGACCCATTTATAGGACACTAGATTCTGATTGGACCGTGGAACAAGATCCTATGTCCCATTGCTAAGGAGAGCATCAAACTCCTTAGACATGGCAGCACGCCAATTTGGGTCCTTGATAGCCCGACTTACATAGGAGGATTCGAGAGGAAAGGGAAAGGGGTGGGAGGTGGTATGATTTATGAAGGCATTATTGAGTTATTTAGGATTGGGTTTGCAATTTGCTAGCGATCGAAGACGGGGTGGAGGTGGGGAGGTAACGGGTTCAGGAGTGTTAGGCTGAGAGGAAGATCAAGATATAGGAGTGGTAACGGGTTCTGGAGAGGGTGGTGTAGTAGTGTTGGAGCTATTTTCATGGGGAGAAATAACAGTAGCAGGCGAGTTAGTGGCAGCAAGTAATGTAGCTTGAGACCATGAGTTACACGGGTGACCATTATTAAGAACTGAACCAGAAGGTTGTGCACCACCTGTACACCCTGGAAATTCGTGTTCAACAAACTGTACACGACACGAGAGATGAAGCTTACCGGATCTAAGATCAAGACATTTATAACCAGACTTATACATGGAATAACCTAGAAAAATGCAAGGATTAGACTTGGGATGGAGTTTTGTGGGAGCATATGGCTTAAGCCACGGATAGCAAAGACAACCAAAGACCTTGAGTCGCTGATAATTGGGATTTCATCTAAATAAAAACTCAAGAGGGGATTGATGACTAGTGATTTTTGACGGAAGGCGACTGATGAGATAAATGGCGGCTTCGAACGCATGAGTCCAATAAGTGAGGGGAAGAGAAGCATGATGGAGTAAGGAAAGACCTGTCTCAATAAGATGCCGATGTCGGCGTTCGAAGTGCCATTATGTTCGGCATGTGTATAGGGGTAGTAAAGTGAGAAACACCAAGTGATTGAAGGAGTGGTTCCAATTTTTGATACTCACCTCCATTATCCGAATAAAGAGAAATGAGAGGAGGTTGAAAAAGTTTTCAACCATTGTTTTGAACTTAGGGAACAAACTACATCAAATTTTCATTGCATTGGGAAAAACCGGATATATTTCGTGAAATGATCAACAAATATGACATAATAACGAAAACCATAAACGAAGTAGTCGTGGGACCCCACACATTAGTGTATATAAGCTCAAGCGGTTTAGTACTAACGAGTGAGTTTGATCCGAAAGGAGTTTTATGACTCTTATTACACAAGCACGAGTCACAGAAAAAAATTAACACTAGAGCTAAAATTGGGAACTAAACCATTTGACTTGACTAAAGACGCAAGAATTCTAGAAGATGGATGGCCTAACTTCTTGTGCCAGAGACCAATTTGACGGTGAACAGCAGTATTTATTTGAGGAGCGGATTGTGGTGTAAGGCGGTAGACATTATTATGGTTCATCGACGAGCCCCCCTCCCCCGCGTGTTCGGATCCTTCACAATAAAGAACAAGGGAAAAAATTCAATAGATGTGTTATTTGAAGAGCAGAATTTGGCAACCGAGATTAAATTCGATTTATTGCGAGAACATGTAAAATGTGTGCTAATGTAAATTTGTGATGCGGTGTATGTAAAACTCATGTGCCAGTGTGAGCAATAGATAAACCTGTACCATTACCTATTTGAACTTCATCCGGATCACCATACTAAGAGAAATTGCTCAAGTTGCCTATATCTGGAGTAACATGGTGAGATGCACATGTATCAAACATCCATGATTGAGAAGGAGATGGGGTGAACTGAGTATTGTTCACAATAGGTGGTACATTATTTTCACGAAGAAAACGCTGGAGTTTACGACAGTCAGCGGTATTATGGCCTTGACGATCATAGAACCTACAAAATTGATTGTCCCGATTTCCACAAAAAGGAAAAGCTTGCCACCGATTTCTATTATTGAAATTACTAGAGGAATTTGTGTTACCTCGATTCGATTTATTTGCCGCGAAGAAGAGGGACCCACTGGACTGATTTACTAAATTGCGAGAGGATCTAGATGGTTAATTATGGCCATGACGAATAGTGTAATTTGCGATAACAGGGGCTGGAGTAGCAGGCACCGCTGGCACTTCCTCTTGTTTCAAATGAACCGCAAAGTCAAGAACCTTATCATGGAGTTATGAAAAGGTAATGGCTGATTCACGGGCACGAAGTGAAGCCCCAAGTTCCTTGTATTCGGGACCGATATTATTAAGAACATGCATAATCAGGTCATCATTCGAGACAGGACAATCACTCATATCCAGTGTGTCGGCGGTGATCTTCATGTCCTATAAGAATATAAGAATACGTGAGAGAACGATATCCGCACGGATTCCGCATGTGTTTCTCCTTAAGACTCATAACACGGAGCGGGATCTCGTTGCCAAAGGTCTGGACGAGAGTGTCCCATGCTTCCCTGGACGAAGCTGCGGTGGAAATGAAGGGCTGAATCAGCGGGTCACAACTGCCAATCATGGCATTATAGATCAGTTTGATCTTGTTGACACCAGAGTGTATAGGCGGGATTTAGTTTATCTTCAAGCTTAAGAAGTGGAGCTGGAACGGAACCATTGATGAAATCCATCAACTCATAACCTTCAAGTGCCGAGTATAGCTGAGACCGCCAAACAATAAAATTATTTTTGTTAATCTTGGTTGGAAGGTGAGTTATGAAATTGAATTGGACAATAGTCGGAGAAGACGATGAACAAGTGTTAGACATGGATCTTAAGCTGTTAAGTCGTAGGAGGCTCTGATACCATATAATCTACAAATGGCTGAATGATATTTTATTGAATAATGATCTTGTGTGTTTACAGAACTATTACATTGGCTATATAGAGAGGCTATACAATATTTTAACTACGGAAAGAATAGCAATTGATGTGTGATTGCATAATTACAGGGATGCTGCAAAGCTTTCCAAAACTTAGTGCCTTGAATTACTTGACCGTTAAGCCATGGATTGTGCTGGTTCTATCAATTAGGAGATGAAGTAGCTAACGGTCTAACATCTACAAGTATAACTTGACACGACCCAACATTGGCCTTTAGGAAATCTCCAACGGGAAAATATGTCCTTAAGCACACAACAAAGGTAATGCATTTGGGTTGACAATAATTGACCAACCAAGAATCTCAAGCATTGCAATAAGAAAAAAAATACAAACATTACATCAAATCTCTCAACAAAATGAAGAGAAAGCAAAGGCCCTCGACCAAGGAGAGAAAGTAAAGGCTATCGACTAATGAGAGAAGACAAAGGCTTTTGACGAATGAGAGAAAACAAATAATATAACGAGAATTAAGACACAAAGATATTCTGGTATGAAATTTTAATCATTTGACAAAGTGTAGCCTGAAAAATCTTAAAATTCATGATAAACAAATTGTCATACAACTTATTGAAAGAACAAGAACAAAAAAGTAAAAATAGGAAAATGGAATGGTCAAAATCCGATGAATGTCGCCGAATTTCGATCGAAATTGCACTTACACTTGATGGTTACAAAAGATAGGAAACAGTTTTTCTCTTGAGAGAGAAACTAAGAAGCAATAAGAAGTTAAGCCATTCCGTATTTTTTTTTCAGTAACTTGAGAAAATTATCCCAAATAACATATGAAAATTAATAATCTTAATCAAATTCCAAAACTAGTTAATTGATGCACTATTAGAAAAATCATCAAAAATAATATTTAAATTTGATTAAGATTAGGATATTCAAATTGACATAATTGTTTGGTCAATATTCAATCAAATTTATCACCATAATTATTTTAATTTTGATTATATTTCCAAAACAAAGGAAGTATATATACTTTAACTATTTCGGTCATATTGATCAATTTTGAAAATGAATATTTGACTTACTTGTTTTATTGTAATATTAAGACGATAATAAGCATGATCATAACTTAATAATATGCTAATTTACCACGTAGGTTGTGGTGTTAAAGAATTCAATAAAATTATCACAATTTAATAGAAAGTCAAACTAAAGAGAAAAGTTCAAAAAATATGTTGGGTTTGATGTCATCTAACTTGGGAACAAATTAGGGAATTGAACAAAGACATATGCGGTAATTCTTGTGACAACACGCAAGGGGCGACCGCCCAAGTACAAGAGGGCGACTGTGCCAAATGTCTGGACAAACGGGGCGATCGCGTTCCCTGGGGGAGCGATCACGCCCTATCCTCCGAACAAAGAGGGCGGTCGAGCCCTCCAGGGGAGTGATTGCGCCCAGAGACGGATTTAGGCCTGTTTCGATGAAAATTCTGTGTAGGGTTGAAAAACCTCCAGAGTTAGAAATAGGCAGTATAAATAACCAATATTCCCTAGAAGTTTTTGTATGTAATTCCTAGTTTGATAGAGATCGATAATTCTAGGTGTTTGAAGGATTTTCTTACGTTTAAAGAGGACGGATTTTACTTGCATTCTAACTTACGTGATTTCGGGAAACTATTATACGTGACTGGAATTGATGTCTCTTGCTCGAATTTCTACTGTCTTATCTTTATATGAGTTGAGATGCAATAGATGTGACGGATTTTGTTTTATTCAATGTTTTATTAGAGAAATGATTGTGTTTTATCCAACTCATTTGTCAAACTGTTCTGATGATTTTACCCTTAACAACGTACTGGTTGTGTCCAACTTAAACATCTAAAATGTAACGTCAATATATATAATATTTTTTAAATAGAGTCTAAATTGTTCAAGGAAAAAATATTTACTTATAATATAGAATTTTGATATAAAGGAAAGGGGTCAAAATGAAAAAATATAGTATTATAAGTGTACAATTTTAAAATTTATGAACTGATCTCACGTTTTATTCATGTCGTAAACAAATTTTTAGAATGAAATTAATTATATTCCATCTATAGTGATCAGTAATAATTAATTGGCCACTTTTTTCCACGGCCCTTCAACCTAAGCATAATGCTATAAAAAGATCAAATATTTTCAAAATTTCATAAAACCCCTCGACATTTCAAAGATCTGTATACCCTCAAATTTGAATGACGTAAAGCAGCATTCTCATTTCCAGTCAAATACCAATTCCCTCTTATAATTGAGGTATAAAACTAGACCGTCCTTTTAGTTGAACTATAAGAGTCATTTTTTTTTTCACATTCAAAAAGAAAATCTCTAAAAAAATCTCTGATATTTTATTAAGATGGACTCCTACATTTTAACTATTAATCTCGGTTTAATCTAATAGTTCAACTACAAGACTAACTTATTACAAAAATTGTATTTTTCTAGAAACCTATTTTTAAAAACTCTTATATATAACTAATTTACTCTCATAGTTTAACTATAAGACTCATATTTATTTGAATATAATTCAACTATAAGACTCATTTTTTAACAAAAAAAAATCATATAAGAAAATAATTACTTGCTGCAAATTCGCACTATAACACTACAACCAATTAATTATCTATAATCCATATATCAAATCTATAAAAATCAACCACTAATCAAAATTGAAATTATATAACCTATATGCACAATATCAATATATATCCCGCATCATAACAGTTAAACAAACAAAATCTATATATGTAATTACACTAAATTATAATGGTAAATTAACTGCCCACCCATCAAGAACATTCACTTCATAACTTTGAGTTAGTCTGAAAAAATTATCTGTACTAGATTTTAGACGTGGATTGCTTAGCTTAAGCGCTAGTATAATCTAAGATAGAAGAGGTGGGAGACTAACAAAGAAGAAGAGAGATGACGCATGTATGAGTCAGTTGGAGGGGGTGGGAGACACCGCTCATCTATCAAGTTCGTTCACTCAATAAGTTCGAGGGTGTTTGAAAATTTTCCAAAGACTAGATCAGACGGGTAACACGTGGCTTTGGCGATTAGTAGAACTAGAGAGGGGGAGTTGGGAAATCCTCAAAGGAGGTGGGAGATCGACAGAGAAAGATAGAAATGATGGCATGTATGAGTCAGTAGAAGAAGTTGGGAGGGTGAAGGCAAGTCGCAAGAGGAGGGATAGAGAGAAGGTTAAGAGAGAGAGGGAGACAAAGAGAGAGTGTGTGTGTGTGTAGGTATGTAAGTGTATGTGTATGTGAGCGTCGCGGGAAGGAGGGGGGAGTTAGGGTTTCGCTTGAAACGGGGCATTTTTTGTAGTTAAAAGCTTCATTAAACCAGAGACACGAAAGTGAGGGGCTTTATTTAATATTTGTTAAAATCAACTCTATTTAATGGGATATAGGAGATTTTGGATCCTTTTAAAGAAAATTTATGTAGCTGAAGGAGTCTTGGGAATTAACCCATAATAAATCTCACATTGTATTCATGTTGTAATTGAATTTATAGAATGATATTAATTATATTTCATATCTAACCAAGAAGGAAAAGATAAACTATGCTTTAAATATAAGTAAGTCAAATTGATCATTTTTTTGGAAATAAATATCGATATTGACTTCATTTCTTAATTGTATTGTTGTAAATATTATTAGGACCATAATAAGCATTGCCATAATTCAATATGTTGTGGGATTTAAAAAAAAGGTATTTGAAGGAAATGCAGTCATAAACTGCATAACAATTCCAACTTAAAGCTTGATAATCAAATCACTCGATCGCCATGAAAATGAAATGCCTGTCATTGTTTCTTACTCTTGGATTTTATTTTTTAATTGCAACATCAAATGCAAATGATTGTTTTTGGACTGAAAGTACTCTGTCTATATTTCAAATTATATATAGAGTAGCGATATTTCAGTCCATTGCAAGTCACAAAAACATGATCTCGGAATTCAAATCATCAGCTCCAACAAAGTTTACGAATTTGACTTTTGTCTAAATGTCATCCATAGCACCCTCTTCTTCTGCAGATTTAGATGGAACGACAAGACTCAAGTATTTGATGTTTTTAATAAACATATGATTGAGATGTGTGGGGAGAATTCATTCGGTAAAAAATGTCGTTGGGTCGTTAAAGAGGATGGATTTTACTTGCATTCCAATTTACAAGATTTCGGCAAGTTACACGACTGGAACTCAACTCAAGTCCCTCTCCTTCTACCTATCGGCCTATATATCTTAATGCTAGTATGTATTTTACACTCTATCACTAAAACAAGTATTTGAATAAAATTGTTTGTTGATTATAACATCGCTTTGCTTTCGTAACATGTTTATTTTAGCTTAATTGTCACTTTTTAACCTATGCAAGCTAGTAATTATTGAATTTCATTTAAAATTCAATAAGATAAACGAATTATGCAACATAATATTCCAATGCGATGATCCAGTAACCCCAATGTGATGAAGTATTAACGACGATATTTTTCCAATGTGACAATTTTTGTGTAACACTACTTCCTCGGAGAAATCTCCGATCAGTTTGAGGTAAAAATTGTACTATCCCTTTACAATAGTGCAATTTAAACAAACATCTCCAAACATTACTACAACTAAAATTTTCATTATTATCTCACATATATTAATAATATTAGATTATATATAAATATGTACTTCCTCCGTCCCACACCAGTGTGGACTTATTTTCTTTTTGGGACGTCCCACATTAGTGTAAACTGTCCAAAATGGCAAAGAATCTTTACTATTCCACCCACTCATTCTCTCTCCTACTTTACTTTTACACTCACAACATTCTCTCTCCTAACTATTTCTCCCACTCATTTTCTCTCCTATTTAATTTTTCATACTCATAAACACCTCCTCCACCTATTTCTCTCTCCTACTTTTTCTTAATTCCCATACCCAAAAAAATGATCCACACTGGTGTGGGACGGATGGAGTATATGGTAACATAATTTTGTATATATATAAAAAAGGCAAATTGCAATTTAGGACCCAATGTTGACAACCCGTTACCTATTTGGGGGGGGGGGGCGCATTTTTATTGTGTAAATTAGGACCCAATGTGGTCAAATATTGTCAATTTGGGCTTTTAAATGGAATTTGTTAGAAAACTCAGTTAAAGTGACATGTAACACGCACGTGCTCGACAAATTGGATTAGTTTGAAATGAAAATTAGTTCTTAAATGTCAAATACAAAGTTATAATAAAACTAATGACCATTACAAAAATATTTTTAAAATAAAATAATTTTTTTTTAAATAAAACTAAGGACCATAATAAGCATATTGTCATAACTCAATATGATGCTAATTTATCACATAGTTCTGGTGTTAAAGAATTCAACAAAATTATCATAATCTAATTGAAAGTCAAACTGAATAGCAATAATTCAATACAAAACGAAAAAAAAAAACATTATCACTATTAGAAAAATATCTTTAGGGATTATTTTTTTATGAAATCAATCTTTAATAGTCCCTATTTAAATACTTTTGAGACAGAAATTCTTTAATAGTCTCTATTTTGGGACAATAATTTTCTAAAAGGTTGACTTAAGTTAGATTTGTTACTTTCTTAAATTAGTTAATTTAGGTAAATATTGTATTTATTGTAATTAGGTTATTTTAATTGAGTAACCTACTAACCAAATATTGGATATGTTTAGTGTATATTTTGATTATTTTGTAGGATCTCTCATACAAGGAAAGAGTTCACTATAAGGAAAGATTGCTTGAATTGAATAATGAAGGTATAAGTCTATTTGAAAAAGATCTTTTCAAGCAAATCATCTTCTACAAACAAGGACATCTTTCTCTATATAATAGAAGTGCACTGTCACATTATTTCCTACGATTTTTGATGCTCTAATATGACGTTCCAAAGAAACAAATAAGTGTTTTAGTCTGAGAGATTAATTTGGTTATTTGGTTATTTTGTTCTTCTCTTAGTACAAAGTTTTTTGTGTAAATCGTTTTCTATTTGATTTAATAAGAAAAGTTTTTTATTGTCTACAGCTAGTTGTTGTAGATGAGTGTTTAAATTTGTGTTTTACTTTGATTAAGTTTATTATTCCGCTGCTTTAAGTATCGGTGCTAGTGCTGGTGTTATCACACCAGGACTCACATCATGCGTTTTTGTGTTCAATTGTCATTTCTGGCCGCTCAATTTCTTTCAATTGGTATTAGAGCTCCACTCAATTACACAAAGTGAGATTCAAGAAAGAGTAGCCATTATGGAAGGACATTTGAATCAATACCGTCCTCCTGTTTTGGACGAAACTAATTAATTATGCTATTTGGAAAGCTAAAATGCGTATTTTCGTCAAAGAAATTGATGAGAAGGCGTGGCTTAGTAT
Organism: Adenophora triphylla var. japonica; assembly: GCA_022495995.1. Classification (NCBI taxonomy): domain Eukaryota; kingdom Viridiplantae; phylum Streptophyta; class Magnoliopsida; order Asterales; family Campanulaceae; genus Adenophora; species Adenophora triphylla. Next base: position 176,481 of record JAFEMH010003798.1, read on the forward strand.
TATCGTTCCATGGTCTCCTCCTAAGGTTGAAAGTAAGAGTGAAGAGGAGGAAACCCCAGAAAAAATCTTCAAACTCAAACCTGAGGAAGAATGGACTACAACTGAAGTCACTCTAGCTAATTATAATTCCAAGGCTCTTGGTGCTATATCAAGTCATGTGGATGAACACATGGTTCGACTTGTTATAAATCAAAATGTAGCAAAGATGGCCTGGGATATATTGCAAGGTCACTGTGAAGGTGATGATAGTATTAAGGACACTAGGTTAAGAATTCTCATGACCAAGTTTGAAAACTTGAGGATGAATGAGATTGAAGAAATTAAAAGTTATTCTGAAAAATTGAGAGAAATCTCAAACGAATGTCTCTCCCTAGGTGATCCTATATCTAATGCTAGGTTAGTGAGTAAAATGTTGAGAACTGTTACTAAAAAGTTCAACATTAAAATTGCTGCTGTTGAAGAAACACATGATACCACAACCATGGGTTTAGATACTCTTATGGGTAATCTGACCATGTTTGAGATGAACTTGTCAATTCAACAGCAACACAAAGCTGAAAATATTGCTCTTGCAACTGCTCTCTCAAATGTATCCAAAGTGTGAAAAGAGATTGAAGAAATCTCCATAGAAATTTGCACTTCAAATTTGGAAACTGAAGATGTTTCCCTCTTAACAAAAATATTTACTTCCTTCTTGAAAAATAAACGGGACAACAAGTTTCCTTCACAAATTCAAAACACATTTGAAAAAACAACTGAGAATACTGAGAGTAGTTTCAAGAGACCTACTAGTTTTACTAAGAAAATATTTGAAACTGTTCAATGTAAAGCCTGCAAAGGATTTGGGCACTATGCCAATGAGTGTGCCAACACTCTGAAGAAAAAGGGAATGATCTTTTATGGGACCCTTATTGACAGTGAGAACGAAGATGAAATGCTAAACTTAGCAGTCATGGAAATCTCGCATCCTAGTCACGAACATCAGACTGATGTAGCTTCAGATGTAGTCACACCAACCATCACATCTTCTGAATCTGAGTTCTACTGTCTCATCTATTCCCTTTTTAAGAAAACAGAGAATGAAGAAGAGAGTGATGGAAGTTACCAAGAATTACTTGATGCTTATGCTGATCTCTTTGCTGACTGGGAAAAGTGAGTAGAAAAATTGGCAGTCTTTTAAAAGGTTAATGATAAACTCTCTACTAAAATTTCTACTTTAAAAGGTGAACTTGAAAAAGTTACCACTGAAAATGACAACCAAAAGGATGCCATAGCCAAACTCGAGGTCATGCTCACCAAACGTGATATTGAACTCGAAAAAACCAAAACGGAACTTGAAAAGGCCAACAGAACTTTTGCAAAGTTAATTATTGGAAAGGCCGATCTTGAAGAAGTTCTGAGCATGTGAAATAATTCAAAAACTGGACTTGGCTATGAATCCACTTTTGTGAAAGAAGGAGAGAGCCCCTCAAAAACCAAGGTCTTTCAAAATCATAAAACAATAGCTAAGAAAAAGAGGTTTGTCTGCCACTACTGCTTTGCCCCAGGTCACATCAGACCCTTTTGCTACAAAAGGATTCATGACCTCGGAACCGGACCGGACCATCAGAATCGGACTGGACCAGTAAAAACTGGACCGAAAAAATAGTATTGGTTTGGTCCTGGTTCCAAATTTTTATGAAACCGATTATTTGGTAGAAGAGGGTGGGAGGGTGAAGGCAAGTCGCAAGAGGAGGTATAGAGAAGAAGGTTAAGAGAGAGAGGGAGACAAAGAGAGAGAGAGAGAGAGAGAGAGAGAGAGAGAGAGAGAGAGAGTGTGTGTGTGTGTATGTGTGTATATGGGTTTGTAAGGGTATGTGTATGTGAGCGTCGTGGGAAGGAGGGGGGGTAGGGCTGTACAAAAAATTCGTGGAACCGGACCGGACCATCAAAACCGGACCGGACTAGTAAAAACCGGACCAAAAAATAGTATTGGTTTGGTCCTGGTTCCAAATTTTTATTGAACCGATTATTTGGTTTGGTCCTGGTTTTGAAAAAAAATATACGCGGTCTTGGACCGGAATCGGACCGGGTGACTAACAAAGAAGAAGAGAGATGACGCATGTATGAGTCAGTTGGAGGGGGTGGGAGACACTGTGTGTATACATACATATATATATATATATATATATATATATATATATATATGTATACATATATATATATATATATATATATATATATATATGTATATATATATATATATACATATATATATATATATATATATATATATATGTATACATATATATATATATATATATATATATATATGTGTGTGTGTGTGTGTATGTGTGTGTGTCTGTGTGTATGTATGTATACACATGACAAAAACCGGATCAATTCGGATCGTGAACACCCCTGTGGGGTTGTTAGGGTTTTGCTTGAGAGGGGGCTTTTTTTGTATTTAAAAGCTTCATTAAACCAGAGACACGAAAGTGAGGGGCTTTATTTAATACTCCCTCCGTCCCATAGAAATGTAGAATTTTTGACCCGACACGGAGATTAAGGTAAAAGTGATAAAGGTAATGTGTTGTGAGTGTAAAAGTAAAATAGGAGAGAGAATGAGTGGAGAGAATAGTAAATTTAAAAAGTGTTGTGAGTAGAGAGAAGTGGGTCCCATTTCCATTTTGGGAAAGTTATAGATTATTGTGGGACGCCAAAAATGGAAATTTTATAGATTATCGTGGGACGGAGGGAGTATTTGTTAAAATCAACTCTATTTAATGGGATATAGGAGATTTTGAATCCTTTTAAAGAAAATTTATGTAGTTGAATGAGTCTTGGGAATTAACCCATAATCAATCTCAATTGTATTCATGTTATAATTGAATTTATAGAATGATATTAATTATATTTCATATCTAATTACCAAGAAAGAAAAGATAAACTATGCTTTAAATATATAAGTAATTCAAATTGATCATTTTTTGGAAATAAATATCGATGTTGACTTAATTTCTTGTATTGTTGTAAATATTATTAGGACCATAATAAGCATTGCCATAATTCAATTTGTTGTGGGATTAAAAAAAAAGTATTTGAAGGAAATGCAGTCATAAACTGCACAACAATTCCAACTTATAGCTAGCTAATCAAATCACTCGCCATGAAAATGAAATGCATGTCATTGTTTCTTACTCTTGGATTTTATTTTTTAATTGCAACGTCAAATGCAAAAGATTGTTTTTGGACTGCAAAGTACTCTGTCTATATTTCAAATGATATACAGGGTAGCGATATTTCAGTCCATTGCAAGTCAAAAAATCATGATCTCGGAATTCAAATCATCAGCTCCAACAAAGTTTACGAATTTGACTTTTGTCTAAATGTATTCCATAGCACCCTCTTCTTCTGCGGATTTAGATGGAACGACAAGACTCAAGTATTTGATGTTTTTAATAAACATATGATTGAGATGTGTGGGGAGAATTCATTCGGTAAAAAATGTCGTTGGGTCGTTAAAGAGGATGGATTTTACTTGCATTCCAATTTACAAGATTTCGGCAAGTTGCACGATTGGAACTCAACTCAAGTCGCTCTCGTCCTACCTATCCGCCTGTAGATCTTAATGCTAGTATCTATTTTGCACTCCATCACTAAAATAAGTATTTGAATAAAATTGTTTGTTGATTATAACATCGCTTTGCACATGTTTATTTTAGCTTAATTGTCACTTTTTAACCTATGCACGCTAGTAATTATTGAATTTTATTTAAAATACAATATGATAAACGAATTATATATGTAACATAATATTCCAATGCGATGATCCAGTAACCCCCAATGTGATGAAGTATTAACGACGATATTTTTCCAATGTGACAGTTTTTGTGTAACACTACTTCGTCGGAGAAATCTCCGATCAGTTTGATGTAAAAATTGTACTATCCCTTTACAATAGTTCAATTTAAACAAACATCTCCAAACTTTTACTTTAAATCTTCTAAAAAACTACAGTTAAAATTTTCATTATTATCTCACATATATAAATAATATTAGGTTATATATAAATATGTACTCCCTCCGTCCCAGTCCAGTGTACACTTATTTTCCTTTTGGTCCGTCCCAACCGAGTGTGAACTACCCCTTTTGGCAAAGATTTTAATATTTTATATTCTCCCTACCCCACCCACTCATTAACTCCACTCATTCTCCACCATACAATTTATTCAACCAACCGCTCATTAACTCTACTCATTCTCTCTCTTCATTTTCTACCACACATTTTTATTATCTTAATAATATTTCTTAATCGACGTGCCCACCACCATGATTCACAGTTGGGTGGGACGGAGGGAGTATATGGTAACATATTTTCATATATATATAAAAAAGTCAAATTGCAATTTAGGACCCAATGTTGACAACCCGTTATGTATTTGGGGCGCCGCATTTTTATTGTGTAAATTAGGACCCAATGTGATCAAATGTTGTCGATTTGGGCTTTTAAATTCGTGTTCTACTTTGATTAAGTTTACAATAGTGCAATTTAAACAAACATCTCCAAACATTATCACTATTAGAAAAATATCTTTAGGGACTATTTGTTTGAGAAATCAATCTTTAATAGTCCCTATTTAAATACTTTTGAGACAGAAATTCTTTAATAGTCTCTATTTTGGGACAACAATTTTCTAAAGATTGACTTAAGTTAGATTTGTTACTTTCATTATATTAGTTAATTTAGGTAAATATTGTATTTATTGTAATTAGGTTATTTTAATTGACTAACCTACTAACCAAATATTGGAGATGTTTAGTGTATATTCTGATTATTTTGTAGAATCTCTCACACAAGAAAAGAGTCCAAGAAAAGGAAGGATTGCTTGGATTGAATAAAGAAGGTAGAAGTCTATTTGGAAAAGATCTTCTCAAGCAAATCATCTTCTACAAACAAGGACATCTTTCTCTATATAATAGAAGTGCATGTTACATTATTTCCTGCGGTTTTTGATGCTCGAATCTGAAGTTTCAAAGTAACAAAAGAGTGTTTTAGTGTGAGAGATTATTTTGGTTATTTTCTTATTTTGTTCTTCTCTTAGTACAAAGTTTTTTGTGTAAACCGTCTTCTATTTGATTTAATAAGAAAAGCTTTTTATTGTCTAGAGCTAGTTGATGTAGATGAGTGTTTCATGTTCTACTTTGATTAAGTTTATTATTCCGCTGCTTTAAGTACTGATGCTAGTGCTGGAACTATCACATCAGGACTCACATCATGCGTTTTTGTGTTCAATTGTCATTCCTAGCCGCTCAATTTATTTCAATTGGTATCAGAGCTCCACTCGATTACACTGAGTGAGATCCAAGAAAGAGTAGCCATTATGGAAGGACATTTAAATCAATACCATCCTCCTGTTTTGGACGGAACTAATTAATTATGCTATTTGGAAAGCTAAAATGCGTGTTTTCATCAAAGCAATTGATGAGAGGGCGTGACTTAGTATTATCGTTCCATAGTCTCATCCTAAGGTTGAAAGTAAGAGTGAAGAGGGGGAAACCTCAGAAAAAAATCTTCAAACTCAAACCTGAGGAAGCATGGACTACATCTGAAGTCACTCTAGCTAATTATAATTCCAAGGCTCTTGGTGCTATATCAAGTCATGTGGATGAACACATGTTTCGACTTGTTATAAATCAAAATGTAGCAAAGATAGCCTGGGATATATTGCAAGGTCAATGTGAAGGTGATAATAGTGTTAAGGTATGATGTATCCGATTTTTTTTTGAAAATCAATGGAGTCGCCATGCCGTTTTTGGTTTAAGGGGCCAAAACTTTGAAAAATGCCCAAAATTAGAGAAAATGAGTTCGGATGTCATGTTACACTCCGGGAAGAACGTTTGGCGTTCACCAGAAATGCCTCGTATGACGAGTCTTCCAAACTTGAAACTTTGTGTGTGTGTGTGTGTGTGTGTTTTGAAAAAGATTTTGAATAAAAGGGGGTTTTTTCGGAAATAACAGAAATACAAGGGACTGAACTGGAAAACTGTTTAAAACAGTGACTAAACTGAAAATAACAGAAACTAAAAAATTGTTTGCAGATGACAATGTCATCTGCGTGGATGAGACTATAGTGCAATCTTATCCGCGCGGATGGGGCTGCAGTGTCAATATTTTTTACAGTTTCCAAATTAGTCACTGTAATTTCCAGAAACTTAACTGGATTTACAGGACTTAACTGGAAATGTAACTGAAAGTAGAAAATAAAGGAAATGTTTGGATATTTGGCATCCATGTTTTGTCCTCTCTTTCCCTAGACTTTGATTATTGGTCATAAGTGATGAATCCACTTAATCAAGCCATCCCAGGGGTACATTAGGACTTAAAAACATGTCATTTGCAAAGGGGAAGGGGATTTGACATAAAAGAAGTTGACAAGAGAGAACTAGGTTAAGATGTATCAACTTTAGAGGAAGATCTCTAAGGTGGCCATGGGGAACACCATCCTTGAGACCTATACTCAAGTGTATCTCATACACCTTGTGTGACCTAGTTTGTGAGTCTTAAGAATGTTCATCCATGGAAATGGTTCCAAGGTGAGCATCTTAGACATAGGGAGGGGGGTTTGCAAGTAAATAAAGAATGTGGACTATTTAAAGTGGTCATCTATGGAGATGGACTCCAAGATGACCATCTTCTAGGTCAAAAAGCAAGTAACAAGTAAAAGCTAGTTAATGTAAACAAAGGGACAAGGAGGTACATAATTTAAAATGTGGATCCTTATAGAGAATCATCCATGGAGTTGAACTCCATGGAGATCCTCTTGGATCCTTGGCACAAAGGGGAAGGGGAGTCAAACAACAAGCAAGAACAACCACTCTACATCATTTATGTATGAAAATGTATGTATGAATCAAGGAGTTTTGAGAAGAAAGAACAAGGGTTTTACCAATGTTTCGTGGGCTTGTGTTTAGGGTTTGAAGATTTCAAAGGGTTAGGAGTGGTTTTGGGGTGGATTTGGTGTTGAATTTGGTGTGGAATTTGAGTTATGGGAGTGTAAAGGGCTGTTTGAGGGTGGATTTTGACAGAGTAATAATAGGAATTCGTAATTTTTGGCTTGTTAAAACTGAGGGGGAAGGGCTATATTTATAGGTTGGCTGGGGTATGAATGTGCGCTCGCCGAAATTTTGTTTTCCAATGATGAAAAAAAGAAAAGAGGCTTTGACCAATTAGTCCCTCACTCAAATAAAAACTACCTTTAAGGACTAACATTATCAAAACAGCCAAAAAGTCCCTCAATTTTTTCCGGACCAAATTGCCCCTCATACCCTCTCTCTCTCTCTCTCGTGCGTGTGACGGACGCTGAGTCCGTGCCTTGCTGCTTTCTTTCTCTCTTCTTATCTCTCTCTTCCTTTTTTTTCTCTTAAATTTTTAAAATGCAATATCTCAAAATTTAAAAGTCGAAAAAATTATCCGAAACCACTGTTTTAATCGCATCGCCAAGACGATTCAAACAAGTTTACTCATCGTATATTTCAAATTTTATAAATAAAAATAAAATTATTTGTCAACAAATATGAAATAGACCTCACTGTTGTTCTATAAAAGAATGACATAAAAACAGTGAAATCTATCACACAATTATGCACAATAACTGAGAAAGTGACCTCACAATCATAACTGAGAAATTGACCTCACAGTTATGCACAAACATTCATGAATAACTGAGAAATTGACCTCACAGTTCTCAATTTAGAAAGGTAAAAACCAAACATTTTCACATTCATAAATAAATGTGAAACTGACCTCACAGTTTTAGAAGTGTGAAAAATATTTCACAGTTATTCACATCACAACCAACAACTGTAAAATAGACCTCACTGTTGTTCTATAAAAGAATGACATAAAAACAGAGAAATCTATCACACAGTTATGCACAATAACTGAGAAAGTGACCTCAACAATCATACTGGGAAATTGACCTCACAGTTGTGCACAAACATTCATGAATAACAGATTAATAACAGATAAACCACACATACTAAGTAGCAAAATAACTGTGAAATTGACCTCACAGTTCTCAGTTTAGAAAAAAAAACAAACCATTTCACATTCATAAATAACTGTGAAACTGACCTCACAATTTTAGAAGTGTGAAAAACATTTCACATTTATTCACATCACAACCAACAACTGTGAAATAGACCTCACTGTTGTTCTATAAAGAATGACATAAAAATAGAGAAATCTATCACACAGTTATGCACAATAACTGAGAAAGTGACCTCAATAATCATAACTGAGAAATTGACCTCACAGTTGTGCACAAACATTCATGAATAACAGATAAATAACGGGTAAACCACACATACTAAGTAGCAAAATAACTGTGAAATTGACCTCACAGTTCTCAGTTTAGAAAGGTCAAAAACCAAACAATTTCACATTCATAAATAAATGTAAAACTGACCTAACAGTTTTAGAAGTGTGAAAAAACATTTCACAGTTATTCACATCACAACCAACAACTGTGAAATAGGCCTCACTGTTATTCTATAAAAGAATGATATAAAAACAGTGAAATCTATCACACATTTATGTACAATAACTGAGAAAGTGTCCCCACAATCATAACTGAGAAATTGACCTCACAGTTATGCACAAAACAATCATCAACAACTAATAAATCAACAAAATAATAACAAAGATAAATTCAAGCACAACCAGGAAATAATGGTAAGAAACCCGTTCAAGAGATCCATATCATACAAGTCCCAAATCAAAACGAACAAAAATGTCGAAAATTGATCCTTACAATAACCTTCAACGAAGGTGAAATCCTTGTCTATAACTCTGATCTCCTTGGGAAATAAATAAAATTCAAAATGGGAACTCAACGCTTTCCTCCTCCGCATCCAAGTTTAGCACCTTTAGGGGCCTTCGGCATGTTGCCTTTGCCAGCAGTCTTCTGTGTCTTGGATAATACCTCTACCTTCTTTGCCTTCTTCTCATCTTTAGTCTTCTTGATCCTTTCCTTGATTTCTCTAAAAAAAAAGTTTAATGAGAAAACAGAAAAAAGATACTAGTGTTTCTAATTGGCATATTTAAATATTGTACCACCAGCTTCCCTCATTTACATAATAATGAAAAATACAGGAGTCTCAGGAGATGGGCTGAAGGGGGTAGTACAAAGAGATCAATTTTCAAAATGTGCATGCAAATATGAAAAAACAAGAACCAATACACACCTTAGAGCAGCTTCTCTGGCAGCATCACGAACTTCAGGCTTCTCGGTTCTTTTCTTTTGGATTACCTCCAAAGTAGCACCCACAATGGACCTTGAGTAAGGCTTCTTGGTGGTGCGGCGCCTTTTCTTTGCAGTCTCTTGCGCAATATCCTAAAGGTCAAAGTGAAATACTCAGTACTTCATTCACTCGATAAGCAAACTGGATACCCGTACTTACTTTCTGTGGTTTATGAGAAATTGAAATTGAATAAACCACAATATGATGCAAAATAGGGGTCGTCGGCATGGAGAGAATGCCTATAGTAGCACTCCTTTGAAATTAAGGAATAATGCAACAACTATCAGATAATTCCCAACTTTCAATAAAGAACATATCAGATAATTCCCAACTTTCAAGAAAATCTTCCAACCCCCGATTCTCATAGTCAAAATTCTCATTTTCCAACTCTTCATCCCCATCCTCTTCCCCCTCGTATTCACAACAATCCATGTGCTTCCACAATGATATATGATTTTGTGCGAGTGGCAACACATTAACATTTCTATACCCAACATGCTTATCCCAGCTACTAAGACCCACATACTGAACACTACAATTGGGATTCACATCAAGCCATTGAAACACGAGATTTTGAAAAGGGTATTTTCCTTTTCGAATGCAAATCAACCCATCACAAACACTGATCCAATAACTCTGAAATGCTGAAGAACAACATAACCCCACCCCAGCTTCATCAACCACAGTTTTCCCATCAACCTCAATTTTCAATCTCCGATTCCTATGACTTCCGATAATAACAGTATAGTGTGGGCTATTATCCTTTTTGTAATGATAGTGCTGACTACCTAATTGCTCTCTAAAAACCACCGTGACATCATTGTGGACAAAAGCCTTTTCCTTATCAAACGTGAATCACAACAAAAGGAATGAATCACTGATGATTTTGATCAAACAATATATACGAATTCTAATACAGTTTCAAATCAGCGAAATTACTGGCTGAATCATAATATCATTTATAGCTCCGAAACGGAAAAAAAAAATCGACCCAAACTAGCAATTAGACTTACAAAAACTCAATATCAAAGATAAGAAGCGAAATATATCTGCAATCGGTGGCTCGCTGGTTGAATCTCGGTTGAGGATCTGCCGTCGCGAAGGACGTTGGTGTCAATGAATTTAAACCCAATCGATTGTTCAACACAACCTCGATCATCTTCTCTTTATCTTCAGCAAATTCTTCTCCGGGACGACTCTGGAGCATCGAAGGAGTCTTGGTTTAGAGAAATTGAAGGGAAGATGATTCGGAGATTGATGAAGACGATCGATCGCCATCAAAATCGTTCTTCTGCCGCCGAACGGAATTGCGATTAAAGAGAGAAAGGGAGTTACGCATAAAGAGAGAAAGAAGGGCAGTTTTGGGATATTTAAATTGTTATAATCAGGTGAGGGACTCTAAGGTAGTTTTGATTTCAATTCTTGGATCCCAAGGAAAAATTTGAAATATACTGTTTTTATTGGTAAATTCCACCCAATCTCAAGGTCTTATTGATAAAAATCCCAAAAGAAAAGGAGTCGCCACGCCATGTTTAGAGGTACACTTTGAAAAACCTTTAAGAGAAAATGGGTCCGGGGGTCAGGTTACGTGTTGGGAAGAACCGAGAGTTCACCCAACACGCCTCGTCCGTGGACGAGTCTTTCTAACTAAACATCCAATTAATCCAAAACGTGTGCAAACATTGATGATAAGCAAATGTAGTAAACATGAATTTTATTGATTTGAAATTGGAAACTTACAACTTGTGAGCCATTTATTCAGGGAGGCCACATCCCAGATACAACAGATCATAACAGATTACAAGGGAAAAGGATCTCTGCAAATGGACATAGAGTGTCGCATGACACATAGCATGCCTGGCTAGATGTGTCGCGTGACACAGGATCTAACCAGTCACAATATGTCGCGTGACACATAGTGTCCATCTGCAGAGACTTACAGATTTGAACACAGCAACACCAACAATCAAAACAGATATAATTAATCAATCAATTATGCTTTGAAATACACAATTAACAAAAAATCAACCAAGGGGGTGTGGATATGGAGAGATCCACACTCCCTTGGGATCTAAACACCAATTTCAACAAATATCCAACAATAAGCACTCAATTATACAGATCAATGAAGTTAAACATAGAGATTGCGATTGGGGTTCAATAATCAAGACGGATGGAGTCTGATTACTGAACCAAAGGAAGGTAAAATGATGGAATTATCAATGTAGCAAGGTAGTAGAGAGAGAGGGATGGGATTGAGAGTGTTACCCTTGTTGCTTCCACGAATTCTATACCAAGGCTGGTATAGAACCCTTCTACATCTGCTTCTGGAGGTGCTTGAACTAGATTGGGTTGATGGATGAAGGATCTAAGAGGTGAAGGGTGAATTGGGTGGAATTGGGGGGAATTGGAGGTAGGTTTGGGTAGGAGAGAGAGAGGTGTGTGTTTAGTGTCTGTTTACGCAACTATTTTGGCAGAGTAACAGTATGTGAAAGTTGGGATCGATTTCTGAGAGGGGTAGGGTCTTATTTATAGGCTGTAGTTGATGGTCACTGTGTGTTGCACGACCTTCTGTAACCATTTTCCATGCCTCGACTTGTCGCGTGACACAAGGTGTCACCAACTTCTTTTGGCGCCAAAACCAGTTTCTGGAATATTCTGAGTAAATACCCAAAAGGTCCAAAAAGGTTTATTCCCTGAAGGTCCTTTAGCATGAGCAAAGTACCAAAAGGTACTTCCTTTGCGAGAAACTTATGGAATATTTCCGAAAGTCTCGGGATGGACCGGGAATTTACCAAAACACCCCTTAATGCAATTTTATCGCATTAAAATGCACCTAAAAATGGTCGCGAATTGGATTGGCGTACTTACAGAGCCCCTCGATAACGTCACTTATGGAAGAAGTGAGGTTGTCGATAAAATAAGACCCAGTCCCAATGAGCGGCAAGGGATAAAGCGAAGGGATGGACGATGATCTGGGGAGATCAGATGGCAGGACCTTTGGAGAAAGGATTCCTACGTATCCCTAGGAGGGAATCAAGCCAAATCGTAGTTCGGAATCGAAATTGACAAGAAGCAAGAAAGGTTAGAGATGTGCTTTCATACCTTTGCTGTGCTTACCTGTAGTTGCCGGAGGGATTGATGTTACTGCGGACGGTGAAAGGTTGTAGCTGTAGGAGGGACTCATGCTGCAACTGATGGTGGCGAGTAGCTGCCGGAGGGTCTCATGCTACTGCTGATGGTGCAAGGTTGTAGCTGCCGGAGGGACTCATGCTGCAACTGATGGTGGCGAGTAGCTGCCGGAGGGTCTCATGCTACTGCTGATGGTGCAAGGTTGTAGCTGCCGGAGGGACTCATGCTACAACTGATGGTGGCGAGTAGCTGCCGGAGGGTCTCATGCTACTACTAATTCTGCTGGGGATAGGTATAGCTACCGGGGGAAACTGCGAAGCATGCCTCAGGGGTTAAAGCGCAAAATAGCAAGGCACAGGGGTGGTTTTGGAAAATTTGGCTAAAGGGACACATTGTGTCGCACGACGTAATAAAGGACATGGACAGACCCTTATAACGCTGAACAGTCGCCATTTTGAAAATACAGTTTAGAGGGAGATGAGTGGTTTTTGAGAGAAAGCCCAAGCGATACGTACGAACTCAAGGGAAATCAAGCAAATCGAGGGTGTTGATTTGGTTTTAGCTTGCAACAATGCCTCCTAGGTCACATCCCACGAAGAAGGGACCTCAACAGGCTGCGTTGGCCGCTCGTAGGAAGAATGTCCAGCGAAATCAGAGGCCATTCATCCCTTTAACTGTGAGGGGAGAATTCTATCCGCAACTCAAGGAACATACATATGCGCCCGAGAAGAAGAATACGGTATTTCTGTAACCCTTGCCCTTCATTGCATTGAAAATTGGGTTTTGCGTCAAAAGGTTCAAGCTTTACCTGCGAAGTCATGAATTTGCTGCATGGTTCTGAGCTATGAGAAATTATGGATGCATGTTAAATGTTTCAACCCTAATTTTACTTGGGAAAAGGGGAAGTACAAAATTGCAATTAGGAACAATTGATTGACACGCTTCTTTGGGAAAAACTTGAGATATTCATACCTGTGCTGTGTTTACCTGCAGGGATTGCGCACTCGAGGCTCACCGGAGGTCATTGGTAGGCTGTGGGATAGCTTGCCTGGTAGCCAGGAGGTGGCTCAGTCGCCGAAGGGCCTGGTCTATGCTGTCGAGCTTGGACAATTTTTCAAGATGGTGAGAGCTATCGGGGATACTCAGCCAAGTATCGAGCTGATGAAGGCCTTCAGGGAGTTCTGGTGGGAGACTACCCACTCCTTTTATTTTTCTTGGGGAGAGGCAATGGTCACGCCGTATGACTTCGCCATTATCACCGGTCTTCCCTTTACTGCTGAGCCTTTATACCTGGAGGAGCCTGCACCTGCGGATGACCCTCAGCCCCTTACTGAGGCATATTTCATGGAGCTGGTCATCTTTGTTCCCCAGGATAAGAAGGGGAATGGGTACGAGCTGGGCGAGCTTCATAGCCATATTACTGTGCAGAGCAGAGACTATCCGGCCGATTTGGCTGATACTGAGGAGGGCCGACTGAGAGACGAGAGGTTAGCTAGAGCATTCGTTCTCTGATATGCTTTTTATCAACGACACGTCTTCTGCTTTAGTCTCTTTGTTGGAGCTTCTGAGGGTTTGGGACGCTGTTGGGACCTTATCTTGGGGTGAGATCGGACTTGCTGAGGTGTACTTGGCCTTGGATGATATCAGCAGGGGGAGGCGAAGTCCTTCAACTGCTGTCACTTGGCTTTTGAGGTATTTCTCTTCTTGACTTCATCTCTTTGGATATTCTTTCTTTCGATCATTTCTTACTGTCATTCAGACTTGCTTTGATATTTCATTTTCAGGTTTGGGCTTACGAGGTTTTCGGTTGTTATGCCTGGCGGGTCCATTGTTTCCTGCCCTGAGATGCTGGGTGAAGGACACGCGGCAGAAGGTCCAGACAGCTGATACCAGAGGACGGGTGACGGCCTCTTTCTCGGATATGATGGTTTGCCTGCGAGGGACTCCCGGGAGCCTGAATCTGTTCCCTTGGGCCGGCCGATATGAAGAGCTTGATCTAGGACACGCTGCGCACTTTACAAAGTCTCGCAAGCTGGTTGTGGGCTTATCTGGTGATGCTTTGTACCTAGGGGAGCGGGTTTACAGACAGCACGGTCCCGACAGTATTGCTAGGGTCCCAGTTGATCCTCCAGCGGATATGTGGTTTCCCCAGAAACTAGATGATCTGGCTATTCTGATCCAGGGAGATGATGCTTTCAACCATACTGCTGAGGGGGATTATGAAGCTTATGTGGCGATGAGATTGAGGTCACCGCAGGTTGTGCTGAGGCGTGATGCTCAGGATACAGGCCCTTCTACTGGATTTGTGGTAGACGTACCCTTGCCTCCTCCCTTTGTTGATTTCCGGGATGGGGATCACTTGAGATGGGCTCCCCTTGATATCAGCAGGATCTATCCTTATTTTCAGCTTCCTGAGGGCACCCGATATGTAAGCACTATCTTCTCTTTCTTTATTGCTTTGAACTATTTATATCCCTTGTCCTTTTGTCATAACTGGTCTCTGATTCTTCCTTTGTTTGGTTGTACCAGGTCTCGGCTAATATTTACTGGAGTTTTGCTCGATACTACACCGGATCCATGGACATGATCGAGCAGCTGGAGAGGAGTGCTCGTTACTAGAGGGAGCGGTGCTTGGCTCGAAGCTCAGATGATGATGATTCTACGCCAAGCTTGCCCGATAGGAAGAGGGCTCGGACTGATACGGCTGCAGATGATCCTCATAAACCCAGGACCAAGAATGCCTCTCGATGTCCCCCCAGTCCTTCTAGTTCTGAGTATGAGAGTGATGATGTCCCTGGCGATCCCCATGAGATTGAGACTATGGCCATCCCTGCTGTTCACGAGCTTTTCCGTGATGATCCCGTGATTTATCGAGGTCCTGCTACCGATCCAGGTCATGTACAGGCTGAGGAGGATGATGCAGATGGAGAGGAGAGCGGTGATGATTCTGATGATGATGATGATGGTGATGATGCTTCAGAGGGTGATGGCTCGGAGTAGCATCTTGGACCAAATCACAGCTCCTTTTTTATTGTTGTACCCCTTGGAGGAAACAAACGAACATTCTCTCTTTCCTTTTTTGTAAAGAACTTATTTGTTTTGCACTTCTTGGACTTAGCACATTATTATTGGCTTATGTTATCTTTGTTGTTTGCACGAGTCCAATTTTTTGGGATGATGGAAATGGATGGAGTTGAATGGTTATGGCATTGATGTGTATGGTTTGTACGGTTTGGATTGTGGAGTGCGTATATGGCTTGCATGTGAATGGTGAATGTGTATACGAGTTGAATGAACCCCTCTCCCAGGTTTATTGTAGGATGGTTGATAATTGCAGCTCTTAAACAAGTCGGGGCGTGCCCTGGTACAGAATAGGTTGCAGCTTACTGATGTCTGGTGTTGGACTCATGGTGTCGCATGACTCAGGACAGCATGTGCACTTTTTGTCGCGTGACATAACAAGTCATGCTGACAGGTCTTTCAAACCAATCTTCCACATTGCCTCAAAACCTCTCCCTTTTGCTTAGGGTAAGAAATTCATCAGCCCCAACATGAAGTAGGCCTTAAGTACAGACCCATTCCCAAGGATTGAAATTATAAAGCCAGCCCCGGGAACTGCACAGATGCACACATCATTCTTCTTCTTTGACCAAGCCCTAGTTTGACACGTAGCCTCATTGCAGACAACACATCATGTAACCAAGGAGGAGATTGTTCTCGAACTTCGGTCAATCAGTCGACGGGCAAGACTCGGAAATGTTTACGTGCAGGGGCGCATTTTTCGAAAGGTGGGAATGGCTCCCGAACTTGTGTATGACACTCTCGTTTTTTGGGTTTGACTCTTTTGGGAGAGTATAAGCATTGCAAGGTGTGGAAAGTGTATGGAAGCCCCTGCTTGACAGAAATACAGTGTTTAGCTCTATATCCCTAAAAATGTAGAGAAGAAGACTTGCCGAGACACTTGAAAACCTGTCTTACTCGTGATGATCACAAAGCTTCTTAAAACCCTTTATTGATGTTCGGGTTATTCAACCACCAAAGCCGATATGAACAAATATTTCAATTAATCCCGAGGAGAAAACCAACTGATATCGAGAATCAAACTCCGGACGATGGAAAGTGGATCTGTGTATGGGGATGTTCCTTGAGGAGACCGGATTTTCTGAGATCTGGAGAGTTGACGCACACATTTCTTTGGAGCGTCAATGAAGGACACGGATGCGAAGCCCCAGTGGGACATTCATGGGAGGTCTTTTGCGGAGGAGAAATGAAATATGCTCACATGAAACGTCGAATGAACGGGTGGAATTTGCACAATCTTCGACTGATAATCTTTTGAGCCGGGATGGACTTGGCTCCGGTTTGAGCAAGTAACACAACATTAACCTGACTTGGCCCTTGAAGAAATTAAACACAAAACTGTTGTCTGGTAGGAACTGTAACTGGGCTTTTTTGCTGACTGATCCTCTAAAAATGAGAGGTTGGCTTTCGGGTATGTGTTTGTGATTTCTAAGGCGAGGATATTTGTGATTGCATCTTTGCTGCCTCTAAGAATGAGAGGTCAATTTTGGCTTTGGTAAGGTCAAGGGTAAGGGTAATGGTGATGGGAATAACTTCTAAAATCGAGAGGATGGCTTGGGATCGGTTAGAGGTAATGGTGAGGGGACATCCGTGCTGTCTCTTTATTCACTCTGAGACTCCTCTTGAGTAACGACCGGATCCTTTGACTTTTGCTTTCGAGAGGATCGCTAGGGACTAGGCTCTCTTTCTTTTTTTTATTCTTTTTTTGTATTTTTTGTCTCTCTCTTTTTCTTTTTTTTTATTTTGTTTTTGAGAGAAGAATTTCAGTTAGTCCCCAGGATGGATCATTGCTTTCCGTCGTTCTTGAGCTTGGAAACGGTCAATCTTGTTTTGCATCGTGGGAGCCCCAAGGATAGTCCCTCTTCTTCCGGAGATGGTTAGACGGGTTTCAAAAACGTGCCGATCTTGAAATGAAAGGGTATTGTTTAGTGGGGGGGAAAGTAATGGTTTTCCTAAGGGTGAAAGGTTTCAACCGCAGTCCATACCGGATGAGTCTTCATTGCTTGCTTAAGCTTACTTTGAGGAAGTTCCAGGCAAATTCATCAAACAACGAGATGGTGAGGATGATGGAAGATATGTGAGCATATGAGATGCGAGGTGGGGAGTTGGTAAGCCCCAATTTGAGAAGGATATCAGTCGATTTCCACGCTCCGATTAATTTAAACATTAGTCATTTCAAAGCATTAGTAATTGAGCAGCACAAGTGATCATGTAGAATAAAACCATTTCAATGAAGTGTAACGTGGGTGTGCAAGTAATGCCTCGAGTCTAGCAAGAATAGAAACAAATATTTTATTATTGAAATAAAAGACTCATGACATGGATATAATAGACTCGAATCATAAAAAGAGATATTTGCTATCAAAATGAAAACAATCTAGACCCTACAATGCCTGACTGACTGACTTCTTCACATGGGATGTCCTTGGAATTGCGGGAGAGGATTGGTAACCACCTTGGGAGGAGATTTCTCAATTCTGCCTTCATCAACCAGCTTTTGAATGAGTACCTTTAGAAGGGTGCAATCATTGGTTACATGTCCAGGGTATTGATGATAGTAACAATACTTGCTGCGATCCAAATCCGCATTAGGTTTGATGGGATGATAATTATCGAGCGGCTTTATCATTCCCCTTCGCGTCAACCCATTGAAAGCTTCCTCGGTTGTTATTCCCAGGTCATCAAATTCTCGCTGTTTGCGCGGTGGAAACTGACCATGATTCTGGACACCACTTTCCTCATGAGAACCCACTTCGATCTTCCCTTCATCAATGAGTTCCTGGATGATCACCCTCAACTGTCTACATTCATAAGTGGTATGGCCCGGATATCGGTGATAATAACAATATTTGCTTGGATCCAGCTTTATGTTGTTATGAGGAGTGCTATAATTGACTAGTGGCAGAACCAGTCCTCCGCTCACCAAAACCTTGAGGAATTGATTCATAGGCATTCCCACATTACCCCAGTACGGTTTCTTCCTTTCCATCTGAACTGCCTTTGGAGGGGACTCGGGTATTGGCGTCCCTTGTTGGATAGGATTCACAGCAGGAATGAAAGACATCTGATTCACAGTTACGTATGAGGCTGGTCCTGAACGCTGATCTTGCGGAGATGATAAGTTGAAGCCATATGAACTCATTGGTGGTTGAGAAACACTTCCTTGAAGAGGAGCTTGGTCAGAGTGGAATGGCAGTGATCCTTTCTGGTTTAAATGACTGTTCACATAATGGCATGATCCTTGGGAATCTTGTTGGTACTGCCTCTGCAACCCATATTGATTAGGAATATGAGCCTGGACTACTTGATGTGCCGGGGGAAGAATCTTATCTTGCTCGTCCTCATTTATCCTTTTCATCACATTTCCAGTTCCATACTCAACACTACTAGTACCAATGATCTCTTCGTACGACCCATCTTCGTGACGAATTATTGTGATCCCTCGGACGCGCATCGCTTCTACAAATCTAGCGTGCGTTTCTTCTTCTCGGGCTTTAGCGACTTGGGCAAGCAATTGGGCCTTGCACTCGTGAACCATGGCAGCCTCAAGAGCAGCTCGCAACTCTGCCACTGACAAATCACTCATGTCCAACTGACCCGAATTGAGAGGAATTCCAGACTGAGCGGATGGCATATCTTTTGCACCAGACATCTCGAATATCAGAACAGATGAGAGCTTCGTAGGAACTGTAACCATTTCGGAGACGCGAACCAAATGAGCACCGGATATCAAAGCACGCACCTAACTTGTCACCGCCCTACAGAGGGTAGATATGGCTTTATGAGGTAGTGGAGGAAGAAGATCTTGAGGAAGTAAGGGAGAGGGAAAAGAAAGGAGGGACTGACTCGCGCAAACAAATTATTTATCTTCAAGTATAAATCGGTGTTTTAAATCCTAAATACGGTTGGGAAAGGAGAAGCCTTTATTCACGCAAACTACACCTTGGGGAAACCTAAGGACGCAACATTCAAATCACACTAAAAGCTTTGCATTGAAATTTATAATAGGTGATGATACTTAAACAAGACCTAAACACCGTATGGGACGGAGAGATTGTCCAAATTTCTGGGGAAATTTGGGCAGCATAACGGGTATTCTTGAAGAATTTCAAAGAAAAATCCGGCATGACCTCTCGTCGGTGCACGGTGACAATGCGGCATGATCTCTCGTTAGAACATGCCACGGGAGTGACATGTCCCCACGTGAAACCATGTTGCATTGGCAACATGCCCACAAGGTGTAAGGTTTTGGGAAAGGTATAAGGACCTATTGTAAATTTCAAAAACAATTCATTTTAATGTAATTTCAAAAATGTTGTATCAAAACCAATCGTGGGTAAGCTTTAAGTGTGGCGCCACCTATAACGCACTAGGGGGATGGGTTTGACATTAGGCGATCAAGCGTAGGCGAATTTCATGGCCGTCCGCGATGCCGTCAGCACCCGAGGGTTCTAAATCTATGTGGTGTAGTGTGCGGATGACTATATTCTTTTTATTTATGAAAAAACAATTTTTTTTATTTATATTAATTTTATTTTATTTAAAAGGAGAAACAAAAGAGAAACACACACACTCTCACACAGGGAACAAGGGGTACAACAAATCAACTGAGCTACTTTTTGATTCAAGGGACTGCCCTCAAACCAGCACCTGAAGTCTGTTTAGTGACTAATCCTGTCGCGTGACACAGGACAGCAGGAAACAAAGCTGTCGCACGACCAGAATAGTCACTGAACCAGAACCTGCAAAAAAGAAAACAGCCCCTGCTTCTCCATGGCAAGGGACAAAGCACAATAACCAAAGCACAACAGAATGGCCACATAAGACACACAAAGGCTCACAAGTCTCATAATGCAATAAAACCCATGTACCACAAAAGATCATCAAGGATGCACACAAGGATGGATATGTTGGATGTTTAATCGAATGAAAGTTTGACTCTCTTAATTTTGAAAAATAGTTTTTCAAATGTGTTTTCCCCAGCAGAGTCGCCACTAAATGTGCGCTCGCCGAAATTTTGTTTTCCAATGATGAAAAAAAGAAAAGGAGTCACCACGCCATGTTTAGAGGTACACTTTGAAAAATCTTTGAGAGAAAATGGGTCCGGGGGTCAGGTTACGTGTTGGGAAGAACCGAGAGTTCACCCAACACGCCTCGTCCGTGGACGAGTCTTTCTAACTAAACATCCAATTAATCCAAAACGTGTGCAAACATTGATGATAAGCAAATGTAGTAAACATGAATTTTATTGATTTGAAATTGGAAACTTACAACTTGTGAGCTATTTATTCAGGGAGGCCACATCCCAGATACAACAGATCAGAACAGGGAAAAGGATCTCTGCAAATGGACATAGAGTGTCGCGTGACACATAGCATGCCTGACTAGATGTGTCGCGTGACACAGGATCTAACCAGTCACAATATGTCGCGTGATACATAGTGTCCATCTGCAGAGACTTACAGATTTGAACACAGCAACACCAACAATCAAAACAGATCTAATTAATCAATCAATTAACCTTTGAAATACACAATTAACAACAATTCAACCAAGGGGGTGTGGATATGGAGAGATCCACACTCACTTGGGATCTAAACACCAATTTCAACAAATATCCAACAATAAGCACTCAATTATACAGATCAACGAAGTTAAACAGAGAGATTGCGATTGGGGTTCAATAATCAAGACGGATGGAGTCTGATTACTGAACCCAAAGAAGGTAAAATGATGGAATTATCAAAGTAGCAAGGTAGGAGAGAGAGAGGGATGGGATTGAGAGTGTTACCCTTGTTGCTTCCACGAATTCTATACCAAGGCTGGTATAGAACCCTTCTACAGCTGCTTCTGGAGGTGCTTGAACTAGATTGGGTTGATGGATGAAGGATCTAAGAGGTAAAGGGTGAATTGGGTGGAATATGGGGGAATTGGAGGTAGGTTTGGGTAGGAGAGAGAGAGAGGTGTGTGTTTAGTGTGTGTGTTACACTGTTATTTTGACAGAGTAACAATATGTGAAAGTTGGGATCGATTTCTGAGAAGGGTAGGGTCTTATTTATAGGCTGCAGTTGATGGTCACAGTGTGTCGCACGACCTTCTGTAACCATTTTCCATTCCTCGACTTGTCGCGTGACACAAGGTGTCACCAACTGCTTTTGGCGCCAAAACCAGTTTCTGGAATATTCTGAGTAAATACCCAAAAGTTCCAAAAAGGTTTATTCCCTGGAGGTCCTTTAGCATGAGCAAAGTACCAAAAGGTACTTCCTTCGCGAGAAACTTATGGAATGTTTCCGGAAGTCTCGGGATGGACCGGGAATTTACCAAAATGCCCCTTAATGCAATTTTATCGCATTAAAATGCACCTAAAAAGGGTCGCGAATTGGATTGGCGTACTTACAGGGTGCAATCTTATCCGCGTGGATGAGATTGTAGGTACAATCTCATCCGCGCGGATGGGATGAACAGCGTGCCTAGTTGTTGCAGAAAGCAGTTTTGGCTGTTTGTAAATGGTCAATATTCTCTTTTTTATTGGAAATGACAAATTTCCAGCGAGGTATTTGCCCATTTTTTTTATTCTTAAGAGGTCCTTCCTCATTCAAATTGTCAAAATAATGTCCAAAATGCCCCTAAATGATTATAAATCATTAATTTGGGTTGACGGAACATTAACGACCCAGATTGGGGCACTTACAGTAGCCCCACGGTGATGGTACTTCGAGGGGAAGTGGGGTCATCAACAAAGTGAGGATCCCAATCTGCTAAAACTTTACCTTGATGGGTGAGGAGGTGAACGAGGTGGTCGAATGGCTGGACCCTTTTAAAGGATTCCTACGTATCCCAGGTGGGAATCAAGCCGGTCGTAGTTCATGTCTTGCGGGGGAAAGGAGCAGTCAAACAAATGGCCTCCCACCGCATTTTAGTTGTCGAAAGTAGACTCGACTAATGAAGGTATTCCCGGAGGTAGACTCGACTAATGCAGGCGTTGCCGAAGGTTGACTCGACTAACGGAGGCGTTACCGAAGATAACTCGACTAATGGAGGCATTGCCGAAGATAACCTCGACAAACGAAGGCGTTGCCGAAGATAAACTCGACTAACGGAGGCATTGCCGAAGATAAACTCAACTAACGGAGGCGTTGCCGAAGATAACTCGACTAACGGAGGCGTTGCCAAAGGTAGACTCAACTAACAGAGGCGTTGCCGAAGGTAACTCAACTAACGGAGGCGTTGCCAAAGATAAACTCGACTAACGGGGATGTTACCGAAGGTAGACTCGACTTACGAAGGCGTTTCCGAAGATAACTCGACTAACGGAGGCGTTGCCGAAGATTACTCGACTAACGGAGGCATTGCCAAAGATAGACTCGACTAACGGAGGCGTTGCCAAAGGTAACTCAACTAATGGAGGCATTGCCGAAGAAAACTCGTTTAACGGAGGCGTTGCCGAAGATAAACTCGACTAACGGAGGCGTTGCCGAAGATAACTTGACTAACAGAGGCATTACCGAAGATAGACTCGACTAACGGAGGCGTTGCCGAAGGTAACTCGATTAACGGAGGCGTTTCCGAAGATAAACTCAACTAACGGTGGTGTTGCCGAAGCTAAACTTGACTAACGGAGGCGTTGCCGAATGTAGACTCGACTAACGGATGCGTTGTCGAAGGTAGACTCGACATCGGAGGCGTTGCCGAAGGTAGACTCGACTATCGGAGGCGTTGCCGAAGGTAGACTCGACTAACGAAGGCGTTGCTGAAGGTAGACTCGATGGTGTAGGAGAGGAATTGGAAGATCTGAAGTCTATGGGGAAGTAGGAGAGGAAATGGGTTGAAGAGAGGTGAGAGGTGAGGGAATTGGGTATTTTTGTGAGGGAGGAAGAGAGAGAGAGAGATTTTCTGGGGTAATTTGTGCAGAGTTACGTTAGGAGGCTGAAATTCGGATCCAAAACTGAGAGGGTAGGGTCTTATTTATAGCTGCAGTCCATGGTAGCCTTGTGTCGCACGACGTAACGTAACCACTTTCCATGCTTCCACTTGTCACGTGACACAAGGTGACCATAACCGTTTTTGGTGCCAAATCTGGTTCTGGAACCTTCTTGGATAATACCTAAAAAGTCCAAAACAGATTTATTCCTTTTAGGTCCCTTAGCCTGTGCAAAGTACAAAAAAGTACTTCCTTCGTGTGAAACTTATGAAATGTTTCCGGACGTCTCGGGATGGACCGGGAATTTACCAAGACGCCCCTAAATGCAATTTTATCATATTAAAATGCATCTGGAAAGGTCGCGAATTGGATTGGCGTACTTACAGTGCCTTGAGATTGATTTTTGTGAGGCGTTCGTGCCTTTGGCGCTGGACTTATGATGATGGCCAGGTTTTATCTGCTGGGGATATGGTGGAAATGACGGGAATGGATGCGTCAAATGGATGTCATAACAACATGGAAGGATTGATGTTCTAACAACAGGATTAGGAACGGGATGTGATCTCGGGAGAGACTGACACATTGCTGGGGAAAAGTGCCCAAAGTTCTAACAGAACTAGTTAGGAATTGGGGATTGATTGACGTTTCTTCTTAGACGCATGGTCTTAGGATCCTGCGGGGGAGGAATGTTCGGCCTTACGATGATGGCCGAAGAGGGATTGTTGTGCGGGCTTACCTTGATGGCCGCTGAATTGGGATGGTCGGGCTTACGATGACTGCCGGGGAAGTGGATGTTCACTTGCTGGAGTGAAAAGGTATTCAGACTTACAAGGATGGCCGAAGATGTATTGTTGTGCGGGCTTACCTTGATGGCCGCTGAAGTGGGATGGTTGGGAGACGGAATTGTGATTTAACGTCCGAAGACGGTGAATTTTAACGTCTAAAGACGAAACATTAGTGAAAACTAACTGAAATTTTAACGTCTGGAGACGGAGTTGTGATTTAACGTCCGAAGACGGTTTGAGATTTAACGTCTGGAGAAGAAACGTTAGTGAGAACTAACGGGAATTTTAACGTCTGGAGACGGAATTGTGATTTAACGTTCGAAGACGGTTTGAGATTTAACGTCTGGAGACGAAACGTTAGTGAAAACAAACAGGAATTTTAACGTATGGAGACGGAATTGTGATTTAACGTCCGAAGACGGTTTGAGATTTAACGTCTGGAGACGAAACATTAGTGAAAACTAACTGAAAATTTAACGTCTGGAGACGGAGTTGTGATTTAACGTCCGAAGACGGTTTGAGTTTTAACGTCTGGAGACGAAACGTTAGTTAAGACTAACTGAAAATTTAACGTCTGGAGACGGAATTGTGATTTAACGTCCGAAGACGGTTTGAGATTTCACGTCTGGAGATGAAACGTTAGTGAAAACTAACTGAAAATTTAACGTCTGGAGATGGAGTTGTGATTTAACGTCCGAAGACGGTTTGAGATTTAACATCTGGAGACGAAACATTAGTGAAAACTAACTAAAAATTTAACGTCTGGAGACGGAATTGTGATTTAACGTCCGAAGACGGTTTGAGATTTAACGTCTGGAGACGAAACGATAGTGAAAACTAACGGGAAATTTAACGTCTGGAGACGCAATGTTAGAAATGTCTAACTAGGATTTATCCTCGGGGAGGGGGTGTTAGAAAGGTCTAACTTGGGGAAATTTTACACTTTTGGGGGCCAAAAGGGGTAAAATTGAAATTGTGAGAAGCTGAGGGGCCAAAGTGGCAAGGAATCTTTTATTCTGTAAAAGAGTCCGGCCGGACTGAGACTGAATTTGACCAGGTTCAAATCAGCAACAGGCCGACGCAAACCAGTCCCATTCCACCATATTTTCAGGCGAGAGAAGAGAGAAAAGAGAGAAAAAATCCTCCCCCTTTTGCGAGTTTTGTCCGAATCTTCGAGGGAAAATCATCATGGATGCCGGTTTGGAACCAAGGGCTCGCCATAGGAGGACCGACAACGAGAGAGCGAGGTTGGTGAGGACCATTCGGACCACCGCTCTTCCCATGAATCCAACCGAGTTTTATCCGGCTCGGGACACTCATAAATCCAAGGAAGGGATCGAAAGACAGGTAAACATCCTCTAAATTCCGTTAATTTCTAGAATGTGCATTCTTTGAATTTTAGGAATTTGATTAGAAATGAGTTAGGGTTCTTGGTGCCCGAATTCGGGATTTTGACTTTGCTATGTGCCTTTGTCGAAATTGACTAGAGTTTAGTTCAATTGACATTATGGGTAGATAACATAAAAATTTTGGTTGCAAAATTCCATGTCTAGGGGTGTTTTCCGAAATTAAAGTAAGTTTAATTTGGGACGAAGTAATTTTTTGAAATGTTCGAAATGCTTGAAAGTTCCGACTTCGACGGATTTTTCGAGATGTTTTTTTTAAAAGTTTCGAGTTCGACGAAATCTTTAAAATATTTTGAAATTCCGAATTCGACGGAGTTTTCGAAATGTTTTGAAAGTTCCGGGTTCGACGGAGTTTACGAATGTTTTGAAAGTTCCGGATTCGACGGAGTTTTCGAAATGTTTTGAAAGTTCCGAGTTCGACGGATTTTTCGAAATGTTTTGAAAGTTCCGAGTTCGACGGATTTTTCTAAATGTTTTGAAAGTTTCGGATTCGACGAACTTTTCGAAATGTTTTGAAGATTCCGAGTTCGACGGATTTTTTGAAATGTTTTGAAAGTTCCGGGTTCGACGGATTTTTCGGAATGTTTGTACTTTCTTGGGATTTTGGACCGTTAATACTCCAACTGGGATGGAAATATTTTAGGAAAATGAACTATATATGTGTTTCATCATTTTGATATGCGTTTGTGCATTCTGTAGATGTTGTTTCTGTAGTAACGTATTTTTGCCGTGTTCACCTGCAAGGGCGAGGGCCGGTTAACGTTCGCAACTTGAAGAGTAGGGGAGCCTTCGAGGCGGTTTGAGCGCTGTGGGAGATGCTCCCAGACGAGGCTCGGGATGGAGAGAGGAGTCCACGGCAGTTTGTGGTTGACTCCGGTTTGGCGTGATTTATCAGCGCAGTAGCCGTGGTGGCTTCGACGCAGAGGGCGAGGGTCTTGCATGTCGCTCTGAGCGAGTACTGGTGGGACACGACCCATACATTCCATTTTAGGAGGGGGGAAGCTACCATGACTCCCACTGATTTCGCGGTGATTATCGTGTTGCCATTCTGGGGCAACACACTTGTGTGGGTGGATGGCTACACCCCGGAGCAGTTGTCGGAGCTGCTAGGTTTTGACATTACCGATACCAGGGGCTTGGGTATTCGGTACGGGCCAATGGAGGCTCATCTGAGGAGGGGTATTGAGTATTTGGAGGGGTCCCCGAGGATGACAGCTGATGTGGTAGATTTCAGTATATGTAATTCCCTAATTTTCTATACATTTTATCCTTATTTTGATGTAATCTAGACTAGTTTTGATGTAATTTCGAGTAGATGTTGAATTGGTGAGTTAGTAGGAAAATCATTGTATTTTGAGACTATCTTTAGTGATTTTATGATTTTCCTGCGGAAGTTTTCTAATGCTGAGGATAAAGCTGAAAATATGTGAAGTTCAGGGTCCAAGCTGCAGTTGGAGAAAGTTCAGTGACCAGAATGAAAGTATGGAAAGCTGGGTGACCAAAGTAAAGAGAAGGAGATTAGGAAACTGATTGACGCGTGCACGTGGGAGAAGAAAGGCGGATGTTGACTCCATCTTTGACCCCTGAAGGAAAAGGCCTTATTTAATTGTTATTTATTTTCTTTTTCCTTTTTCTTTTATTATTTAGGTTTAGTTTTATTGTACGGAGGAGTATATATAATTCTTTTGTCAATATTTTTAGGGGGAGACTTTTATTATTATTTTTCCCTAGAGAGTTCATAGCTTTTTATGGAGAACTAATTCCTTTGCTTTGGATTCAATTGTTGGAACCGTCTTGAATTCAATTGAGGTTAATTTCTTTTCATCTATTTTGTCCTATTCATATTTTCTTCTGTTTTAATTGATTGATTTGATTTCTAGGGTTTTTCAATTAGGCCAATTGTTTAATCTTGGATCTTAATTCATTGCTAGAATCCCCTAAGATTGTGTCAATTTAGGGTTTCATAAGTAGCAACTTTTATGATTTATGCATGTGTCATGGTAAATTGTGAAGGGGGAGAAAATAGACAAGTATCTAATTGAAATAACATTAGAACGTGTTCTCGATCTTAATCTCTTAAATCAGAATCAATCGATATTGTGAATCTAGACTGTGTCAGTTAGGTTTAGGTATTGATTAGGGTTATTAGTGAGTGTGTCACTGCTATTAGCTACTATCAAAGAAAGAGATAGAGATTGAAATATATCTCGTGATCGATTGAATAGGGAAAAAGTGAAAAGAGTTAACAAATGATATTTGAATGATAGACGGGGAAAATAATTGATCCAAAGTGTTTCCTTTAATTGCTTAAAACCTAGTTTTTAATTCCCGTCTTAGGAATTAATTAAAATCAATCTTAGACCCCCAATCTTGTCAAGTGACAATTGTGCAAATAAATAACCGTTCTTCAGTGGATCGACCCTGGACTTGTCCTAGCTATATTTTTGTAGCCGAGTCTTGGTATTTAATTTGTAGGTGTGCGACTTTAGCCTATCAACAGCAGAGCATCTGGCTCGAGGGTTCTTATGGTTTGCTTTGTCAGCTACCCTGTTTCCCACTACTGACACATCATGTCACTTTCCTCTGCTCGGCTCGCTGACTCATCTGGATGCCGTGAGAGGGTTCGCATGGGGAGAGGTTGGTCTGGCCGAGCTCTACCATGCTTTGGATAGGTACTCGCGGGGAGAGGAGAACATTTTAGGCTGCTTTGTGTTTGCCTTGGATGTAAGTTCCCCTCTTTTTCTCTTCCTTGTCTCATTTGTACTTGTACGTATCTGCTTTGTAGATGACATAACTTTCCATGTGTTTGACAGGTGTGGTTCTTGGAGGTGTTCCACCCGCAGAGGTGGGAGACCATGGAGGAGTATGCATCCTTGTTCCCTGCCATGTTGATTTGGCAGAAGGCGGCGAAGAAGCCGACAACACGAGGGAGGGTACTCGGTTGACTTACGAGGAGGTGTCTCTAGCCATGAGCCGAGATTTTTCTGGGCGGATCCAGCTGAATTGGTAGAGCAGGATCGATGCTTTTGTGGTTCAGGCTGCTAGGGACGTCACACGTCGGCGGAAGCTGCTGGTGGGGATTCATTGCGATGCGATGTATTTGGGAGAGAGGGTGACCTATCAGCACGGTCCGGGGTCCCTTCTTTTGGTTTCGATGGACCCGCCTCCACACATGCAGTATCTTTTGCTGATACCGATGAAGGATTTGCAGCGGTATAGACATGGCGTGTTTTATGCTGAGTTTATCATAGAGGGCGCCGACTACGACATCTTCCTGAGGATGAGGCTGAGGAGCCCGCAAGTGCTGCACAGGGAGGGCGAGGGCCCTGCATATCCCTGGAACTACCCGTTCCCTCGCGCTCGGCTGGCGTATGAGGGGCCTGATGGTTCTCACAGGCGGCTGATGATCCCTATTTCGGAGGAGACGAGGCCTCGGTACAGAGTGGATCCCAATGCTTCGGTGAGTGTTTTGATTTGATTTTCTGTATTTGATAATAGCATTCTGCAAATGTTGCATCTGTGCTGTCTGTTTGTCTTTTGACGGCTTTCCTGATTTACAGGTGTCTGGCCGTACATACAGCCAGGCCGTGAGGTGTATGGATGGGATAGCCAACTACGCCAGGAGACTCGTGGAGTTCCTGCGATGTAGTTCCCGGAGGTGTGTGGCTGTCCATGAGCTGATGCCATCTAGGCCGTCTGCAACGAGAGACTCGTGTGCCTCCGCGACTTGCGGGGCGGATTTTATGCAGGAGTTTGGCCAGTTCTCTGGTGAGACGGCGGGGTACGGAGCTCGTCACTCTTCATACTCGGGGCATGATGAGGAGAGTCCTCGGGGACACATGTGCAGAGGCGGCCTTTCTCGTATTCCCGCCTTGAGGAATTTGGAGGTTACCTGTCCTCGGTGGATCCGGCTGTGGCGGGGCAGTATTTCGAGTGCTCGGATGACGAGCAGGACTCTGAGTAGTCCTCTTTTTATTTTTAGACAAAAGTGTGTATTGTCCAAACAATTTGATTTGTACTTGAAAGGGCCTTTGAGGCAAAACCTTGTATTTTGCATATTTATTTAGTGATTACCTTCCTTTATTTTTGGCAAATAAGCAAGTAGGTTGATCAAAAATAAATAATAATGAGACATGCATAAAATTTGAACTGGTCAAAATTTATATCTATATGCACTGTTATTTAATTAATTGCACTGTTGCACGAGCCCGGGGCGGATGTGGTGTCGGTAGTGGTTGATTTAAACTATGGATGCATGTAGTTTAAACAAGGCTTGAACAGGATGTGGTTTGGAAATGTTCCTAAATTGAGGCAGCTGGCTGTAGAGTTGACAAAGTCAACTTGAAAAACAGTCCGGCCGGCTGGGCTTGAATTCCAGTTTGTTTTAAATTGCAGTCCAGTTTTTTGCAAAGTTGAAAACATCACGTTTGCCTTTGATCAAACAACTGAATTTCTCTCTTAAATTCTAGAAGGTTCCCTTTGTTCTTTCCATGGCTCCATTTCCTAGGTTATCATCTCAGATGCAAGAACGATACTTGGATAATTTCCAGTCGTGGGTACGGCACCACACGAGGCAAAGCAAGGGTTTTTTCAAGGGTTGTTATGGGATGAAATCAGTTTGGGCTTTGAAGGAGCTCATGCCGGATTGGGATCTCTTGAGAGCTCCGGCTCGCTTCTAGGACGTGAGGAGGCACGTGTACAGCTTTTGTACAACGAGATTACGCCCACGTTTGAAGATTTTTGGGCCATACTAGGAGGACCTGAGATGGAATGACTAGTTCTTCCTTTGACGGGCGGCATGGCCACCGTTGAGAAGTTAGTGTCTTTGCTTGCTATCTTAGCTGAAGAAGCATACAGGATGCTAATACCGAACATGAATTATGTTGACTTTTCGGGGCTGCCCGATAAATTTTCCGGTGTTGAGGGGAGCATTTTCGCGTGGGACGCTTTTGCTCTGTGCGCAATTGCCACTTTATTCACGTTCACGTCCTTGGGTGTGTGCCATCACAGTGTACTGGACCTGGTGAGGCAGTGTCGGAATGGGGGAGACATCGTGCCTTTGGTCCTGGGCTTGACGTTCCTTGGCATAGGTCGGATGGCGATCGGCAGCCGATACATGTGGGGAGGGAGTCCCGCTATGCTCACTCTGTGGTTGAGGGAGCGATTATAGATGGTGCCCGAGGTGCCAGTGTCATGTGACCCCTGGTCCTTTTCTCGACGTCCTTTGGTGATAGGGGCAATCAGGCTGAACTGGAGCTCTAGATGGCCAGACTTCACGCATCACTTGCGATGGTGGGTTCCTCATTGGAAGCTTCAAACTTGTCGGACCGATCAGGAGGGTCTTCTGGTTGTCAGAGTACCGGGAGTGTCCCAGACATCTTTCTACATTTCATCCTTGGTGCTGCGACAGTACGGGCTAGAGCAGGTGTCGTTGACGGGTTTGGGTCATGCTACTACCTTCGAGGTGGGATCTCTTTCGATGGAGGATCCTTCGACGCTGTTGCTTCTCATGCGGCTGTGGCAACATACGTCCTTTCCTGCCAGGGTTCTCTTTCACCGAAGAGGGGGCATTGTTCTGTCTACGAAGTATTTGAACTGGTATGAGGAGCGTATGGGGGAGACACAGATGGCCATTTTGTGGAGAAGGAGTGACCTGTTGGGCCCTGATTACCCTGACGGCTCGACTTTGAGGAAGGCCTAAGCGGCGGCTAACCCTCAGGATCGTACTGGGGATGACATGGTTGATTATGAGGCCAATGCTAGTCGGGCGGCCGATCAAAGCATGGTCATGATGACTCAGAGAGAGGCAGCTCACGATAGAGCTAGGGAAAGGGCTGCATTGGCAGCTGCAGGCTTGACGGAGACATCGGGAAGGGTCCCAGAGCCAAGTAGAAGGACTACGGGAATATTCCCTGTGAAGGTGAAGAATACTCGCTGCGGAAAAGGGAAGGGTAAGAAGGATGAAGGACCAAGTACGGGGGACTAGGTTGACCTTGCTGTCCAGAGTATCCACCCACTGTCATTGCAGACACATTAATCAATTAATGTTTTATTGTTGTTTTGCTAGCGTGTAGCGAGTCAATAGTTGACTGTGCTTGAACTCATCAAAGATTGTTTTAACCGTAATTAATCTTTAGGTTAATTTAAAGAGTTTTTCGAAACACAAGCGATTGGTGCTTATTATTTTATTTTTAATTTTTTGTTTTTGAGATCGAACCAATGATGGCTGCCTACGTTCCCCTTTTACAATTGGACTAAGGGGCTCAGGTCACCGTAGTTCGACACTTTAGGTGATATTTGAGAAAAACAAAGACAAAAGAAGTGCGACCCTATTTTTTACCTGGATCATTATCGAGAATGTATCCAGTTGGATATTACTCTTTTAGCACTTTAATTTTATTGAGGGGTGGTTGAAATTACCCGGATCCGAGAGGCGTAGCGATTGCGCCCCGGCATCTGGCATTCCATTTTGCGTTGGTCGGTGGAGGTGTCTCGCTGTGTTTTTCACTTTGTAGAGTCGCCACGCCGTTTTGATTAAGCCTAAAACATTGAGAAAAGGCATCAGTTTAAAAAACTGTTTTTGTGTGATGAGATTTTGAGTTTGGAGGTCAGGTTACTCCTCGGGAAGAGAATATTAGAATATTAGAGCTCACCCGAGTTGCCTCGTAAAAACGAGTCTTTCGACACCCCTTCTTTATTTAAATGTTGTGTGTCTGTGTATGTGCTTTTAAAAATGCATGCTGTATTGGATGTCTACATTGTACACTGCGTATTGAAATGTATTGAAATAGTAATGGAAGAAAGCCTTACCAATGTTAGTTCGTGTATGTCTTTCGCTGGGGAATAGTGTTTGAAGATGGAATAGTGTTCCGGGATGGACCGAGATTGCTTTGGGATGTCCCGGTTATCTGCGGACAGAGCTTCGATGTGCCTTGGGATTGTCAAGTGTGCACTCTAACAGAGTTTCGGTGTGCGTCGGGATCGCAGGGATCATTGGCAGGATTTGGGCAGAGGTTCGGCGTGCGTCGGGATCGTCGGTTGCGTTCGGGCAGAGTTTCCGCTTGCATCGAAATCGTCAGTTTGGCTTGGAAAGGGCCGAGACGCCTCAGGAAAGACTATGTAAGGCTTCAGAGTACCACGAGGGGCCTCAGAATACCTCGAGAGTGCCTCGGGGCAGTGCGGGAGCGTCTCGGGAGCGCTCGGTAGGGCTTCGAAGCACCGCGAGGGAGCTCGGAAGGCCCTAGAAGGAACCAAAAGGGACCGGGAGTGCCCCGAGGGGTCTTAGAAGGGCAGCCAGAAGGCTTAGGGAGAGAGGAGAAGAGGGAGATGTGTCAAATGAGGGAGGGGGAGCCCTCTATTTATAGTTTTCAAAAATGTGCAAGAAGGTCCGTACAGACCTTCCATGAAAACTAAAAATTTAGTTTTCCCAAAGTTGAGGGAATAATGTGGACTTTAAGAGCATTTTTGTCATAATTGTGTCTGGTAGCAAAGAGGTCCGTACGGACATACTTGCATGCAAAGAGGTCCGTACAGACCTTCTGTGCTTTTCCGAATTTTGCAAAATTCCTAAAAAGTCCTTTTGTGCTTTTTTGTCCCAGAAAGGTCCCCCCCCTTGGTTTAGTTGGTGGTTTTTTGGGCTTTTGAGGGTTCTTGAGGGTTTTTGAGGGTTCCGGGTGTTCGAGACTGCGTTTGCGTGAGTCTGCGTTGTTTCTCGTGCGTTCGGAAGAGGGTGATCCAGATTGGGGTACTTACAAAAGCCCCTCGATGACGTCACTTACGAAGGAAGTGGGGTCGTCGATAAGATAAAGGTCCTGATCTGGATCGCATGCTGAGAGAGAAGGTGACCGTGTAGGTCGGCTTATGAGGACGTGGCAGTGTCCTGTTGTGTGACCATTTAGGTCAGTTGGCTGGACCCTGTGATAAGATTCCTACGTATCCCGTATGGGAATCAAGCCTGATCTTAGTTCGTGTGTGGGATGAGTGTTGTCGTGTACGAGGGCGTGTGATGTCCTCTTACTGAGACTCTGTGTGTGGACGTGTCAGTGTCCTGTGGGTGACCATTTAGGTTGGTTGTGAGGACGTGGTGGCATCCTGTGTGACCATATAAGTCGGTTGTGAGGATGTGGTGGCATCCTGGGTAACCGTATAGGTCGATTGTGAGGACGTGGTGGCATCCTGGGTGACCGTATAGGTCGGTTGGCTGGACCCTGTGATAGGATTCCTACGTATCCCTAGTGGGAATAAAGCCTGATCGTAGTTCGGACGTCGTGAAATTGTGAGTGTATGCGGGCGTGGTGGTGCCCTGAAGTGTCATGACCGTTGAGGTCGACTGTGAGGACGTGGTGGTGTTCTAGAGTGGAAATTTTACGGTTTTCCAAACCGGATGGTTTAAAGCCTTCCGGGCTGCGAATAGTGATTTGGGAAGTTTATACGGTCTTCCGGACCGAGTAGTTTAAAGCCTTTCGGGCTGCGGATGGTGATTTGGATGATTTATGCGGTCTCCCGGACCGAGTGATTTAAAGCCTTCTAGGCTGCGGATAGTGGTGAGGACGTGTTATGCCTTCTGACTTGTGGTTGTGTCGTGCGTGAGGATGTGTTGTGTCCTCTGACTGTGGTTGTGTCGTGCATGAGGATGTGTTGTGTCCTCTGACTGTGGGTGTGTCATGCGTGAGGATGTGTTGTGTCCTCTGACTGTAGTTGTGTCGTGCGTGAGGATGTGTTGTGTCCTCTGACTGTAGTTGTGTCGTGCGTGAGGATGTGTTGTGTCCTCTGACTGTGGTTGTATCGTGCGTGAGGATGTGTTATGTCCTCTGACTGTGGTTTTGGGAGGCGTGATTGCCTTGTGTTTTGATTTTGAGAGGCGTGAATGCCTCGTGTTTTGATTTTGAGAGGCGTGAATGCCTCGTTTTGTAATTTTGAGAGGTGTGATTGCCTCGTGTTTTGATTTTTGAGAGGCGTGAATGCCTCGTGTTATGATTTTGAGAGGCGTGATTGCCTCGTGTTTTGATTTTTGAGAGGTGTGAATGCCTCGTGTTTTGATTTTTGAGAGGCGTGAATGCCTCGTGTTTTGATTTTGAGAGGCGTAAATGCCTCGTGTTTTGATTTTGAGAGGCGTGAATGCCTCGTGTTTTGATTTTAAGAGGCGTGAATGCCTCGTGTTCTGATTTTGAGAGGCGTGATTGCCTCGTGTTTTGATTTTTGAGAGGCGTGAATGCCTCGTGTTTTGATTTTGAGAGGCGTGAATGCCTCGTGTTTTAATTTTGAGAGGCTTGAATGCCTCGTGTTTTAATTTTGAGAGGCGTGAATGCCTCATGTTTTGATTTTGAGAGGCGTGAATGCCTCGTGTTTTGATTTTGAGAGGCGTGAATGCCTCGTGTTTTGATTGTGAGAGGCGTGATTACCTCGTGTTTTGTCCGCTGGGGAAAGGTTGGACTTACGATGACAGCCGGTGTTCATCTGCTGGGGACGCGTAGTCTCGTATGGGCTTTCCAGAGTTCCCGTTTGAGTTTTGTCCCCTGAGGAGGGGATTTCGGGCTTACTTTGATGGCCGCTGTAGGCGTTTTGTGCCTTGGGATTTGTGTTTGGAGGCGTTTGCGCCTTTTGTGTTTGTTTTACCGTTTAGTGGGCAAGGTTCGGACTTACGATGACGGCTGGGGTTTGTTTTGTTGGGTTAAGGACCAAAATGCATTGAATCTGCTGAAAAAGACCTTTGGACAGCCAGGGGCAAAGATTATAAAGGCAAAAGAGTAATTTGACCAAATAATGCAAAGAGGTCCGTACGGATCTTCTTTGTTTGCAAAGAGGTCCGTACGGACCTTTGTCGAATTTTGATTTCCCAGGCTTTGACCAGCTTCAGCAACGAGGCATTCCCCATTGTTCCCCCTTCCAGTTCGTGAAAAACAGAGAGAAGGAGAGAAAACCTTAGTTTTTGACCAAAATTCCCTAAGTAAATCCTCCGCATTTGCTTGAATTGCTCGTTATGGGGGAAAGAGCGAGAAGAGGTCGTCGTCAAAGGGGCCCCGAGGCGATTGAACGGAGGGCGGACCTTCAAAGGAATTGCACTTCCTTTATGCCTTCGTCGAGGAATCCGGATGTGTTGTATCCGGATTCGGAGGTGCACAATATGCGAGATAGGACCGCCGGGGAGGTAAGAAATCAATTTTGTCTTGATTCTTATTCGAATTGTTGTATGCTAGAACTAGGTTTTAGTTTTTCACATAATTGGGGCTTTTGTTATTGCCATGCTTTTTTTGTGAAATTCGTGATGAATTGTTGAAATTGAGCATGTAAGAATTGTGGGTATGTGATTTTTTGTGCAAAACTGCGGAGATTAGCTCTTATTTGTGAAAATAAAGTGTCTCTCTTTGAAATGCATGCTTTGGTGTTTTGTACCTTATGCTATTTCTGTGTGCACATTGTGAAAAATTGCCGCGTAGGAATGGACTTTGTGTAAAGAGTGTGACGTGTGCCGTGTTTTGTGACGGGTTTTGTCTGAAAGTGTGTGCCGTGTAGGGACGGACTTTTTGAAAATGTGTCATGTAGTGTGTGCCGTATTTTTGTGACGGACTCTGTGGGAAGTTTATGTGCAATGTGCGCCGTGTTTTATGACGGGTTTTTTGAAAATGTGTCGTGTAGGGCCTTATCCCTCTTATGAGAAAATTTGTATAGTGTGTGCCGTGTTTTGTGACGGACTACAAGGGGAAAATTATGTGCAAGGTGTGCCGTGGTTTGTGACGGGTTTTTTTTTTTTTGTTTTGCCGTGTTGGGTTAGACTTTTTATGCTTTGCCGTGTTGGGACGGACTTTTTATGCTTTGTCGTGTTGGGACGGACTTTTTATGCTTTTGCCGTGTTGGGACGGACTTTTTATGCTTTTGCCGTGTTGGGATGGACTTTTTATGCTTTGCCGTGTTGGGACGGACTTTTTATGTTTTGCCGTGTTGGGATGGACTTTTTATGCTTTTGCCGTGTTGGGACGGACTTTTTATTCTTTCGTTTCCTTTTGGTATTTTGCATTAAGTACTGTGATTGACGTACCTTTGCTGTTTTTACCTACAGGATGAGGGGCCTTTGTCCAGAAAGGCAAAGAAGATGATGTCTCGGAGGTCGCTCGAGGCTGTAGTTGAGCTGTGGCAGCATTTGTCAGACATCTCCAGGGTGGGTAGACCGAGTCCTAAGAGGATGGTCTTTGGTTCTGGTTTAGGCGCGTTCGTTGAGAACCTTGTCGGGATTGCAGAGACGAGGAAGAACAAGAGCATCTTCATGGCCTTGTCTGAGTATTGGTGGGACACCACGCATACCTTCCATCTGAGCTGGGGAGAGGTGACGGTGACGGTGACTCCTACCGACTTTGCGGCGATTACTGGGCTTTCCTTCAAAGGAGGGCCAGTGAGATGGCAGGACAGGATGTCCGATGGGACGCTAGCGGAGCTGCTGGGCTTCGCGCCTTCTCCTCGTAGGGGCCAGGGCATGTTATATGGCAATGTGGAGGCGCAGATTACGGCCAACATCGGGGCCTATCGCCGGGGCACCGGCTTGGTGATGGCTGAGCAGCGGGCGCGCTCTTTCTTGTGGTTCGCTCTTTCCGAGACTTTGTTCTCGAATCACTCTACCTCGGCTCCTTTTCCTCTACTAGAGAGCTTGGTGGACTTGGGGAGAGTTGGTGAGATT
The DNA here is from genome assembly GCA_022495995.1 of Adenophora triphylla var. japonica. Taxonomy (NCBI): domain Eukaryota; kingdom Viridiplantae; phylum Streptophyta; class Magnoliopsida; order Asterales; family Campanulaceae; genus Adenophora; species Adenophora triphylla. Next base: position 213,759 of record JAFEMH010003798.1, read on the forward strand.
GCTTGGGGCGAGGCAGGCTTGGCCGAGCTCTATTTTTCCTTGGACCGGTTTAGCCGAGGCATGGCCAGTTCTCTGGGATACTTCGATTTTGCGTTGGAGTTATAAGTTTATTTATGTTTGTGATTTATCAATTTGTCATTTCTCCGTCTTCTTTTGCCCTGAGCTTTATCTGCTTTTGTTGCAGGTGTGGTTTTATGAGATCTTTCAGTGTTTTCCGTGGGATCGAGACGCTGAGGCCATGGGGGCCTATCCTACTATGCTGGGCTGGGCCCGTCCGTTGAGGAGGAGGAGGACGATCAGGGGAAAGCTCACCATCACCTATAGGGATGTGCAGGAGTTCTTGGAGAGAGACAGCCCGGCGGAGTTTGAGCTGTACCCCTGGGCTCGGTATGGCGGCGACGAGCTCGAGGGTGGTCCCGTGGTGAAGCAGCAGAGGAAGATGCTGCGGGGCTTGACTTGTGATGTCATGTACTTGGGGGAGAGGGTCTTCTGGTAGCATGGCCCAGGTGTGCCCCCTATGGCTCCGAGGGATCCGCCCTTTGGGATGATGCATCCCCGCGATATGGACGTGGTGGAGTACGACAGGTACCTGGGCGGCGTGAGTGCCGAGGAGTTTATTTTGTATGGCGAGGAGTATGGGGCCTTCGTCAGGAGGAAGCTGACGCCACAGGTGTTGGCGAGGGAGAGGCGGGATGGCCCACCACGTCCCCCAGATGTTCCGGTGCCTGGGCCGGACTTCACATATGTACGCGGGGATTCGTCGAGGCGGAGGGTGTCGATACCCGTCCCTGAGCAGGCTCCGGCTGCCTATCGGGTTGACCCGGATGCTCCGGTGAGTGTGCTTACTCTTTTCCATCTTGGCATCTTTTCTGTATTTTTCTCTTTTTGTTGAGTATAACTGTATCTCTTTAGCTGAGCGTTTCTTTGGCTGTTTGCTTGTGCAGGTCTCGGGGAGATCCTTTGATACGTTGACCCGCCGTTTTGTGGGGATGCGGTCCTTTGCGAAGAAGATGGCGGGGAAGCTGTCTTGCAGGTCTTCGCGGCGTGTGCCGGCGTACGAGGCGATGCCTTCGAGGCATTCTGTGGACGTTCCTTCGTTGACGGCTGAGCCAGGGCCACAGCAGGAGGGACCAGTTCGGGGGCGGCATAGTACGGATGTAGGGACGTCTGCGGGAGTCCAGAGACCGCCGATTTTTCATCAGTTCTTGCCTGCGCAGGAGGCTCAGGGAGAGGGTTCGTCAGTGCCTCCCTTCTTTGATCCTTTCACCAGGTTTGATCCCGCGGATTACTTTGAGTACTTGCCTTAGGAGGTGGTCCAGTATTCGGATGACGAGGGCATAACTGGCGAGTTTGCCGAGATGCCTGACTTCTCGTTTGATGAGGTCGATGATGATGAGTCAGAGTAGGGCTCATTTGCTTTCCCTCTTTCCATTTTTTTTGTTTAGCAACAGACATTTTGGTACCTGTAATAAAACACTTGTATTTGCACAGCAAAGTATTTTATTTTAAGATGTAATGTCGTATTTTGTGATTCCCGGGGATTGTCCTAGGAATTGTTGCTAGTTTATTATTTGTGCATGTCACGTGAGTTGGGAGTGCGTTTGTGGGTAGTGTATGCTTGCCGGAAATGGCTTTGGCTAGAATTTGGGCAGTTTGGAGCAAGGTCCTGCTGGGAACAGTGGCTGTTGTACTGTTTGCTGAAAATGTGGGACCAATGTGCAAGAAGGTCCGTACGGACCATCTAGGATGCAAAAAGGTCCGTACGGATCTTCTTTGCTTTTGGGGAAAGGATAAGTGTTTTCAGGATGTCTGAACTTTCCCCACTTCCCATTTGCAGTCATTTCGAGCTTTCTTCCCCATTTTCTCTAGGAACCTCCATTTTTGCCATGGATTCTTTGTACGTTCCAAGAGTTTTGCCGAGGCTTTCGAAGGAGCGGCAAGCATACTTCCTTGAGCGGCTGAAAATGTGGATGTGACACCGTATGAGGCACCGTAGGCGGGCTTTCGAGGTGAGGCTTCGACTCTGCTCGGTTTGGTCCCTTAAGGAGTTGGTTCCTAATTGGGAATTGTTGCGGGCTGCCGCGAAGTTCTTGGACGTTAGGAGGCATGTGTATAGCTTCTCCTACAATGAAGTGATGCCCACTTTTGAGGATTTTCGAGCTTTGATGGGAGGGCCGAAGGTGGAGGCCATCTCGCTTCCTTTGATTGGCGGTGTTGCCGTGAGCGTGAAGCTTGCATGCTTTCTTCGGACTCCATTGGAAGAAGTGCAGGGTATGACCTTTGATTCGGGTCACATTGACATTTCTGCGCTGCCGGAGCGGTTTATGAGCGATGAGGAGAGTGACGTCTCGTGGGATGCGTTTGCCTTGTACGTGATAGCGACGCTTTTCATGGTTAACTCCCTTGGGGTATGCGACGGTGCTTTGTTGGATATGGTAGGGCACTGCAGGGCCGGAGAGGATATTGTGCCATTGGTGCCAGGGGAGACCTTTCACGGCATTGATTGTCTGGCGACTGGAGATAGGTTTATGAGAGGGGGAAGCCCCGCTTTTCTCACCTTGTGGCTGCGAGAGAGACTCCAGGCTATGCGTGAGGCTCTGGCGTCGTTTAGCCCGTGGACATTTGTTCAGCGTCCCCTTGTATTGGATATGGATCAGTCCGCCTGGGAGAGATGGATGGCACAGCTTGGCACGCATCAGATCCGTTGGTGGGTTCCGCACTAGGGGATTGAGACTAGGAGGGCCTTTCAGGAAGGGTCCTATGTTGTCAGAGTTCCTGGTTTGTCTTGGTCCTCCTTCTACATTCCGTCACTTGTTTCCCGGCAGTTCGGGATGAGGCAGGAGCCTTTGTTGGGCTGGGATGACCTTGCCACTACGGAGGTAGCTCCTCTTTATATGGCAGCTCCAGGTGCTCTTTTGTATTTCCTGAGGGTATGGAAGTATTCCGCTTTCCCTCCTGTGATGCTCCTTCGACATCAGGAAAGCGTTGTATTGACCACTGAGTACCTGGATTGGTACGAGCAGCGTGTTGGGCAGTCCCAAGTGGTTTTGGGGAGCAGGCGTGAAGCGATTCTGGGGCCCGATTGCCGTTGCAGCTATTGCCTTAGGAGTGCCGAAGCTTGGTCTGACCCTCAGGATGTTACGGGAGACGCTTTGTTTGACTACGAGACCATAGTTGACCGACTGACGGAGAGAGGTCCTCTTTTGCAGACTCGCAGGGAGGAGATCCGAGCCGAAGCACGAGCAAATGAAGCTCTACAAGTTGCTGGATTGCTTGACTCTACGGGGAGGACACCTAATCTCGGATTGAGAGAGACAGAGCTGGCTCGCGTGGAGCGAAAGAAGACTCGCCGGGGATGAGGGAATAAAGGAAAGAATGGCGAGGGGACAAGCGCTGATGGCACGGAATGACCTCCTAGGTATCCATTCATTGCATTGCAAACACATTATTTGTTAAATGTATTAAGCTGTATTTTAGCATGTTGTGAACTTGAGAGTAGACCGTGCTTGAACTCATCAAGAAATGTTGTAATCGTTAGTGATTTGCGATTTACTTTTAAAGCTTTGTCGAGATGCAAGATCTCTTGTTCGCCTTTTGTTTCTTTTGTGAGCCTTGATGGCGTCCAGCTTTGGACCCTTCTGTTGTATTTGCGGACTGAAGCAGCCTGGGCCTTGACGACAATCCCCTTTTGCTTGGGTTTTGTGTTTGGATGACAGGTTGGATGATCCCTTAACAAGTCATTTTGACGGTTTTTTCCGTGCCCTCCTTGCCTCTTATTTTTTGGCGTCGGGCTCTTGACCTCTTTTTTTGTAGCTTCTGCTTGAGCTTATTTTTTTTCTTTTTTTTGAAAGCTTTTGCTTGAGCTCTTTTTTTTTGAAAGTCTTTGTTTGAGCTCTTTTTTTTTTTGAAGCGCGTGAGGGCAAAGACAAGCTCCTAGCTTGGAAGTTGACATGGGTCAGTCGTTTGATGTTGAGTGACCTTCGGATGTCCTTTGATGTTGCCGCCATCGTTTGACTTGGTCAAGGTGATGTTGGGGGCATGCTCTTGGAAAGTGCGTAGTTTGATGGAGGTCTTGATTGACATTTAAACTTTTGACTTTTTTGTGTGTTTTTAGACCGGACCAATTAAGGTTGCCTACGTTCCCCCGGACTAGAGGGCTCAGGTCTGCGTAGTTTGACACTACAAGGAGTGCCAAGAGATGGACAGTTGGTCTTCTTTAGGCGAAGTATCTGCGAAGTTTGCTTCCATTGACTGGATTCATGAAGGGATTGCCGTCTAGGTCTGTCAGCTTTATGGCACCTCCGGAGAAGATCTTTTGAACTACGAAAGGGCCGATCCATGTTGGTTCCCATTTTCCCAGTGGGTTAGTTCGAGTGGGAGGCTTTTCTTTGAGTACCAGATCGCCTTCCCTGATGTCTCGGGACTTGACTTTCTTGTCGAAAGCTCTAGCCATTCTGCTTTGGTAGGCTCGGACGTGTTCCATGGCCTTTAGTCATCGCTCGTCTAGCAGAGCCAGTTCGTCGTTCCGGCTTCAGAGCCATTCGACTTCGTTGATTTCGTTTTCCAGCAACACTCGGAGTGAGGGAATTTCCAATTCAATGGGCAGTACTGCTTCCATCCCGTATGTCAGGGCGAATGAAGTTTCTCCCATGGCTGTTCTGACTGATGTTCGGTAGCCCCAATATGCAAGGTGCAGCTTTTCGGGCCAATCACGTCCTCGGGTGGTCATTTTTCGTATGATCCGTTCAAGGGTATTGTTTGCTACTTCTACGACGTCGTTTGTTTGTGGCCGGTAGGGAGAAGACTTGTGGCGTGTGATCTTGAATTTGGCTAGCAGTCTGTCGCATTCTCCTTCGAAATGGGAGTCGTTGTCTGATATGACCTCGTTCGGGATGCCGTATCGGCATATGATGTTTTCCTTGAGGAAATGCGCGACTTTCTTGGAGGTGAGCACCTTGTAGGACTTGGCTTCGACCCATTTTGTGAAGTAGTCGATGGCTACCAAGACGAACTTGTGGCTGTTGCTACCTGGCGGAGCAATTTTTCCGATGACGTCGATTCCCCATGTGGCGAAGGGCCAGGGCGTAGTCATGCAGTAGAGATCATGAGGAGGTAGATGATTGAGGTTGGAGAACCGTTGACATTTGTCGCAGCTTCGGACAAAGTGGATGCAGTCTGCCTCCATGGAGATCCAGTAGTAGCCCATCCGAAGAATGATTTGCATCAGGGCTCTGGCGTTCATGTGGGGGTCGCAAGCCCTATTGTGGACTTCGTTCATGAGCTCACTTGCTTGATGCAGTGTAAGAGCGGTCCCTAGTAGCGTTTTTTGTATAGCATGTCTCCAAGGATGACAAAGTGAGAGGCGAGGCGTTTTAGGGCCATGATGCTCTTAGCTTTGACTCCTTCTTTGCGTTGGCCTTCCTCGTTCATGAAGGCGGTTTCCCCGTTTTTGAGGTATTGGAAGATCTGATTGTCATGCAATGTTGGTGAAGAGGCTTCCGATTTGCGTATCTTTGGCTCTTCAGCAGTTTTCCAAATCTATCATGATTAAAACCTTTTCGGCAGCTTGGGCCCGGTTTTTCTCTCGTTTGACAACATGCTTAAATGTTTGTTTAATGCATTCGTTCAATTAATGTGTCTGCATTTTTTCGTTAGATGAATTGTTATTAACTGTTCGTGATTTAGTTAACTCATCATTTGCAATGAAAAGGGTATTTAGAAAGGTCGGACCTTTTATTGAAAGCGTAGAGAAGATACATTGTTGATTATGGACTCACAATCTTCGGGCGTAGGGCCGTCAAATGACTCAAAAGACGTGAATTCATAGAAAACATGACTCGAAGCTAGACTCTAGGTGACGAGGGATTGGACCAGGCTTCATTGCTCTTTGCGGGCTGTTGGTCAAGAGAGGGTGGTGAAGGCTTTGGTGGCCATTCTTTAGTTGATGCGGATCCTGGAGGATAGCTTGCCTGTGGTTTGACTTCAAACCAGATCCCGGAGGTTTTAGGTTACTCCTTTGATGATGTCCCTCCATTGGCATCGCTATCAGATCTCGGGGGGCCTTGATGATAGAAGTCGTTGAGAGCTTCTTCCAGGAGGGCGAAGCATTCGCTGATTCGGAGTTGATTATTGTTGATGTTGATTATCTTCATAGAATCCGCTTCCTTATCTGGGATCTTTGCCTGGACGATATTTATGATGTCTGAATCGAGGGGGCATGCTATTTCTCCTTCTCTGATTAGGCTTTGAAGGAGGTTGCGCCACTGTTATTCCAGGTCAGATACCGGAACGTTGAATAGGACTATGCTGTGATGGCTGTCCCCGTGAGATCCGAGCGTGTCGGCAAGAGGGTTGTCCTGCAATAACGGGTCGGTGATGAGCCAGCTTTCCTCAGGAGGGTTCTCGGCGAAGTACGAGTCTACTTCTCGGTCAAGCTCCATCTGGGCGTCCATCTCTTGATCCTCTTTCAAGCATTCTTCGCAGTCGCATATTACAGAGTTGTCATCTTGGCCCATGAGCTCTTCGATCTCTAGCTCATCACGGCTTAGAGCGTGGATGTAGGGATCCACTTCGTAGTAGGACGGGACTGGAGACTCTTCTGCAGAGGAGTATTCGGTCATATCGGGACCTTCTTCTGGTTCATAGCTTGCTGGCCAAGCACTTGCCATCGTGCTGCTTCCGCGGATCACCTCGAGGTTTCCATTAGCGTTGATGAATTTCACACATTGGTGAAGAGTAGATGATACTGCCTTCATCTGATGCAGCCAAGGTCGTCCCAGCAGGGCGGAGAAGGCTGGTTTGATTTCCACCACTTGGAATTCTACCGACTCTAATTGTGCAGTAGAGATCATGAGGAGGTAGATGATTGAGGTTGGAGAACCGTTGACATTTGTCGCAGCTTCGGACAAAGTGGATGCAGTCTGCCTCCATGGAGATCCAGTAGTAGCCCATCTGAAGAATGATTTGCATCAGGGCTCTGGCGTTCATGTGGGGGTCACAAGCCCTATTATGGACTTCGTTCATGAGCTCACTTGCTTGATGCAGTGTAGGAGCGGTCCCTAGTAGCGTTTTTTGAATAGCATGTCTCCAAGGATGACAAAGTGAGAGGCGAGGTGTTTTAGGGCCATGATGCTCTTAGCTTTGAATTCTTCTTTGCGTTGGCCTTCCTCGTTCATGAAGGCGGTTTCCCCGTTTTTGAGGTATTAGAAGATTTGATTGTCATGCAATGTTGGTGAAGAGGCTTCTGATTTGCGTCTCTTTGGCTCTTCAGCAGTTCTCCAAATCTATCATGATTAAAACCTTCTCGGCAGCTTGGGCCCGGTTTTTCTCTCGTTTGAAAACATGCTTAAATGTTTGTTTAATGCATTCGTTCAATTAATGTGTCTGCATTTTTTCGTTAGATGAATTGTTATTAACTGTTCGTGATTTAGTTAACTCATCATTTGCAATGAAAAGGGTATTTAGAAAGGTCGGACCTTTTATTGAAAGCGTAGAGAAGATACATTGTTGATTATGGACTCACAATCTTCGGGCGTAGGGCCGTCAGATGACTCAAAAGACTTGAATTCATAGAAAACATGACTCGAAGCTAGACTCTAGGAGACGAGGGATTGGACCAGGCTTCATTGCTCTTTGCAGGCTGTAGGTCAAGAGAGGGTGGTGATGGCTTTGGTGGCCATTCTTTAGTTGATGCGGATCCTGGAGGATAGCTTGCCTGTGGTTCGACTTCAAACCAGATCCCGAAGGTTTTAGGTTACTCCTTTGATGATGTCCCTCCATTGGCGTTGCTATCAGATCTCGGGGGGCCTTGATGATAGAAGTCGTTGAGAGCTTCTTCCAGGAGGGCGAAGCATTCGTTGATTCGGAGTTGATTATTGTTGATGTTGATTATCTTCATGGAATCCGCTTCCTTATCTGGGATCTTTGCCTGGACGATATTTATGATGTCTGAATCGAGGGGGCATGCTATTTCTCCTTCTCTGATTAGGCTTTGAAGGAGGTTGCGCCACTGTTATTCCAGGTCAGATACCGGAACGTTGAATAGGACTATGCTGTGATGGCTGTCCCCGTGAGATCCGAGCGTGTCGGCAAGAGGGTTGTCCTGCAATAACGGGTCGGTGATGAGCCAGCTTTCCTCAGGAAGGTTCTCGGCGAAGTACGAGTCTACTTCTCGGTCAAGCTCCATCTGGGCGTCCATCTCTTGATCCTCTTTCAAGCATTCTTCGCAGTCGCATATTACAGAGTTGTCATCTTGGCCCATGAGCTCTTCGATCTCTAGCTCATCACGGCTTAGAGCGTGGATGTAGGGATCCACTTTGTAGTAGGACGGGACTGGAGACTCTTCTGTAGAGGAGTATTCGGTCATATCGGGACCTTCTTCTGGTTCATAGCTTGCTGGCCAAGCACTTGCCATCGTGCTGCTTCCGCGGATCACCTCGAGGTTTCCATTGGCGTTGATGAATTTCACACATTGGTGAAGTGTAGATGATACTGCCTTCATCTGATGCAGCCAAGGTCGTCTCAGCAGGGCGGAGAAGGCTCGTTTGATTTCCACCACTTGGAATTCTACCGACTCTAATTGTGCATCGAATTGGATCCTCAGATTGATGACTCCTACGACTGGTCGTGGAGTGGAGTCGTAGGCTCGGATTATCCGGGGCGAAGGTCTCATCAGGGTGAGATCGACACGAAGTCGTTTCAATATGCTCAAGGGAATGATGTTGACTGCGGAGCCGTTATCGATCAAGACGTTCGGAAGGTAGAACATCTCTTTCTTTATGAGGATGAGGAGGGCCTCGTTGTGTCGGTTTTTGCATATTGGCAAGTCTGCGTCTGTGAAGGCTATATCGCTTCAGGTGCTGTCGTTTGATTCAGTCTCCTCCGGGGAGCGTTCGATTCATCCATTGGTGTGTCTTGATCGTGACAGAGATCGTAGGGAGACACTCGTCCTTGGGCATTCTTGCCTGGATTCCCGATCACGGGCCCGTTTGACTCTGGTTTCGTGTTCCCAGTCGTAGCGGGATAGCACGTTGACGGTCTCGAAGATTGCAGGAGGCCTGTTCTCGCATGGAGTTTCTCTGAAGGCTATCGTGTTCACCCTGTCGTTTCGGGGGAATGGATTTCCAATGGTGTTGGGGCCACGGGGGCGTTCCAACTTTCCCTCTTCGATTAGCCCCTGGACCACCTGCTTTAGGACGAAGCAATTGTTAGTGGTGTGACCGGGGTAATTGTGGAAGGCGCAGTGTTTGCTCATATCCATGTTGGGCTTGAGAGTCTTTGGTTGGAAATTCTCGAGAGGTTTGAGAAGATTTCGCTTTACCAATGCTTCAAATACTTGGCCCAGAGGCATTTCGAGGTTGTCAAAATGCTGGAACTGTGGGATGCGAGGGGGATTGTTATTCCTCGAGGGTGCCTGATCACGGTTTACTTGAGTTCCATTTTGGATGTAGTGTACCGTTCCGGCTGCTTCTTTTCCTTTGTTCGGGACATGTGCTGGATTTGACAGGTTTGTCCGATAGCGGTAAGACGAAGCAGGGTTGCTGTAGTCTTCTGAAGGCTCAGGGTTTTTTCGAACTTGGTTCCGGCGTTGACCATGGCACGGAGATCTAGATAGAAGTGATGGCTGATCAAGGTCCTCAGAGATGGTTTAAGGTAGGAATTGAAGATGTCCATTTGCTCTTCCTTGGAAAGCGGATCCATTATCTCGCTTAGTTTCTAGTTCCATCTTTTTTAGAACTCACCCACAGGCTCGTCGTCCTTTTGTTCGGTGGCTTACAGATCGTGGCGGTTTGTCTCCCACTCAAGGTTGGCGCGGTACTTCTCCAGGAAGATCTCGCTGATTTGGTCCCACGTGGAGCGGTTTTCTGCCTTTACGTTGAGGAACCACCTTAGCGCTGTGGATTTGAGAGAATGCTGGAAGTGATCCGCCATTTGTTGAGGGGTTGCCCCTTTGGCTCTCATTCCCAAGACATAGGTGTTGATGTGGGTTTTTGGGCATTCTGTCCCATCAAACTTTTCCATTTCCGGAATTCTGAATTTCGGAGGAAGCGGGACCACCTTGTTTGGATCAGTGGGCATGAGGGAGTCCTTCCGAGAACTGGCTAGTTTGCCTTGCATGTCCTTCATTTGCTCGATCAACCAAGTCATGTGGGGATCGGCAAGTTGAGGCGGGTTGTTGTTTTCGGGGATGGAAACCAAAGATGGAGGTGGATTGGCCGATGGGATCGCCATTCGAGAGTCTTGGGGAGGTAGTTGAGTGTATACCATCCCGTACCCTGGATTGTTGAAATTAAGGGCGTGATTGCCCGGGACGCTAAGGGTTGTGTTTGGAAATTGGGGAAATGATTCATTAGCCCCAAGTGGCAGACCAGCGGGTGGCAAGTTTGAGATGTCGGGATATCCGCTTGGGATGCCCGTCCCAGGTAAGCATTGGGATTTTTGGCTATGGCTACGAGGCTCGTATAGAGGCAGAGGATTGAATCCTGGGGGATACCGAGATGCATTGGGATCTGGTGGAGCAGGCACGTATGTGTGCTGTTGATACTGAGCTTGGGGCGTAGGGCCGAGAAATTGACTGTGCTGAGGCGGGCACGTCGGAGCTGCTTGGCTAATGCCTGAGTGGAGCTTTGAGCGAGAGCTGCTTTGCGTTGCTGGGATCTCGTAGCTTGGCAGAGGTGGGACCTGCTGATAGCTTTGAGGACCCGGGGGAGCTGGTATTTCTTCGTCTTCTATGAGGATGAAGGTCCCATCAGGTTGGGGAACAGAAACGGTTCCACGAAGGCGCAGGGTGTCTACGATCCAGGCTTGCTGCTCTTCTTGGCGCTTCTTGAGAGTTTCAAAGGCTCGCAACACCTCCTCCATTGTCTGAAGATTTCTTAGTGGCGAGGTTCCGTTTCCCTCACTGTTATCTGTTGATCTGTGGGAGTAGCCGACGGTGCGGACCGCTGAACTGGAAGGGCTGTTGGACCTTGTGACCTCGATACTGAAAAGGCGGCTCCCGGGTATTCTCAACCACTCTCGGTTCGCTGGAGGGGGTGACGGGTAAGGTTCAGACATGGAAGGTCTTTTGGATAAAAAGAGGGGGAAAGCTCACGTGACATGCGGTTTCCGCTTTTATTTATTTTAATTTTATTTATTTGTTTTAATTTACTTAAAACAGTGTTTTCTCAGAATCCTAGGTAGGTTGGAAAAGATTGCTCTTCTTTTTCGCAACTATGCTAGTTCCTGGGTCAGTGGAGACCATCTGTGCGGCTATAAGCCCCTCGTTTTGCACCTGTATTTCGACATCCCGGGGTGGACAGCCCCGGGCGAGGGTCCTATAGGGCAAGCGGTTTCCATCGGCCTAAAAGAAAAATTGAACCTAAGGACCGAGCCTGTCATGTTCATTTTAACGCGTGAGCCATGTGAATAGTGAGTCGAGCCGACCCCTGAGTCAAGATCTGGTCGAGAGTTCGGCATGACCTCTCTTTACCTTGCTTGCGCAAGGGATCTGTGACGTTAGGCATTGGTCGGGTCATATTGTCATGGGCCGACGTATTAAAGGCTTGATGACTTGGTGTCATGTAGGCATGGATGTATATCCGGGACGGAACATCGTCTGGGTGTAGCTTCGAAAATCAAGATCAGGTCAAGATTTTAGCATGACCTTTCATCGCTTTGCTTGCGCAAGGGATCTTGAGTTCCGATCTTTGACTCAGAAAATGGCCAGCATGGGATATGTATCCAGGCTGTATGACACGGACTGGGTAATAACCAACCGAGTCTGGACAGAGTGTGACTCAAACATGCATGTTTGACACTAGCTAGAATGGGATGTTTGGAATGATCCCGTGCGCATCCAAGAGGCCTAGGAAGACCAAACAGACTGCAAGTGAGACCACCCCGGGTTGAGGGTTGTAGTGTGCAGTGTATCCGAGACACCAGTGCGCGTAGCGTGCGGTGTACCGAGGCAGCAGTGCGAGTAGCGTGTGGTGTACCGAGGCAGCAGTGCGAGTAGTGTGCGGTCCCTAAAATTCTTTTTCTGAGTAAAACAGAAGTTTATGAAGAATTTTAAATGTATGTACACAGATGTATATTGATGCATTTTTTTGTATTTTTTTTTTTTGTAAAATAAAAAAAGTAAAGCACATGCACACACACACAACAGTTAAAGAAGGGGGGTAAAATGAAAGTTTGACCCTCATAATCGTTTTAAAATTCTTTTGCTTTGTTTAAAAGTTTTTAAAACAAAAATTCGTCCCCAAATGAGTCGCCACTCGAAATAGCCCGGATCCGAGAGGCAGCCATTCGCGCCCCGGCATCTGGCATTTCCCCGCCTTGCGGCGTTTTGTTGCAGGGAGGTGTCTCGCTGTGTTTTTGCTTTGTAGAGTCGCCACGCTGTTTTTATTAAGCCCAAAACATTGAAAAAGGGCATCAGTTTAAAAATAAACTATTTTTGTGTGATGAGATTTTGAGTTCGGAGGTCAGATGACTCCTCGGGAAGAGAATATTAGAATATTAGAGCTCACCCGAGTCGCCTCGTAAAAACGAGTCTTTCGGTACCCCTTATATTCTTTAACTTTTGTGTGTGTGTGTGTGTATGTGCTTTTAAAAATGCATGATATATCGGATCTCTACATTGTACACTGCGTATTGAAATGTATTGAAATAGTGTAGGAAGGAAGCCTTACCAATATTGGTTCGTGTCTGTCTTCCGCGGGGGAATAGTGTTTGAGGATGGAATAGTTCTTCGGTATGAGCCGGTTGTCCGCGGCCGAGTTTTGGCGTGTGTTGGGATCGCAGGATCACTAGGCGTAGGTTCGGCGTGCGTTGAGATCGCATGGATCATTCGGGCCGGATTCTAGGGCAGGTTCGGCGTGCGTCGGGATCGTCGGTTATGCTCGGGCAGAGGTTCGGCGTGGGCCGAAATCACCGATTTGACTCGGAAAGAGCCGGGACGCCTCAGGAAAGACCAGGCAAGGCCTCGGAGTACCACGAGGGGCCTTAGAGTACCTCGAGAGTGCCTCGGGGCAAGGCGGGAGAGCTCGGAGAGGCTTCGGAGCACCAAAAGGGAGCTCGGAAGGCCTCGAAAGGATCTGAAATGGGCCACGATTGCCCCGAAGGGTCTTAGAGGGGTGCCTGAAGGCTGGGGGGAGAGGATAGAAGAGGGAGATGTGTAAAATGAGGGAGGGGGAGCCCTCTATTTATAGTCCTCAGAAATGTGCAAGAAGGTCCGTACGGACCTTCCATGAAATCCAACATTTGGTTTTCTCGGATTTGAGGGAATAATGTGGACTTTAAGAGGATTTCGAAATGATGATGTCTGGTAACAAGAAGGTCCGTACGGACATCCTTGCATGCAAAAAGGTCCGTACGGACCTCCAAGATATTCCAGTAATTATGATTTCCTGGATTTGAGGGAATAAGGTGGACTTTAAGAGGATTCAGTAATTATGATAACAAAGAGGTCCGTACGGACCATCTCTGCTTTTTTGCATAATTCCTCAAAAGTCCTTTTGTCCTTTTTTGTTCCAGAAAGTCCCCCCCTGGTTTGGTTGGTGGTTTTGTGGTTTTTGAGTGTTACGGGTATTCGAGACTGCGTTTGTGTGAGTCTGCGGTGTTTCCCGTGCGCTCGGAAGAGGGTGATCCAGAATGGGGTACTTACAGTAGGTTTTGTTGGAAAAGTTCCAAGCAGAATACTTAGCGGCATTCGATGCAGCTAAAGAGGCGGCTTGGATCAAAAGTTAATTAGTGACTTGAAAGTTATTCCAAGTATCACTAATTCGGTGGAACTTTGCTGTGACAATAGTGGTGCCATTTGTGAGCGTTGGGAAGAATTTTAAGTCGCCACCTATATTATTCATTTGGAAAACATAGAAAAACCATTTTTTTGAAAGAGATTTGGGTTAGGGGCTTAGATTATGAAATGGGAAGGTCAAGGAGCACCAATTTCACCCAATTCGGAGATCGGTCTTGCTAAAGAAAAGAGAGGTTTTCGAAAGAGAAGAAGATTTTAAAATAACAAATATAAAGAAAGATCCATTTAACGGGGTTAAACGGAATGTAGGATCGATTGCTTCGAGACCATCCCCATGATTTGGGGAGGCTCTAGGCTGATCCTAGATGCTATGTATCTATACCACTCTAACAATCAATTAGAAAGGAATTTAGGGGTTACCTTGCGTGAGGTGATTAGGACAGAGTTTCGACTCAAGTTTAGAATCGAATCTTGATACGGACAGAGCTTCGCCTCAGTCCTTGACTCGGATCTTGATGTTTATTTACCAACAAGGTTGACAAACAAACTTTGAGGTGATTTTAGGGGTGATCTTACATGAATCTTTCAAGGAGAGAAACCAGTAAAATGTATGGGATCGTGGACCTCTGAATTACTGTAAGTCACCAGGTATTTATAGGTGTTGGAGAGGTGTAGGTGGAGAGGTAAAACACTCCTAGGAAGGTTCTAGACTCCAAAATCATTGGTTGGCCGGATGGATAAAGTTTTATCCCGAAAAGAGGTTGAAATCGACGAGGAAACTGTCATTTGCATGCTGCAGATGACCAATATCTCGCGCGAGACACGCCATTCCACGCGAGATATTTTGGTCTATGGACAATTCTGCCCTTTTCCCGTTATCTCGTATGCAGTTTAGTCCTAAACTAACGGTGGTTAGTCAAAACTTAACGAAACATGACGAAATGGTGGATTTCTACTTCTTGACTCAAAGCGAGACTTAGAGTGGTATAAATGTGATCCGATGGGTTCAGAATGGGGTGTCTACAGAGCCCCTCGTCGACAAGTCTTATGGAAGAAGTCATATCGATGATAGAAAAGACATCATTCTGAACATCGGGATGGTCGGACCGCACGGCTTCCTACGTATCTCTATCAGAGAATCAGACCATAACATAGTTCGACTCCAAAACAAGAAAAGGCTGCTTTAGGTATTTTGAAAATCATTTTGAAAATCGAGAAGATTTTATTTTGAAAAGGTAAATTCCTACTAAGGAATCAAATCAAGACCCAATTCTGAATATACTTGTCTGTCTGAAGATTCGCCTGTCTGGGCTCCAAACCTGTGGGGAAATATGTTAGAAAATAAAGGCTCACCTATCCGGTCCTTTCAGTCTTGTCGGTTTTGTGACGATTCACTTGTCTGGGCTCCGAATCGGGCATTTAGTTGTTGAGGATGACGATCCACCTGTTTGGGCATTGAATCGAGCTTTTGTGATGACGATCCACCTGTCTGGGCGTTGGACCGAGCTTTTTTTTGTGATGACGATCCACCTATCTGGGCGTTGGACCGATCTTTTTCCTGTTGACGATCCACCTGTCTGGGCATTGGACCGGGCTTTTCTGTTGACGATCCACCTATCTGGGCGTTGGACCGGGCTTTTAATTTGATGATTCACCTTTCTAGGCTCTGAATCATGTGGAATGAGTTGATCTCTGGATCAATCATTTTTTGGGCGACTGGTGCCGTACCGGGCGATCGTGCGGGTGTCACGTTCGGCTCGTTCCATGACTTGCGATGCCGATTTTTCCACGTTTCCTTGCTAGTGTATCATTTCCAAGGGTAAATGTGTCAAAATTTTGAATTTTGACGTTGCGTAGACGCTTATTGTCGGAGACAATTTTGTCAAATTCCAGAAGGCATATCTCGTGCGAGATAAGATATACCGTGCGGGATATCCACTGTCGAGGCAATATATAACATCAGCTCCTGTTTTAATTTGAAAATATCTCTTTTCAAATTCCCTCCCTAGCTCGAGCCAAGATGATTTTCTCTGCAAATTTTCGTGAGTTGCTTGTTGATTCCTCCCTCAAAACAACTCTCAATCCTTCCTCCCTCCACAATCAATGGCTCAAGAGCGAAAGAATTCGATTTTGGGGAGTTATTTGCTTGGGAAAGATTATCCTCGCGACGACCTCGTGCATATCTCCACCGCTGTTCGGGAAGGTTTGGTAAGAGCTTCTCTCTCAATTCTTGTTTCTTGTATTGCATTGAATTTGAATCCATATTTTTTTGAATTTAAACTTCATCAATGGCAGTTTTCCTTTGCTTTTTGTCTAGAACTTGATTCTACCTTGCATGCCTCATTTTTTGTCGAATTTGTTGGATGCTTGTTGTTGCATTGTGTGCGTATGAGTCCCCTACATATCATGGATTGTAGGAGGGGTTGACTCGGGTCATCAATTGCATCTTTGGGCAAGCTTTTCTTGTGCGCACGCCAAGTGTTCGATGAAATGCCTCAATGAAGATCTTCTTCTATTCCCTTGAATTTCTGACATGGAATGATTTCTAACATTGCCCTTTTGCTCTTTCTTTGTTTTGCAGTCGTATAGGCCAACGAAAAATTGCCGAGGGAGCCCAAAACTGGCTAGAGCTTTGTGGGACAAGATCAAGGACCTCAACGGGGTTCAAGCTAGGATGGCCCAAACGGGGCTTCTGACCTTCGTTGATAACCTTCAGGGGATGAGACGGACTCCTCAAGTTCATCAGGCGATCAGGGAAAGGTGGTGGGATACTACCCACACCATGCATCTGCGCTTCAGGGAAGCCACTATGACTCCGACGAACTTCCTTGCTATCACGGGGCTAGAGTTTACCGGCGAGCCCCTTCCGAAGACTGCGGGTTACAAGCGTGTGAGCCCTACTGTGTGGAGACAGTTGATCGATTTTACCCCTAACAAGGTTAAGAGGTTTGCTGCTGAGTTATCCCCTCTCCGGGGTCAGATTGAGACTTATGCGGAGAAGTCAAATGCGGACACCGATCGGTTGGTGCGGGGTGCCCTCTGGTACATTCTTTCGGAGACTATTTTTGCGAACCACTCTTCTACGGCCCATCTTTCTCTTTTGGGTTTGTTGGTGAATTTGGATGAGGTGAGGACCTATGACTGGGGCTCAGCGGGGCTGGCCTTCTGTTATCACGCCATGGATGAGGCATGTAGGCACACCAAGGATACCTTGTCGGGGTATTCTTATGCTTGGGAGGTATGCTCTTGATTCTGTTTCTGTCCTTTGTATACTTTGTCTGTATTTCATACTGAATCTGTTCTGCTTTCTTTTGCAGATATGGGGCTACGTTGTCTTCGAACTGTATAAGTTTGAGCTGGACAGTCTGAACCCTCTGTTCCCGAATATCAGGAGGTGGAGCCACCCCAATCGGAGCATTGACGAGGAGGAGAATCAGGAGTGGACCCTGTCGGTCGCAGAGGTGCGGGCCATGCTGGACACCTTCGAGTATGAGCGGCTGGGCCTTTATCCATGGACCCTGTTAGAGCAGGAGGTCCACCGTGCTTGGAATGCCACTGTGATGCAAAGGATGCTGCCATCTCTGGAGGGGGATACTATGTATCTTGGCGAGCGGGACTTCCCACAGCATGGCCGGGGTAGACTGCCATATAGGGTGCCAGCGGATCCGCTGAGGGCGATGTACCCCACCCACTATATTCCTGATGATGATTATGCCAATCTCATGGTGGGTTGTGCGGCTACGACTCGTGTTGTTCGAGGAGCCTCTTATGCGGAGTTCCTGCCTCGACTGATGGGTCCCCTTCCGGTGGGTGCTAGGCGATCGCTTGCTCGTGGCTCCGCCTCTGCCTCTGCCTCTGCCTCAGTTTCGTCAGCCCCTAGTACTTCTTCCCAGTCTGCTGGTTCTCTGTCCTTCGTGCCAGATTTCGGCCCTCTGAGCTACACGTATATGATGGGGAGCATGCCGATGGTGGGCCACATCCCGACTTCGGATCATATTCCCGAGGGTTACCATCTTCTGCTTGATGTCTCCTCGGTATGTTTCTGTTTATATTATTTCCCGTATTCGTCCATATAAGTGTATATGTCCGAATTCATCTGAGCATCTCTTTTCTTTTGTTGTCAGATCACTACGTTCGCGGCCGATTACAATCATGGGGCGAGCAAGATGGCAGGGTTGATGGCCCTAGTGTCGGACCTGTCTGAGAGGCTGTTCCAGAAGGCATCCTTGGCGGCTTCGACGATGGCCTATGCGGTGACCCCGACTTGTGGAGACAAGAGGTCGAGGAGGGATGGTAGCCCCCATGGTGATGAAGGAGGAGGTGCCGGCGGCTCGAGCGACTTGATGGCGTGATCCCCTCCTTTTCTCTCTATTTATTTTCTGATGACTTGTAAATATTGGCCGTGTGGGCCCGAACAATTTTTCTTTTTCTTTGGTATCTGTTAGCACATAGATGGCACAAAATATGGTTTTCTTAATTCCTAGTCCTAGGTTTAATTAGTTAGTTTTTTAACTTTCTCGACTTTTCGTAGTTTGGAAATGAAATGGCCACCTAGGCCACAATTTTGAGCTTGAATTTGGTGTTGCACTGTATGTTGGGAACTGTATGTGCAGGTTTTTCGAGACTTGCTTTGTCAAGTTGGGGCTAGATTTTCATTTGTGCAGAACTGTTGCTGTTTTGTTGTGGCGATGTATCACGCGGGACACGGCATCTCGCGCGAGACACTCTACCCAGGCAAAATCCTCTTCCTTCTTCGAACAGGATTTTGTCAGTTTTCCCTATAAAATTGCCCTGTAGTCCGGCCAAATAACTCATCCTAGCCTTTCAAACTCTAGAGATATTCTATTAGGGTGAAGTTCTTGTCTTCTTTTTCAATCCTGTGATGCATGGCTTCCAAGGAGATCGCCCCAATGTCCATGATTGTCGATGATTTTTCTTTATCTTCTGAAGTGATTGAAGCCTTCAAGCAAGCATCAAGAGATTTCATGATTTCGTTTCGTAATCGATCCCGCAACAAGTTTATAGCAGAATTCGGATTCAGAATCCTTTTCACCTTGAAGAACCTCCAACCGGATTGGAATCTTTTGCATGGTGCTGCTCGATTTTGGGATCCCTCTGTTCATCTCTTCAATTTTTCTCTTAATGAGATGGTGCCTACTGTGGAGGAATTTGCCATCATCTTGGATATGCCCTTGACTGGTGAGATTGCTGTTCCTAAGTATAATAGGAATCATTCAGAGGCCTTGAATGAATTTCTAGGGATCCCCCTTGATACTTGCTATGAGTTGGTTCACCGTAGGTGGGTAGATTGTTCTTCTTTCCCTGAGCGATTCAGTGGAGATTCAGATGATGACGCCTTTCATGTCTACAAACGGAACTTTATGGCCCTTTCTCTTTTCGGAGATGTTTTGTTTACATGCAGGGATGGCTTGGTTGACTCCCAATTGGTGGAAATTGTTCTGCAGGCTAGGAAACATTCTAGGAACATCATTCCGCTAATTTTGGGTGACCCTGCATGGTCTTGATGAGCTGCATAAGACCGGTGCTATGACTCAAGGGAGCCCTCTTTTGTTGACTATTTGGCTCAGGGAGCATCTCAAATTGGTAGGTCCCCCGTTGGAATATTCTCCGTTCACATATCATATGCGAAAGTTGCTGATCAAGGATCTCTCGGTGGATGAGTGGGCTGAGTTGATTGCGAAGATTGTAACTGCTGATATCCTTTGGTGTCCACCTTATTGGAGATTGAACAAGTATGTTGCCAATACCAAGGGTTTTGACAGGGTTGTTCTTTCGGGTTTGCGAGATTCCTCCTTTTATTTTCCCAAGCGGGTGCTCCGTCAGTTTGGTCAGCAGCAGGACACTTATCTTTTCGAAGGGGCCTCTCGTGGTGTGTCTTATATTGGTGTAGAGTTTGCGTAGGTTCTAGCTCAAGCATGGGACGAAGGAAATAGTCAGGACCGCTGGTCGAACCTTCGGACTTTTAATGCAAGCATCTTCTTATCTGACAAGTATTTGGATTGGTTTCTTCATACTGGCCACCCTAGTATGGAGAAGATTGATGATCTGCGGCTTCCACTGTTAGGGGATTCTTTCATAGCTAGCAGCATTTTGCGAAGGAGCGAGGCTCAGTCTGACCTGCTAATGTACGGACCGATCCAACCCAAGATTTTCTTGATGGAGATTGGTACGAGAGGCGAGGTAAAGGGATGCCTGGAAAGACGCAAGCTTTAGATAGGCCTAATGTCTTCAAGAGGCTTTCGGAGTCCCTTTTTACTCATCTCGAGGGATGTTCTTCTTCGAAGGGTCCGAAGTGCAAGAAGGATCGCGAAGACGGCGGTGATCATGTCCGCCGGCTAACCAAGTTAATGAAATGATAGATCTTAAGAAGTACCAAGAGATTGCTTTGATAGATCAATAGTTTTATTTTATTAGTATTTTTTTTCGATATTGTTAGCTTAGCAAATTAGTCGTTGTGGTTAGGATTTCTCTTTTGCCATTAATAAAATGCATTTGATTAATAAAAGGACAAAATTAAATTTATTTATTTGATTAGACCAAACCCGAAGGCTGCCTACGTTCCTCTTTACAAAGAATTAAATAAGAGGCTCAGGTCTAACGTAGTTCATTTTTGAGAGAAAAAGGACAAAATATGGTTTCAGACCGAAGGGTAATCTCGCGCGAGACAAGGCCCCCTCTTTTTTTTTTATGCACACCCTTTCTTTTGCCTAGACTGCCCTTCCGGGTTTTCAACCTAGCGGGCTTCTTTTCTTGTGCGAGCTCTAATTTTTGCCTAGGCCGTCCCCTTCGGGATTTTCAACCTAACGAGCGTTTTTCTTTTAAGAGGCCAAATCACGCGAAGTATTTCTTGAGCTTGTCCATGTTGACTGACTTCGGTAGCTGATCTCCGTCTAAGGCTACCAGCTGAAGGGCTCCCCAGAGAATATCTTCTTTACGATGTAGGGTCCTATCCATCTTGGTCCCCACTTGCCTAGCAGGTTGAAAGGTCCAGGACGATGTTTGCGGAGAACTAGGTCGCCCACTCTGATATCCTTGTCTTGACCTTTTTGTTGAAAGCTCTTGCCATTCTTCTTTGGTAAGCTTGAGTGTGCTACGCTTTCACCTCCTTTCATCTAGCAAGGCTAACTCTTCGTATTCCGCTTTCTAGCCGCCGACTTCATTCACTTGGTTTTCTAGGAGAACCCTTAGTGATGGTATTTCCAATTCTATTGGCAAGACAGCCCTCCATTCCGAATGTGAGGGCATAGGGAGTCTCTCTCGTAGTCGTTCGGATCAAGTGCGGTATCCCCACAATGCAAAGGGTAACTTGTCGGGCCAGTCTTTCCCGGTGATTGCCATTTTTCTGATGATGGTTTCGATTGTCTTGTTTGCGGCTTCAACTGCTCCATTCGTCTGGGGCCTGTAAGGAGATGACTTGCGTCTTGTGATTTTATACTCGGTTAGGAGGTGATCGGTTTCCTTCTTGAAGTGCGAGCCATTATCGGATATTATCTCTTGCGGGACCCCGTATCAGCAGATGATGTTGTGTTTGATGAATGCTGCGACCTTTCTGGCATTCAAAACTTTGTAGGAGGCGGCCTCGACCCATTTAGTGAAATAGTCGATGGATACTAGGACGAAGCAGTGCCCATTGGCTCCTGTGGGTGTGACCTTTCCAATTACATCTATTCCCCATGTCGAGAACGGCCAAGGAGAAGTCATAGGGTACAGCAAGGAAGGCGGTGCATGCTGAAGGTTGGCGTGTATCTGACACTTATGGCATTTCATGACCATTTTGGTATAGTCGGCTTACATGGTTAGCCAAAAGTACCCATGTCTGATGATCTTTTTGGCAAGCATATTTCCGCTCATGTGGGTTCCACATATGCCTTGATGAACATGGTCCATTATTTCTCGGGCCTCTTCCTCGGTGGCACAAAGGAGGTTTCCTTGGGAATGCTTCTTGAATAGATGGCCAGCTATGATGGAGTAATTAGCGGCCAATCTCTTAAGGGAGATCTGAGTCTTCTGATCTATCTCAGGTGGAATGGTTCCATCTAGGATGAAATGCCAAATATCATGGTACCATGGTTTCTCTTCAGAGTTCTCAACAATGGCACATTCGGATAACCATTTGTCTTTGCAGTCATGGAGATCTATAACGGCGCAGTAGGCGGGAGTTGAACGTCGTGTTATTTTGAAGGGATTGACTGTTTTTCCTTTAGGGATTTCGACCAAGGAAGCAAGTGTGGCTAATGCATCTGCGAACCGATTTTTGTCTCTAGGAAGATAGTGGAACGAGACATCCTGAAATTGTTGCGCTAACTCTTGGAGGTGGGCACTGTATCTTTGAAGGGTTGGATCTTGGATCCTCCACTTCTTCAACGTCTGATTGATGATTAACTGGGAGTCCTCAAATACTTCAAGTTCGGTCACGTTGAGTTCTAGGGCTGCCTCAAGCCC
This sequence comes from Adenophora triphylla var. japonica, assembly GCA_022495995.1. Lineage (NCBI taxonomy): Eukaryota > Viridiplantae > Streptophyta > Magnoliopsida > Asterales > Campanulaceae > Adenophora > Adenophora triphylla. Next base: position 235,957 of record JAFEMH010003798.1, read on the forward strand.
TGCTATACAAGCCTCATATTCTGCGGTGTTATTAGTGGCGTCAAAGTCAAGACGTGTTGCCAGTGGAGTATAGATGTCGTTAGTGTCTATCAACAACATTCCGATGCCGAACCTTCTTTTGTTGGCTGCGCCATCGAAAAATAATTGCCACTAATTTTCGTCTTCTATACTCATGATGTCTTCATCAGGGAATCGCGGGTCTTCCCCCTTCGCTTCGTCATAAAGAAATTCGGCCAACTGATTAGCGAATACACTCCCCCTGACTGATTTCTGAGTGGCGTAAGTGATATCATATCCCGCGAGCATGAAGTACCATTTGGCCAATCTTGAAGACAAATTTGATTTGTCTAAGATGTATTTCAATGGATCCATTCTTGCAATTAGACGAACCGGGAAGGCTTCCATATAGTGCTTTAGCCTTTGTGGTACCCAAACAAGAGCAGCGCAGGATTTGTCGAGTGGAGAGTAGTTGATTTCGCTGCCTTGGAATCTGCAACTGACAAAGTAGATGGCATTCTCTGTGTATGAGGCAGGCTGTTCTTGAGCGAGCATAGCCCCTAGCGCGTTGTCAGTAACCGTGAGGTATAGCTTTAAGGGCTTTTCCTTGTGTGGTGGAACCAGGATAGGTGGGGAAGTTAAGTAATGCTTAACTTCCTCGAATGCTTCTTGACATTCTTCGGTCCACTCTTGAGGTGCCTTTTTCTTAAGTAGCTTGAAGATAGGATCGCACATGGTGGTCAGGTGATTGATGAATCGACTGATATATTGGAGTCTGCCCATGAATCCTTTTACTTCTTTCTGCGTTCTGGGTGGAGACATGGCCATGATAGCCCTTATCTTAGCGGGGTCTGCCTCTATGCCGCGCTCCGTGACCATGTACCCTAAGACTTTCCCTTTGACCACTCTGAATGAGCATTTTGCGGGGTTGAGTCTCATCTTGTGTTGTCTCAGTCGATTGAAGAATTTTCTGAGATCTCTGAAGTGCTAACCATCTGTCCCCTTTGAGTGGACAATCATGTCGTCCACGTATACCTCTATTTCTTTGTGGATCATGTCATGAAATAGTGTCGTGACTGCCCTTTGGTAAGTAGCCCCAGCGTTCTTGAGACCAAACGGCATGACCGTATAACAGAACGTTCCCCAAGGTGTGGTAAATGCTGTTTTGTGCTGATCCTCTTTTGCCATGAGGATTTGGTTATACCCTGCGAAGCCATCGACAAATGAGCGGACTTCGTATGCGGCTGTGGCGTCGACCAACATGTCTATGTTTGGTAACGGGAAGTCATCTTTAGGGGATGTCTTGTTCAAGTCTCTGAAATCGACGCAAACTCGTATTTTCCCGTTCGACTTGGCCACTTGCACCGTGTTTGCTAGCCATTCCGGATACTCGATCACTTTGATAAACCCCACGTTCAAGAGTTTCATGATTTCCTCTTTTACTTGCATTGACCATTCCGGCTTGATTCTGCGTAGTTTCTGTTTAACTGGCTTGGCGTTGGGTAGCAGCGGTATCTTGTGCTCTACAATTGACTGATTCAACCCAGGCATATCTTTGTAGGACCAAGCGAAGACGTCGACATATTCTCTGAGGAGCTGAGTCAAGGTTTCTCTGTCTTCTCCCTTGAAGAAGCTACAGATCTTTGTTTCTCTGGGGTCTTCTGTTGTCCCAAGATTAACCGTTTGCATTTCCTCGTCGTCAACAGGGCCATTCTTTCCACAACGACCTACTAGCTTAGCTAATTCTTTTAAGATTTGTTCGTTTTCTTGATCTATCTAATCGTATGATTCATTATTAACGTGTTCGTTATATTGATTGTTATTAGTTAATTCATCATTCACGATGTTAGCAATCTCAGGGTACTCGGAAAGATCAAAGTTTTCATTAAGGAAGTAAGGGAATACATGCTCGGCCACCGCCTCGATTTCCTCTTAAGTGAGTTCATCAGAGGTGGAGCCAGATTCTAATGTGAAAGTTACATGGCCTATCTTCCTGCGGGGATGGGGAGTGCAACCAAGCTCTTTGATCATGAAGTCTTCATCAACAACTGGTCCTCCGGTGACGTGCCGCTTAGAATTGGCTCATCACATTTCTCAGTATTAGCCTTGTGTAATCAATAGTTGGAGCGTCCCCTCGAGGTTGCATGGATCCGTCAGTCTTCTAACCGGCACATGTCTTCAAACTGTCGCAGCATGTCTTCTCCCAACACAAAGTCCCATTCGCTGGTTATTTCTGCCTTTGTGCCCCACAAATCTCTAGGGATTAGTGAGACGGTTTCTGTTTCATCTGGTGAAGCATCGCAGTCGCTGAAGATTTCAAAGCCCGGTTGGCGCCTTCCTTTATCGTCTGTCCATGGTTTTGAAAAGATAAAGTAGGGAATGCTTTCTCCTTCCCGGACGAAGTAGCCATTGAGTGTCTTTCGATATGGCTCGAGGTTGCAATCTTTGACCTTTGGGTTATTGTGGCCTTTGTATGCGGTTCCTTCCCACTTGACTTGGGTGAAGTCCCACTCTTCTTCGTCATCTCCATCATGGATGGAAGTGATGTATCCTAGACCATGATTTGTGTGAGGTGGGGGAATCGGTGGTGGTTGCGTTATCCCATGCAAGTGTTTTCCCAGTCCCAAGCCAGGGAAGTATCCTTTTGCTTGCATCATTCTCCAAACAGGAAGGTTTCCAGAAAACCGAAGTGCCTTGGAGTAATCATTTTCATTGCAAGTTTCTATGACATTCATGGTGCTTTCCTTCTCGATCTCAAATGAGTAATCAGAATTGAAAAGGAAAATACTGACTAACTATTATTGAAAAGCAAACTTGATACTCTTGCCCACAAATGAAGTCTTTAGGCAAGTAGTATCCAAACTAAACTAGACTACTAATTGTTTCTTTTTGCAAATAAAAGTAAATAACTGAAAAAGAAAGAGATCCCTCATTGGCTTGAATTCATCCAAATTATGCCACCGCTTGGACAAACTCTGATGGCGTCGTTGTCAATTAAGTCTTGGACTGCATTCTTCAAAGTTGAAACAATTGTCGGTATGGTGGCCATGGCATTGAAGGTAGTAGCAGTAGAGGTGTGGAGCTCGACCTTCCATCTTAGGTATGTAACCTTCCATTGGTTTCAACTTTCCTTCCTTGCGAAGACTTTTGAAGAGATGACCGAGAGTGATATTCCCGATATCGGAGAAGACCCTACCCTTCCTTCGCTTCGCCATTTGATTGTGGAGGTCTCGAATATGGTTCTCGTAGTGTTGCACAAAGACGTTGTGGCGAGACTGATATTCTACTTCCATTTGTTCTTTGAGGTCACGGTAAAGAGTATTGAGGCAATACTTGACCCTTTCATTAATGTCATCTTCGATGTGGGCTTCGAGAGTGATACACTTTTGGGTCATAGCCTCGATTTTGCTTTTGACCTCTTCAAGTTCTTCGACCAGCATCTTTGTCTTGTCAGCTTGGATGGATTCTTCCAAGTTGTGCCATGCATCGTTGTTGTCGATTTGCTGCAGGGCTTTGGCGAGTTGAGCCTTGATGTCACTTAGCTCTTCTTGCACAGACGATTGCCCGCTGTCGGAGCCACTTTCCATCTTTCGGAAATCTCTAGCAACGCGGGTGGAAGGTAAATCAAAAGCTTCTCTCCAACCTCCCACATGTTCTATTTCAGCGACAAGGGCCTTGGTCAAATCTTGCAGAGTGTGTTGTTCAAGGTCCTTCTTGGTGATGACATGCTTTTCAGTAGACATTGTGTTGGGAGTCTTGAAGTTGAGTAGCTTCGGAAAACTGACAGAAGAGATGCAAAGATGACGTCAGGATCATATCTAGCCCCAACGAGTCGAAAGCAGACTTAAACGGTTCAGGCTCAATTACAGCAAAACAGAGGCATTATCTCGCGCGAGACATGTAGTCCCGCACGAGACAATCACACGGAAAGTCGATTTTTATTAATCCTAATTTTTTATCAGAACGGAGAATCCGTTTTGAGGGGTTTCTAAGGCCTTTATCAGAACCTAACGACTAAGCAATCAATCTGATTTTTGTAAAACAAAGCCGTGTAATATTGTTTTTTGAAGGATGTATATTTTTCTTTTAAAGGGACATCCGAAAGGGTCATTCCGAAGGAAATTTTTCCGAAGGGACTTTTCCGAGGGACTTTTCCGAGTCCTTCTTTATTGTCAATTTTACATGGCTTTGTTTTGGTCAAAAACAACAAAAGATCACCGAGTCAAACCGACCGGTCACAGAGTGATCCTAAAAAGACAATCTACATGGAAATGTGGCGATGCAGGGCTAGAAGGCTAGGCTCCCCGCGATATGACAATCTAGGTGGATTGAATACGCGGAGTGGGATGATCCAACTTCGGAGAGACCGCGACTAAGTGGTTACCGTCATCCGTCCTTAGTGTGGGTCCCTGGTTTATAGAGGGTATGCAAAGGCAATGACGTATATATCATGAGTGCGCGTGTGTGATAGTCAGTCTAGGTGATAGATAAAAATAGAGATTTTTTTTTTCTGAAAATAAAAAGGAAAACAAATAGTGGCCGCACCAAGTGGTTTCCTACGCTTCTCCCAAATTAGGAAGACTCAGGCCGTCGTAGTTCCACGTAATGAGAGAGAGAGATGAATAAATTAAATTACAACTCCCGAATCCCCAATGGACCGGACTTTAATAAAATAAAACCCAATCGTACGCAGTTTATAAATAACAATCAATTATTTAACTAAAATACGGATTCGAGTTCGACATCTTAAGGGAGGCCTTAAGATGAGAGAACTCGCAGATAATGAATTCTCGGGATCCCCTTCCGTGTTTGACTCTCGTCTTGGACCTCGAGATGAACAGTAAAACCGTAAAACAACAGATTGCCGAGGCGATATCCCGCGCGAGATAGGATGTCTCGTGCGAGATATGCCTGATCTGAAGCAGAAAAACGAATTTTTATTCTTTTTTTTTTTTGAAAACCTCTCTTTTAATTTTGACACAAGTTTAAGACTCTTAATTTTATGTCCCCAGTGGAGTCACCACTGTGAGCGTTGTGAAGAATTTTGAGTCGCCACCTATGTTATTCGTTTGGAAAATATAGAAAAAACCATTTTTTGAAAGCTTTGGGTTCGGGGCTTAAGTTATGAAATGGGAAGGTCAAGGAGCACCCATTTCAACCAATCCGGAGATCGGTCTTGCTAAAGAAAAGAGAGGTTTTCGAAAGAGAAGAAGATTTTAAAATAACAAATATAAAGAAAGATCCATTTAAGGGGTTAAACGGAATGTAGGATCGATTGCTTCGAGACCATCCCCATGATTTGGGGAGGCTCTTGGCCGATCCTAGATTCTATGTATCTATACCACTCTAACAATTAATTAGAAAGGAATTTAGGGGTTACCTTGCGTGAGGTGATTCGGGCAGAGTTTCGACTCCAAGTTTAGAATCGAATCTTGATACGGACAGCTTCGCCTCGCCCTGACTCGTATCTTGATGTTTGTTTACCAACAAGGTTGACAAACAAACTTTGAGGTGATTTTAGGGGTGATCTTACAGGAATTTTCAAGGAGAGAAACCTATAAAATGGGTGGGATCGTGGACCTCTGAAATACTGGAAGTCACCAGGTATTTATAGGTGTTGGAGAGGTATAGGTGGAGAGGTAAAACACTCCTTGGAAGGTTCCAGACTCCAAAATCATTGGTTGGCCGGATGGATAAAGTTTTATCCCGAAAAGAGGTTGAAATCGACGAGGAAACCGTCATTTGCATGCCGCATGACCAATATCTTGCGCGAGACATGCCATTCCACGTGAGATATTGTGGTCTATTGACAATTCTGCCCTTTCCCCATTATCTTGTATGCAGTTTAGTCCTAAACTAACGGTGGTTAGTCAAAACTTAACGAAACATGACGAAATTATGGATTTCTACTTCTTGACTCAAAGCGAGACTTAGAGTGGTATAAATGTGATCCGATGGGTTCAGAATGGGGTGTCTACACCATTGCACAAGCAAAGGAACTAAGGTCACATTTGCGATCCAAACACATACTTAGATGTTTCCACCTCATTCGAGAATTCATAGAATGAGAAGACGTTAAGATATGCAAAGTATCGACCGACGATAAACATATGGATCCGCTTACAAAGCTCATCGCACAAGCAGAAGCATGATGGTCATGTTAGGTCCATGGGTATATGATACTTAGGAGATTAGGCCTAGTGCAAGTGGGAGATTGTTGGTGTTATGCCCTAGCCGATGATTGTTATGACTAATTATCAATACCATTATGTAATTGTCTTTACCATTTATAATAGAGATTAGTTATTTGGATTATTATATGTTTACATGTTTATTATAATAATCTGTGTCCCTAGTTATTATGAATAACTAGTATAAGTTGGTAATGGATAATCATAGAGATGATTATATGCATGGGGATGCACATTACACTTATGGGTACTTGATAGAGAACAAGGTAATCGGGATGCACTCCATTTATGAGATTTATGACATGGTCTACGGTCATATATAAATCTCATGATAGTCGTGTCATTAGAATCCTTTCAGAGCATGAGATTATCATCGTCTTCCACATGATGAAGGTTATGTTTGAGGTAGTCTAACACTATAGTTAATAGGATAGCAATAAGGGATATGTTGGCACGATTGGATTCATGTAGGTGAATGAACGCTCGCCCGAAAAATTTGTGTTGGTGTTGTAATGATAAGTTTTGAAAATTTCGGTTTTGGGAGTCCCCACGCCGTTTTTAAAGGAAAACATTAAAAAACCTATTTTAAGAGAATTTAGGGTTCGGGAGTCTGGTTACGTGTTTGGAAAGAACTAGAGAGTTCACCCAACACGCCTCTTTCGAGACTTTCAATCAACATTAGACAATTATATACATTCAAGGTGTGTGTGCAATATGTGTCGATGAGCAAGGCATGCAAATTTGGCATTTTATTGATGACATAAAGACTGGATACAACTTGTGAGCCATGACAGGGGGCCACACCCTTTACATATCATGATTTTCATGACAAGGCAGAAGGTTAAGACAATCTGCTCAGGAAGCTCTGATGTCGTCCGACACAGGACTTCCTGCAAAGGGATGTCGGACGACATGATACCTCATGGTCAGATTGTCTTTTACAATGACCGAGCTATCCCTGAACCGAATAACATTTATTTCACCCATTGAAGACACTATTTGGAGGTCTAAGTTAAGTTTGGGGGTTGATGGAAGTGAGCAAAGTCATGATGGACTTTTTAATGATACGAATTTCATATGACATAGAACATCCGAAGTCGTCTATGTCATATGGCAAACCGCCTCCATCAACTAGATCGCACCCAAACAGACCTTAGGCACCCCAAATAGTGGCTTATGAGCCAAAAATACTTAGGTAAGCTTTGAGTTATGAAAGGGGTTAAATCTGACATATCTGAAGTCCAAGAATGGCTTTATAGCCTTCGGGAGCTCTATGTCGTATGACACAGATCTCCACAGTCCCGCTGTCGTCCGACAAGAGTGGCCTATTTCAGTGCCCTTCAGTCTGTTTGATTCCCCCTTTGTTCTCAAAGAAAATTAAGTATTTTTATTAACTGTAAGCAGTAATATAACAGTATTATGTGAGTATTATGAGAGGATCACATGGCTTTAGTGGCCAAATGTGATAAATCACATGTTTATGGCCACTTTTATGTAGCCATCACCTCCTAACTCAAAGGAAATGAGTAAAGATTCAGACTTTAATGGTGTTTATGCCACCAAATGTTCAGATCTGAGGTGGGGAGAAGTGAATAATGGAGATTCACTTCTCCACCACCTTTATCATGCAAAAATCCCAACTTTTTACACAATATTAAAGCAAGTAAGCATGCAAGGTAATATGAGTGTATGTAAGAGTTATTTCAAGAGAGAAAATGGTTTTAGTGGCTACCTATTGTAGTCCACAAGGTAAGATCACCAATAGTATGGTGTCTACCCCTTCAACACACCAACAAGGAGGGTTTCTTTCGATCTTATCCTTGGTGTATGTGTGTGTGTGAGGAGGGAGGTGAGTGTGTGTGTGTATGAGAGAGAGAGGAGAGACTCTATTTGTGCAGTAGTTTCCCTATTATACCGATATCCTCCCAATCCTCTCTAAAGTCCTCCTAAAATGATCACCATGCCTTGTATTTATAGGCGTGCCGTATGGGAAGATCTATGTCATCCGACAGAGGCGCTAAACCGGCTTAGTGCCGTCCCCGTGTCTGACGCAGCCGTACATCATTTTGACATACTTGGGCCGAATGGTGTGCCCAACGGGTTGGATGGTCTCGTGGGATAATTGGACTTAATTCACTTCTTTAGCAATTACATAAGCCCAAAAATCAATTAAAGTGGACCCAAAATATGAGGTGTCCTAGCTCTGGTACTCAGCAGCAGCCCCTCGGCGATGTCACTTCCGCGGGAAGGGGTCGTTGATAAAAAATGAGAATCCCGAGCCTGGACACCGAATGGCAAAGGAAAGAGGTTTGACCAAGATGGTCATGGCCGGACCTCTTATGAAGAGGATTTCCCTACGTATCCCGTGTGGGGAATATAGCCAACATCGTAGTTCGACAAAAAGCATGGACGTTTGCGTCTCCGGGGGAATCCGACGCATGATGGTCATGCGGCAATGGACTCTTCTCAATGAAAAGGATTCCCTACGCATCCCAAAGGGGGAATCAATCCGAATCGTAGTTCGTCAAAGATGGACGCCAGGCTTCTCCGTCCTGGGGAATTGACCATGATGGTCATGCGGCTGGACCTTCTATGAAAAGGATTCCTATGTATCCCGTGGGGAATCAAGCCGAATCGTAGTTCGTCAAAGATGGACGTTAATGAAAGGCCACGGGCTTTCAGTAATTCCAAGGTTTTACTAATGTTTCGATGGAGTAGTCACCCGAG
>JAFEMH010003799.1:0-244834 GCA_022495995.1 Adenophora triphylla var. japonica
CCTTTCCGCGGCGAGAAAAAGAAGTGGGTGAGAACAGGGTCGGCGACTTGTTAGCGCGAGAATCCTCGAGATGGTTCGCCGAGAATCCCTCGGTTTAGTCGAGAATGGCCGATTGTGGAGAAAACGATCTTTGGTTTGGGTATACCGAGATGACTAGGGAAGAAGAGCCTTCTAGCCTGATAACCTTAATGCCCTCCCCATCTTAAGTGCATAACCCATTTGCCCAAAGGCTTGTCCCTTCTCGAGTCTTCTCCCAATACCCCCAATGCTTTAGGGTCCCGAGCACCCTCAGCCTTCCTCTGCGTCCCACGGGACCTTTTTCCTCCCTTTCGGCCTGAGCCTACTTTGGAATCCCGATTGCCAATTTGACCTTTCCAATTTTGTCAGCGCTTTAGTGGAATTTGCCTACCTCTCGGACGGCTACGGTGAAGAGTCGGTCGGAAACAAGAATAGGAATGGATGGGTTTACGGCGATGATGACGGTTCGATAAAAGGAATGGACTTGGGCAACGGAAGTGAAACTAGAAGGGGCAAGATGAGGTAGAAAGCCACGGACTGGAATAGGGGATGAAATCACTTCAAAGTGTGTCTGCGGCCTATCACGAAGGCTGGGAGAAGGATGAGGTAGTGTATGAGTCCTATATCCTAGAGTTGATACTCCGTCTGAGGACTTGGTAGGCGAATGGAGGAACTTGATCGAAGCTTTAGCCAAAAGAGGGAAGTGGGCTCCGCCCACCGATCTAGAACATGTAAGCGTCGCCGAAGCCAAACTCTCATCGGGAAGGGTAGACTCTATCACGGTGTTAGTAGTCACTCCTGAAACTTGGTACGAAGAAGAATGTATGGATGCATGGAAAGAGTCTGAGTTTAGAGCGACCCCAGTCCACTTTATGTCCTACGATGATAATGATGTTTTCTGGTAATCCTAAGCCCGGGAAAGTCGAGATACCCCTCATATGGCGTCAAGTATCCCGACTGCTTTTGCCCTCATTGGTCATCGAGTCAAGGCGAAAGTTCCACGAGCTCTTGTAGTGACAACGTGAAGACACGATCGAAGTGCCGGAAGGACAATAGAGGAGTGGTTAGTCGGAAGCGAAAAGCCGGAAAATATCTCGCTTGTGTAAGGAAAAGGAACCCGCCATGAGATTTGACCCCTTGTAATCCTTATTGATGATGGAATTTCCCACTTGAGAAAATGTTTGGCCAACGTCAAAAGATGCCGTCGGAAGGTTGACCCCGGGGAAAGAAAAGACATGCTTGACGGTGATGAGGAATGTGATCCTACTCTGTTAAAGAAGTTTGCTAGGTTCGGATGAGAGAAGCCATTTGCCCAGCTCAAACTCCGGAAGTGATAATTCTTGTTGCATGCGACTTTGAAAAGTTTGAATGAGGCTGAAAGCTTTAAACGGAGAATGTGAAGTTGAAATCAGCCGGTCAAACTCGAGAAAAGGTCAAAAAGCCGGTAACACAGGACCGGTTCGGGAAGCCGCCTATGCTTCCGGCGGCACCGTCAATCGAGATCAATCGAGCGGGAATTGGCCATACGCCGGTAAGAATCCGCCTACGACTTTGAAAGAATTGTGAGAATCCTCAGTAGGAATAATGACCAAGGAAAATCCAATGTCTATGTGATGACTCGATGCAGGCGAGATGAATGTTGAGCGGCCTAAGGGTGACAAAAGAAGCACCGTCTTCGAGCCAAAAACGAGATAAAAAGACCTTATAAGCCTTGAAGCGAGAAAAGCGACTCGATAAGGAGGATCCAGTCCTAACTCGGTTGAAGTGTACCCAGCCAATATCTCCTTATGGTCCCTGTTGACCTCCTCGCCACCCTCATAAGTTGAAGCTAGAAGAAAGTTTGGCCAAGACCATGGTACCCGTAGATGTCACCCCGGATGAGGTCGTCGAATGATTGGAAATATCCACTACGGAAACATCATTACCTTCTTGAATTAGACACACCCAAAGTATGGGGCTAGTCATGACGAACCTCTTTACATCACGATCCGAGTTAGAAGAGCGTCGGTGCCACGAGTATTGAGTCGACGAAGTGCAAATGAATGTCTTGCCGGCTAAAATGATGGATTTATTGGATGCGAAGCCGAGCCGGACTTAAAGCCTTCTAGTCGAGACTATTAAGGCCTATGACTCCCTTTGCACGATCGGTTTTGGGGATCGCCACTCTCAAGATGTGGTTCGGAAAAAGGTCATGGACGTTGATTTTCAAGTTATTGACATTCCGATTTCATTTGCTTGCCTTCTTTGGGACGGCCTTGGATCCGCGAGATAAACGGGGTAGCCTACACTTTGCATCGGTGCGTCAAATTTCGGTCGAGTGATGGAACTATCACCACCATTTATGGGGAGCAGTGTCACGGTAGAAGGAACCGGCCTTTGAGGATATCCCGATATTGGAGATCAAGCACGATGATGAAGGGTTAGCATTGGCCAGGATTCTCGTAGCTTCTTCGAAACACAAGTGTGTTGCCTTGACCTCACCACTACTTCCGATAAAATCCCTCACCTGCGTAGAATGATGCGAAAAATGAGTTATCTTCAGGGACTTGGATTGGGTAGAAGACTTCAAGGTAAAGTGTAACACCATCATTGATGTGAAGGAAGCAGACTACCGAGATATGGCTTGGGGTACAAACCGAACTCTCGGGATGCCGAGAAAAGCTAAAGGCACGAAAGGTGAAGGGGTCCCGGCTCCATCCTTACGGTCTGTCTCGACCCGTTACTTTACAAAGGAGGGACACAATATGATGAAAGTGATCGCGGATCTCCTTGCGAAAACCCTTCTAGAGAACCTTGAGAAAGTTAGGGAAAGCCGGCCAATCCCGTTCGAAGAATGTTCCTTGATTTGCCGGATATCCACAGGGCTACCACTACCGTTCGGAATGAGTACGTCTTGAAAATCCGGCCGGTGTCGAAAGTCGGCATCAGGGACAATGGACTTCTCCGCCTTTGAGTTAGCTCTTCGAATCAGCCGAGATAGAAGGCGCCGGCCCAGGTGAAGGCGATCGATGGGGTTTGCAAGAGTTGTTTGACGAAAAGCACAAATCCCGGACTTGATCGACTTGATTCGAGATGATAGAGATAGTTGCCGTTATTGGAGACGATGGTGAAAGTCATTTTGATCCTCGCACTTTGGTGACTAAGGACGAAATGCCATTGAAGAATTGGGAGACATTCTCGGGGCCGATAGCCGATCGGCGGCAAATGATCACGGAGCTTGGATTGGTACCCCGTCCTTCTCAGCCCGGTCGTGTCAAACACCCTGTTGTCTATTCGGTCGAGTCGGGAATCTTTGAATTCCGAGTCCTCGGAAGTCATCAGAAGGCCTCACGCTGAGGATTATGAAAATGTAATCGATGTCATCTTTCCCTTATTTTGAATGAAATGACAAATCTTTACGATTATCCTCTTATTGCCAACTTAACAAATGATAAATTAACTCGAAAACTTAACAACGAGTTAATAATGAATCATTTGAACAAGATGCAAACACACTAAACGAACAATACATTAAAGAAATCTTTAAGCGGGTTTCGAGAAAAAGGAAAAGCGGGCCCAAGGCTGAGGAGGTTTTGATAAGTGTGAACTTGGGTACTATTGAGGAACCTAAAGAGACACAGTTGGAAGCTTCTTCCGGGGGTTGAAAGGGCAATTGATCAGTCAGTACGCGCTTTCCAGAGAATACGTCGACGTGTTTGCATGGTCATACTGAGGATATCTTAGGGGCTAGACAGGTTCAATAGTAGAACACGAGAATCCCTCTAGCACCCGGATGCTAAGCCGATCAAAAAGCGAGAAAGATTAAGCTAGGAATGGTCTCTACGAGGTCAAAGAAGAAATTGAGAAGCTCTGCGGGTAGGGTTCATCGAGTCATTGAATACCCGAGCATGGTTGTCCAACATCGTGGCCGAAGTAACCAAGGCCGATGGGAAGGTGCGGCTATTTCTGTGTGGATTTCGAGATACGAACAAGGCCGGCCCAAAGGCGACTACCCTACGCCAAACATAGACATCCTGGTGGACTCCAGCTTGCCAGCTACGAAGTCAAATCCTTCGTTGATGGTTTTGCAGAGCTACAACCGGATCAAGATGGCCGAGGAGAAGACCGAGAAAAACTGACCTTCACCACACCGTGGGAACCTGCTTGTTATACGGTAATGCCATTCGGGCTCAAGAATGCCGGGGCTACTTACGAAAGGGCGGCGGCCGCGCTTTTTCATGACATGATCCACAAGGAGATTGAGGTCTACGTAGATGATATGATAATCCACTCCAAAGGAGAGGGTGGGCGACACTTTGTTGACCTACGAAAATTCTTTGAGAGGTTGAGACGGCATTCCATGAGACTAAACCACACAAATGCCTTCGGAGTGACAAGGGGAAAAGTGCTTGGGTATATGGTCACGGAGCGAGGTATAGAAGTTGACCCCAGAAAGATCAAAGCCATCATGGATATGAGGCCACCTCGAAACCAGGACGGAAGTCAAAGAGCTTCATGGGTAAATTGCGGTACATCGGCCGTTTCGTCAATCAGGTTGACCACTATGTGCGAGCCCATCTTCAAGCTCATGAAGAAGAATGTGGACCACAGAATGGACCGAAGAATGCCCAAGATGCCTTTGACCGGATCAAGGCATACTTAGTACATCCCACTGTACTATGCCCCCACATAGACAGAAGCCTCTTACCTCTACATCTCAGCTATCCTGAACACGGCGGTTGGGGCTATGCTTGCTCGGGAAAAGAAAGACTCTCGGGTAGAAAACGCCATTTACTTTGTCGGCCGGAAGCTACGGGGAGTGAGCTCAATTACTCGGCATGTGAAAAGACCTGTGCGGGAGGCCCGAGTGCAGGTAGTCGGCAAATTGAAGCATTATATGCGAAGCCCGCCTGTGAATTTGGTCTCGAAAAATGGACCCCATCAAGTACATCTTTGACAAGCCTTCCCTCTCGATGCGTTTAGCGAAGTGGTCCTTCTTCTTGGCGAGAATACGACATCAACTATGTGACCGAGAAAGGCCATCGAGGTCGAAGCATTGTCGAGATCACTGGCGAACTTCCCGATAATGAAGACAGAGGGCACGAACCCCAATTCCCGAGATGAAGGGATCTTTGCATGGTTGAGCACGAGAATAGATGGCAATTGTTCTTTGACGGAGCCGCTAACAAAAGAGGAAATGGTGTAGGAATGCTATTGGTCGATCGAAAGATGAGGCGTACCCCCATAGCCCTCAAGTTGAACTTTCTGCCTTACGAACAATGTCGCCAGTATAGGCTTTGCATTCTTTGGTTTGGAGGCTGCCTTAGAAAAGAAATGTCGAGGAGCTTCGAAGTTTACGGAGACTCGGCCTACGATCATCAACCAAGTCTCTGACAAGTGGAAGGCGTAGTGGACCACTACATCTCAACGGTATCATGCCCGTATGGAGGAGTTATTTGGGCCGGTTCGGAGAAGTGACTTTCCACTACTTGCCGAGGAAAAGAACAGTTCGCGAGATACCACTAGCTACTCTAGCCTCATTGGTAGAGATCCCCAGGGAAAAGCCATAAAGCCCTTGAGTGGGTAGAAGAGAAGCCCCGGCCTTACATTTGTGAAGTGGACACAGGACCCGAGCCCATAAAGGAACCTTGGTACAATCAAATTTACCAATTCCTCAGACGGAGAATCGGCTTTCGAGGGAGGCGAAGAAGGTAGACCAAAGAAGGTGTCGAGAAGCCAGAAGCTTGCGAGCCACGAAAAGGTTGGCCTCCCATTATGTCATCCTAGGAGGCAGCACAGTACAAGAAACGCTATCAAGGACCACTCCTCTTATGTGTCACTCAAGAAAGAGCCGAGAGAGTTGATGACCGAAGTCCCACTGATGGTCCTTGCGGTCCTCACATGGAATGCGAGCCACGATGCAAGTGATCCTCCCGAGAATGGGTTACTCTTGGATCTCCATGGAGGCAGGTTGCGTTCGGCACGTCCAGAACTGCGACAAGTGCCGGCGGTTTGCCAACCTCAACCATCTCCGCCTCATGACACATGCTTGCATGTGACTCCTTGGCGTTTGCCAACTTGGGGCATTGACGTGATAGGGAAAATAGCCCTGGCCGAGGAAGCAATGGGCACGAGTTCGTGTTGGCTAGCCATCGACTACTTCACCAAGTGGGTAGAGGCCAGAGTCCCTACAAGGTCCTCACTTCCCGGAAAAGTGGCCCGATTCATCAAAGAAAACATAATGTGCGAGATATGGGGTGCCCAGCCGAGATCATTTACGATAATGGGTCACACTTGAAGGAAGCTGCGATGAGCTATTTGTCAGTCGGGAATTGAGTTACTGCGCCATAAGTCGTCCGTACGGACCTCGAGACCAATGGAGCCGTGGAAAGGCTGCTAATAAGACACTCGAGCGGATCATCAGGAAGATGGCCACCGTGGTCGTGATTGGCCCGAAAAGGCTGCACCTAGCACTCTGGGGCCTACGGAGGCGTCTGTCAGGAACAGCCACGGGGAGAAACTCCTTTTGCCCTAACTTACGGGATGGAAGCAGTGTTACCGGTGGAGTTGGAAATCCCATCATTAAGGGTCCTCTGCTGGAAAGCTTGATGTCAATGAAGTAGAATGGTTGCGCGGCCAGAGCACTTGATGAAGTTAGCCACCTTGAGAGAAGGCTAAAAGCCATGGAACACCAGGCGAGCCTACCGGGAGGCGAATGGCCGGGCGTTTGATAAAAGGTCAAGGCCGGAGACATCAAAGAAGGGTGACTTAGTCTTGAAAGTAAAGCCCCCTACCGAAACAACCCCACAGGAAAATGGGAACCCGTCTGGATCGGCCCTTATGTGGTGCGAGAAGATATTATCGGGAGGAGCCATGAAGCTTGCGAGACTTGGATGGCAATCCCTTTGTCCACCCGTCAACGGTGATAAACTCCGAAGATACTATGTCTAATAAAAAAAAAAAAAAAAAAAAAAAAAAAAAAAAAAAAAAAAAAAAAAAAAGTGCAAAAAAAGTAATACCCAGCTAAGCTGAAAACCCTAAAAAGGGCGATCTAGGCAAAAGACGGGGTTGCACATATAAAAAAAAAAAAAAAAAAAATCTTAGTGCAAAGAGTAATGCCCGGCTAAGAAATTTGAAAACCCCAAAAGAGGCGGTCTAGGCAAAAACGAGTGCACACGAAAAAAATTTAGTTCACAAGGAATGAACTACGTAGACCTGAGCCCCTTAGCCTTTCTTGTAAAAGGGGAACGTAGGCGACCATATATGGATTCGGTCTAAACAATAAAAAGGACGATTAAGTTTCCATGAAATATGTCTGATCAATAAAAAAAGACATTTGAATTTCCATGAAATGTGTCTTGATTAATTTCTAAAATAATATTTCTTGTTCATTACAAGTTAAAAACTTCTTGATGAGTTCAAGCACGGTCTACCTCTTGACTCTGCTAACTTTGCTACAAAGATCTAAAATACAATAAAATGCCTAAATAAACTAATGTGTTTGCAAAATGGCAATAAGGGAATCCTAAGAAAAGATCATGTGCATCGAGTCGTCATTATTTCGTGAGTCTTAACTTTGGTCTTAACTTTCCCTTTTCCTCGGCCCTCGTCAGGAGTCTTCTTCCTTTTTCTTCTCAATAATCGTGGTGCCTCCCTCATTGAGCCTGCGCGAGGTATCCCTCCACTTGGAGCCTCTCACGACCAACCCCGTGTCAATGAGTGCTCTCTCCCTCACTCCAAGAGGAAACACTGAAAGTCAAAGTGTGCCTCCACTCCTCTCACAGAGCCTCACGGTCCCGAAGGAGCGACCTTCACGGACGAAGCCTGCTTATGCAGAGGCCTCCATATCTACGACCAAAGTCACACGGATTGGTTATGGCAACTTCCGCCTTAGCCTCGAGTCTCCCTCGGGAGTCCTACTCGAGTCGCGAGTCGGCTCCCAATAAAGCTCGACGTCTATCCTCCAAGATAACACAGGTGCGCTCCCGTCATCCCTTTCGTACCGGTCAAGAATAGAGCCAGGTGGTCGAGATGGTGCTCTTCACATGCTCCACGAAGATAGCCACTGGGTGGGAAAGCGGCATATGTCCAAGCCCTCGAAGAAGAAAGAGAAGGCTGAGCTGGATCCCTTCATGTCAGGAAATATGACACCCACACTCCATGGTCCGGATGTCCTCCCAAATCACTTTCAAATGAGCTCTGTAAAGAGCCCCTAGCTTTGCACAGATACCAAGCGGGGTATATAAAAAAGGATGACGGCGGCTGAGAATCCACGGAACCACTCATGACATAAGACTCTGAGAAACTCATCCTCTGCAGTACGCAACCTCCATTGAGGTATCCACACAACGGATGTCCTTGAAGTGGATAGCCTAGCCATCATCGTGACTCCGGCTACCACTGTTCCTGCTGCTTTGCTAGGTGCACCTCTCCAGAAATCACCCGAGGGCAGCGAAAATTAAGTCAGGCAAAGCCCCGAAATGGCGAGCTCCAGAGCCTCTCCTGCTGGCCCTTGACAAAGTCCCAACATAAGCCAGGACTCCCGGACCCTGCATGAAATGATCTCCACGAGCCCAATCCTGTCAATCCCATGCCCAAATGTCTCACCCAAAAACCGGTGGGACAATGTCCTTCCCAGACCCTGCAGTCTCGGCCATGTCCGGGAGGCCACTTCCCATGGCCAGTCCATGAGGACTTCGGCGGTGAACAAGAACGAGAGAATACGCGAGAGAATAGAAAGCATCCATAGCCACCGTGTTGTGGTAGCCATATGCGGAGACCCAAACACTGCAGGGATATCGAAGGAGTCAATCCTATCAGGGGCTACCATCATCCTCTCGGCCTCTCCCCCAAAAGGAATCTGCAGGAAAAGATGCAAGCTTTACCCACTGCAGGCAACGTCTCCGATCAGCGGAATAGATATAGCCTCGAGTCTCCGGGACCCCCAATCAAGGATCCAAAGTCTTCGTGCGTTGGGACAATTTCGTTGCTAAGAGAAACGGATAAACATGTCTCCGGACGTCCCGAGAACTTTCTTTGCGGCTCTCAACGGGTCCCAATCGGGGCGGGAGATCCCTGAAATGCCATAAAGACTTGATCTTGAAGGAAGAATCAACGCAGCCTTGTGATTTTGGAAGTTATGTCTCGCCCCAAGATTGAAGATCGAGGACGAGAAAATGGTCTAAAGCTTCCCCCTTTGCAATCGACGGGCTTCTCAGCATCACAAAGTGTTCAAGGAGGAGAATGGTGCTTTTAGGTCCAAAATATGCTGCTTAAGGAACAATTGGGACAAAGTCTAGAGTGAAAAATGAAATGAAATGGCCCAAGCCTTGCTTTTATTCGAGAAAATAACCAGCTCGAGACAGGAACTGTGAGCCGCACGGCTTCATTTTCCCTCAAAGGCCATGCCGCATGTAGGCTACATTAGTCCCTCTATGCGAGAAAAAAATTCTGCGGCAACCAAGAAGTGCTTGCCCAAGGAGTTTTCACCCACTTTTTCAATCTAAAAATCACACAGTACAAAAACATATCCGAAGCCATTCCTGAGCATTTATATACCATTATAAATCATTTTTGGCCCAGGTTCAGCCCCCGATTCCAAGCAAAAAAGTCGCCCCAAAGGCTCGGGATAATATGCAAATTGAAAAGGCATAAATTAGAAAAGTAAATAAAATGTAAATACAATGTTTTCGCCCACAGCGGCGCCCAAATAAAGCAAAAAAATAAACAAAGTGTACATAAAAAGAATTGTTCATTGTTTGTTTTGTTTACTAAATCTATTCTAGAGACCTCCTAGGCCTCAGATTCTTCTTCACTCCTCATCGGCTACTCGGCTACGCATAGAATGCTAGCCTGCCACTCATCAAGTCCTCACAGTCGCTCACGTCGAGACAAAATGGACATTATCGTGCCCGTGCCTGGCCGAGCGCTCCCGGGATGTCGGCGTTGGGTCCCCGCCCCAAGGCATGGCACTTTGGAAAGAGTACTTCGAGGCCGATGAGAGTAGGCTTATTGTGCCCCCGACGTGCGTCTCTTGCTTGCCCAGGCTCCTGTTGCATCCGGCCTTGCACTTTTTGTGATGATGTGTCAAGAAAATTTTCCCATTTTTGTGTTTGAAAAATCCGCAGCGAATTCGCCACGCCATTTTTTGTTTTAAGGGCCAAAACTTTGAAAAATGCCCGAGATAAGGAAATTTGGAGTTCGGAGGAGTCACGTTACGTGCCGGGAAAGGACGTTCAGAGTGTGCACCCGGAGCGCCTCGTAAACTTGAGGTCTTCCAAACATTTGAAATCCTTTTTTATTGTGTGTGTGTGTGTGTGTGTGTGTGTGTGTGTGTGTGTTTTGACCAAAATAATTTGAAACTGAGAGAAAAGTAAAGAATTAGCAGGATCTTTTCTTAAGACTTTAAACTGATCCACTTCTGATTTTGGAGGATTTTTGGTTTGAGATTTGGAGGTACTCAAAAGACCTTTTGAAGTTGGGGAAAACATTTCTGCTTAAGAATGAAAAAGGCAGTTAGGACCCCTTGACTTTGAAATGGACTTAAAGGCTTCAAAACCTCAGAATCTGAGGGAAAGTCCGAGAATGAAAGTTGCTTAAAGCACCCTAAATAGGAGTTTCTGCAAAGGAACTTTCCATTTTGAGAGAGAAAATAATTTGAGGAGTCAAAACCCCTTCTGGAAATCTCAGATGTGAAATCTGGATTTCCAGAAGCTAATGAACTGGCCTCTAAGAGAAAAATTGAAAGATTAGGGTTTTACTCACACAAAAAAATAAAGTAAAAATATGTATGGAAAGATCTGGATGTTGGCTACAAAAAGTGTTTTGTAAGTCAACACCAGAAGATTCCACATTTATCTGTGTCCAACAAATTAGACCATGGACTGAGGTCTGAGAAAATTGCTACTGGACAGCAACTTCTCAAGAGAAAATATGATTTTAAAGGGGTTTTTGCATCCATGCTTGTCCCCATTTCCCTAGGTTTTGGTTAGTGATCACTAGACATTTTAGTGGTGAATCAACTATACCAAACCATCCTTAAGTACATTAGGACTAAGCACTTCATTTGCTTGGGAAGGGGAATTTTATCCTTTGAAAATGAGATTTGATGCTTGAAAATGGTTTTAGGGTTTTGAAAATGAGTTTTCTTTGCAAAAGAAGAAAGTAGAGGGAGAACTTTGAAAATAATTTTGATCTTTGTAGAAGATCATCCATGGAGAATGGTCTTCCATGGTGATCTTCTTAGATCTAAAGCAAAGAAGGAATGAATAAGCTACATTTTGTAGCTTAAAAATGCATGCATGGATGAATTTTAGGGTAAGGAGAGGAGAGGTTATACCTATCTTCCTTGTGTTTTGTGTTTGAAGAGCTTGAATGTGAGAGTGTTTAAGGCTTGAATATGAGAGTGTTTGAGGGTGTTTAGGGTTGATGATTTGGAGTTGGTTAAGAGAGAAAACAAGTAGATAACAATGAAGTCCCTCTATGTTTTCTCTCTAATCCTCCTCCTAAAGGGAGTGATTTGAGCTTGGATTGAATTGTATGTATATGAGAGTATGTATGAGGGAGTGATTTGAAGTGTTTGTGAGTGAGTGAGATTTGGGAAAGATTGGAGAGAAAAATGGTGGCAATCTAAGGATTCCCATTGTTTCTCTCTCTATATTCGCCTTGAAGTTTCGTTCTTGTGTGATCAGAATTGTGTTAATAAGCGAGAGAGGGAGAGGTTCAATTTATAGCCCTCTGAAATTGACCCAAAAACATGTCTAAAGCGCGGATATGATTGACGGCGTACCTTGTTCATTAATTCACGGCTTCGGGCTTTGGGACGGGAAGAATAAAAATTCAAAAATCCGGCGGTTTTATGTTTTAGCTTGCCCAGTTCGGATTTTTCTTATTTCTTTTTGCTTTTTTGAGGAATTCTTTTCTTACAGTTTAACTTTAGAAACTGGCAATGCCGCATTTTACCCTTACTTTTGTTAGAAAAGTTAGGAATGTTAGGAATGTTAGTAATGTTATAACTTTCGTTAATTTTCTAGCGAAAATGCTAACAAGCTCAAATTGGAGCACTTCACAGGTAGCCACCTCGCGGCAGACAGGCGCTTTCTCGAAGGAAGCGGGAGTCGTCTGATCGATAAAGTAGGCTCCATATTTACTGGCCGGGGATGATCAAGTGATCGTGTGGGTGAACCTATTTAATAGGCTACCTACGTACATCCTTAAGAGGAATCGAAGCCGGTCGCTAGTTCGGGTCTTTAGTGACTATCTTTGATGATCGACCCCTCTATTTGTTTTAGGAAAGTCATCCTAAGATTTGACTATTTTTGGGAAATGTCATATCAGGTAATTACGACTATTTTGGGAAGTAATATTTATGATGTATTTGTTTTTGGGAAGTAAGGTCAAGGTCTTTGATTATTCCTTTAGAGTCGCCTATGATCACATTTGTTTTTGGGAAGTCACCTGAGTCTGACTATTTTTGGGAAGTCGCCTATGGTTTGACTATTTTTGGGAAGTCGCCCTATTACTTGACTATTTTTGGGAAGTCGCCCTACGGTTTTGACTATTTTTGGGAAGTCGCCCTACGGTTTTGACTATTTTTGGGAAGTCTCCCTATGGTTTGACTATTTTTTTGGGAAGTCGCCCTACGATTTTGACTATTTTTGGGAAGTCGCCCTATGACTTGACTATTTTGGGGAAGTCGCCCTATGGTTTTGATTTTGGTTTGTCGAATTAGGGGATGATTGCTTTCCTCGTCTGTTTGTGTGTGATAGCGTCTTAGAGTGCCTCGAACCTTGGCACGATGGCGTCTCGGGTGCCTTGAACCTTGATGATGGCGTCTTAGGTGCACTCGAACCTTGATGATGAGCGTCTTACAGGTGCCTCGAACCTCGATGATGGCGTTTTAGGTGCCTTGAACCTCGATGATGGCGTTTTAGGTGCCTCGAACCTTGATTTGAAATGATTTCCTTGAAATGATGGTTTAGGATAGATGATGTCCTCTTAGGTGGACTTCATTTGAAGGGGGATCCTACGTGGACCTCGAACTGAAGAAGGATTAGAAGCTCTTCAGAAGGATGGCCGTCTTTGATCAGTGGTGGACCTAATGATAGAGAGGCTACCCTAACGTATCCCTTAGGGAGATCAAGCAGTCGTGAGTTCGAAAATAGGCTGAGGATGGTCTTTGATGGTTTGACGGTATTTGAGGTTTATGGCTTGTTTTTGGGAAGTCGCCCTAAAGATTTGATGATAATGTTCTTTTAGAAAAGTAGTTGATTAAGATATGCTTTCGTAGCCACTGCATCTTTGTGTGCTTTACACCTGTGGCGGAGGCTACGGGCGATGTTGATGAAGAGTTGTTAGGTTGCGATTCGTGGGACGGTTTACTGGCGGCGATTTCTTTGTCTTTGGGAGGCATTTTGACACGAAGGAGGAGTTTGGTTGAGTGCGTCATCTTCTTTGGTGATCGTCGAACTTGTAGAGGTTTTTGAGCTTGTCTTCGCATTGGGACTTCTTGCTTTTGAGAACTTTGTGTCTCTAATCACTTCATTGTATGTTGAGAACTTGGCGTCCACTGACCAGATTTGTATTTTGAGAACTTACTGGCGTCTACTGACCGATTTGTATTGGAGAACTTGGCAGTCTCTGGCCGTGCTTGTATTTGAGACCTTGGTATCTTTGGGCGATTTGCATTTGAGAACTTGGCGTCTCCGTGCCGTGCTTGCTATTGGAGAAGCTTGGTGTCCACTGGCCGATTTGTATTGGAGAAGCTTGGCGTCCTTGACCGATTTGTATTGGAGAAGCTTGGCGTCCTTGACCGGCAGTTTGTAGTGGAGAGCTTGGCGTCGCTTGACCGGTTGTATTGGAGGACTTGGCGTCCGCCTTGACCGATTTAGTATTGGAGGACTTGGCGTCCTTGACCAGATTTGCGTTTGAGAACTTGGCGTCTACTGGCCAGATTTGTATTAGAGAACTTGGCGTCCTTGACCTTTGATTGTATTGGAGAGCTTGGCGTCTCTTTGGCCGGATTGTATTGGAGAACTTGGCGTACCAAATACGGATTGTATTAGAGGAGAAACTTGGCGTCTACGGCAAAGGAATGGCGTATTGGAGAACTTGGCGTCCCCTGGCCGGATTGTATTGAAGAGCTTGGCGTCCCACGACCGATTTGTAGAACACTTTGGAAGGCGGTCTTCATATGTTTGTGGATGTTGAGGGATTTGTTTTCATCCATTTGAGGTCGTCTTTGGTGAAGATCATCCTTGTCGAAAAGGGGATTACGTTTGAATTCCTGCATTTGTTAGTGAAGAGGAAGATGCGTATATATGGCATTCATGATAGGCGGATGCATGCATAGAACCAAAAATGATTACTGAGATGATGCATTTATTTGCTTTCGAAGATGCACTTGGCCTAAGCTTTTGGCGGGGAAATTACAATTTATGATTTTCAATCACTTAGGATTTTTCCTATTGATTCAAGTTTCCAATAGTGCATGCCTACATGCAGTACTGGGGGAGATTTTTGTGGGGATGCATGGTGATGAAGGGGATGTATGTGTTGTTGGTGTTTGGGACAAGCTTTGAAATTTGGTGGGGTGATATCCTTTAGTCGCGAATTTGAATTGCATGTTATTGATGAGGTCAATTTTGATGCTTGGAATGAAGTTGGATTTGAACCCCCGGGTCTCGATTGAAATTTCTTTCGGTCTCGGACATTTGAAGGCTGGCATGTGACGGGCTCTAGAATTAAAGCATGTTGACATGAATGAACCCTCTTTTGCTTGGAGTTAGTTGTGATTTGGCAGAAATGCTTTGATATGAGGAGATTCCCAATTCTCGACTTTTTGATGATGCGGGGAGTTGCCGTATGCCAAGTTCTAAAGGCTGAAACTCAGACGGAGTTGTTGAGGTGACCGAGACCTTTCTTACGAAGATAGGTGTGACTTGATAGAAGCCCCATTCCATGGAAAAGACATGGCGAAAACCACGGGAATCTTTCTGCAGACCGAATGATTTGATGAAGCCCCGGGTTTGACAAAGCGTCACTACGAGAGGAGTCCGATTAAAGGTTTGGTGACATGCGATGAAGTGCAGAGCGATCGATCAACGTGAGAGCCTTGAGGTGAAGTTGTCATGAAGGGAGAAACCCATCTTTGATCTTGCACAGGCTATGAAAGCTAGAATCCTCTCTTCGAAGAGTGTCTTCCCGTATAGGAGGCTGATTAGCCGTAGTGGCACTTGGCTTGTTCGTGGCTTCAATCATATTCACACCTATCTTTTTTTAGAAGAAATGGATTGTCACCTCAACAACTGTCTTGGAGTTCAACTTAGGGTAGAACCCCGTCGGTTTCGCGGCAGTATGGCAACTCCCTTTTCGCATCATCAAAAGTTGAGAATTGGAAGAATCTCCGGTATCAGCGTAACGATTTCGCTCACAATGGCTGACAACTAAGCCCAAGCAAATTTAGCCAGGGAATTCATTCATTGTCAGTACATCGGCTTTAATTGCTAGGCCTGTCAGCGTCAACTTCAAATGTGGTTTCCGTAGATCTGAAAAGAAGTCTAATCGAGACTCTTCCGGAAGGTTCAGGGAATTGCCAACTTCATTCCAAGATCAAAAGTCCACGATGACCTCATCGGGAATAACATGCAATGTACGGAGTCAAATGTGGTCCGCGACTAAGTTGGCTAGTATCACCCACCATGTCAAGCCTTGTCCCAAGCAGTTATTTTGAACAACAACGAATTTTACATCGTCCCTGCCATTAGCCCTCAAATACGTCCCCACAAATCTGCTTTTTACCCCGGGGCTTCGGTACGGGATTCGAGATGTTACCCCTTCGGGAAGAACGTTTGGAATCGATAGTGCCCAAAAATGCCTTGGATTCAAGTGAGTTTGAAATCATAAATTCCCGTAATTTCCACGCTTAGCTTAGTGCAATTTCTTCAAGTGCATCTTTCGAAAGCAAATAAAGGGAGTGTCCCCAGTCATCTTGGACGTGCATAATCATTTGTTGGTTATGCATGCTCGGGAATCATACTCATGAATTTATGCCATATAATAAATCTTCCTCTTCCGTTAGTAAATACAGGAATCTCATGACTTGTAACGTAATCGCCCGCATTTTAGAGCAAGGATGATCTTTCACGAAAGACTGACCTGAATGAGATGAAAAGGGACAGTCCCAAGTTATCTTGGACATCCACAAACCATATAGAAATAGCCTCCGAGTGTCCTTAGACAAATCGGTCGGGACGCCCTTATGATCTGAGCTCTTCAGTCTGACTTCGGTCGGGGACGCAGTTCATCAACCTCTGATTCGGGACTTCGCGATGATCGCAGGGAATGACTCTCTCCGGGTCTGGATCCCGATCCCGGGTTCGCCTTTCTAGGAAGAGATATGTTCTTAGCCAACCTATCAATCTACGATGAAGGAGCGGTCGAGCTCGTCAGGCTAGGATCGAGGTTACAAGGACGCGAGTTCTAGGTCTTAAGTCCGGTCGGAATGGCGAGTTCTGTAGAAATGAATCGGTCGAGACGCGAGTCCTCCAGCTCTTTGAGGCTCCCAAGGAAACGCGAGTGAACCTCAATGCAAATCGGTCAAGATGACGCCAAGCTCTTTCCAGATTACAAAGTTTCGAGTTGCATAAGGACGCCCAATGCTCTCCAATACAAATCGGTGAGGACGCTGACTCTTTCAATCTGAAAATCGGATCGGGGGACACTATAGGCCTCTCCAATAAACGGTGCTAGTCGGATGGTAACGCCCGAGGTTCTTTGCAAAATGCAAATCAGTACATGCGAATGATACCACAAGGGATTTTGGATCTGCAAATAGATGCATTTTGGTCGAGAGACGCCAAGTTCTTCCCGTATGCAAATGGTGCGGAAGGCATGAGTTCTTGACAAATACAAAGTTTTCGGTGCAAAAGGATGGGCCTTTATGAAAAGATTCTACATTTTTTATGACATCTGATGTCGGTTAGAACCTGAAGTTCTCAAAAGGCAAAGTCCCGATGATGAGACGAAGCTCGCGCCTCTGAGGATCTTTTGACGATCTACAGAGTGCGAACTCGAACGATATATATAGCCCAAACTGCCTCCTTCGAGTCATATCAATGCCTCAAAAGACGGCAAATCGTCAGCGATGAAAGGTAGGGCGTCCCATGACAGCGGTTACCAATGGCAACCTAACTTCATCGGCATCCGGTAGCTAGCACCAGAGGAGTTGGTCTGATGGCACGGCTACCAGTGTAACATATCTTAATCAGATTACTTTTCTAAAAGAACATTATCATCAAATCTTAGAGGCGACTTCCCAAAAGCGAGTCAAACCTGAAATCTGGAGTGTTTGTGAGTGTCGAACGCTGAACCCGTCAGTCTATTTTCTTGAACTACAATAGGCTTGATTCCCTCTTCAGGATACGATGCAGGATAACTGTCATTAGGTGCAGCTAACCGACCAGCTAATGCGGTCCGTAAAATGCGGCAGCTTATCCATTGTGACTCGGCAGTTCTAGAACCAGACGAGTGGCAAATTCTAGAACCGATCCCTTCCAAATGAAGAAACGTGTTTCCACTAGGAAGGACCATCTATCCCTAAAGCCCTTAATTTAATCAAGGAAATTCGGCATTTCGGAACACTATCAAGGTTGCAGGAGGCACCTAAAACGCCATCATCGAGGTTCAAGGCACCTAAGGAACGCCATCATCGCAGGTTCGAGGCACCTAAGGCATGCCATCGTCAGCGTCACTTGCAAGGCACCTAAGGGTCGATACCATCGATCAAGGTTCAAGGCACACAGATCGCCATCGTCGAGACCAGTTGGGTGACGAGGCACCTAAGTGGGCTGATCATTGTGACACGGCAGAGAAATGATCACTCCGTAATTCGACAGGCAAAATCAAGCCGAACCATAGGTTCGGAATTAGGATCATTTGAGAATAGTCAAGTCGTAGAAGGCGACTTCCCAAAAATAGTCAAAATGACGTAGGAGGTCAAGCGACTGATCCCACTTTGGGGAAAAAATAGTCAAACCAGGGTAGTGGGAGACTGTCGAACCTCGTGAAAATTTAATTGGCTTTATCGGCTGAGGGCGACTTCCCGAAAATAGTGAAAACCGTGGGCGACTTCCCCAATAGTGAGTCGAATAGACTGGACGGCTTTCCCCAAAAATAGTCAAACCATAGGGCGACTTCCCGGAAAAATCAATCGGACCTTGAGGTGGCTTCCCATCACTAGATAGTTCGGATCGATGGGCGGCTTCCCAAACGGTGAAAACCTTAATGGAGTGACTGTCACACGATTGAAAATTCTTTGGACGATGTCACACGATTGATCATGGAGGCTGACCTAGTCCAAAAAGTAGTCGAACCCATTGGGTAGACTTCCCAAAAAGTTTAGTCAAATCTTGAGGATACGACTCAATCTCTTTGAAAACAGATATGGGTCGACGACTAAAGATAGTCGAAAGACTTGAGCGTACGGCCCAGCTTGATTCCTCTTGGGATACGTAGGTATGGCTATGCCCGTAAATAGGACTTCGGCATACGATCGGTACGATCTATTTCACACTTAGAAATATGGAGCCTTGACTTGAACATCGACGACCTCGCTCTCCTTGTGCCGAATCGCCAGGGGCTACTTGTAAGTTGCTCGATTTGAGCTTACGTGTAGCATCTCTTCGAATTAGAAAATTAGCAGAAAGTTATAACATTACTAACATTCTAACATTCACAACTCTTTCGAATAACAAAGTATAGGGTAAAATGGGCATTGCCATTTTAACGTTACTAACCAAAGAAAAGGAATGCTCAAGTTAAGAAGCAAAATAAGCAGGAAAATCCGAGATTGGGCTAATGTTGAAAAACATATAAAGCTAGCTTGGTTGGGAATTTTAGAGCTTGATTTTACTTAGGCTTTAAGGGTCCAAAGCACGAAGAGGGTAGCTTATCTCGGTTGAGTGGCATAACGAGGATTATGAGGCATACCAATCATTATCCTTGAGGGCAACATCGTTTGTCAATTTCAGAGGAGCTATAAATTGAACCCTCCTCTCTCGTGAGTTCACAGTACAATTTTGATCACAAACTGATGCTGGCGAAATATGAGAAAAGCAGGTTGGGAATCGGCTTTAGAGTTTGCCACCATTTTCTCTCCAATGCTTTCCCATTGGTGAGAGAGATCTCACTCACTCACAAGACACGTTCAAATCACTCTCATACATACTCTCATACATACGCAATCCAAGCTCAAATCACCCTTTAGGAGGAGGATTAGAGAGAAAACATAGAGGACTTCATTGTTATCTACTTGTTTTCTCTTTAACCAACTCGAATCATCGACCCTAAACACCCTCAAGTACTCTCATATTCAAGCCTTAAACACTCTCACATTCAAGCCTTCAAACACAAAACACAAGGAAGATAGGTATAACCTCCCTCTCCTTACCCTAAAATTCATCCATGCATGCATTTTTAAGCTACAAAAATGTAGTTTATTCATCTTCTTGCTTTAGATCTAAGAAGATCACCATGGAAGACCATCTCCATGGATGATCTTCTACAAAGATCAAAATTATTTTCAAGAAGTTCTCTTACTTTCTTGCAAAGAAAACTCATTTTCAAAACCCTAAAAAACCATTTTCAAGCATCCAAATCTCATTTTCAAAGGATAAAATTCCCCTTCCCAAGCAAATGAAGTGCTTAGTCCTAATGTACCCCAAGGATGGTTTGGTATAGTTGATTCACCACTAAAATGTCTAGTGATCACTAACCAAAACCTAGGGAAATACTGGGGACAAGCATGGATGCAAAAACCCCCTTTAAAAAAATCATATTTTCTCTCTTGAGAAGTTTGCTGTCCAGTAGCAATTTTCTCAGACCTCAGTCCATGGTCTAATTTGTTGGACACAGATAAATGTGGAATTTGGGTGTTGACTACAAAACACTTTTTTGTAGCCAACATCCAGATACTTTCCATACATATTTTTACTTTATTTTTTATTGTGAGTAAAACCCAATCTTTCCAATTTTTCTCTTAGAAGGCCAGTTCATTAGCTTCTGGAAATCCAGATTTCACATCTGAGATTTCCAGAAGGTTTTGACCCCTCAAATTACTTCCAAAATGGAAAGTTCCTTTGCAGAAACCCTATTTAGGGTGCTTTAAGCAACTTTCATTCTCCAGGACTTTCCCCAGATTCTGAGGTTTTGAAGCCTTTAAGTCCATTTCAAAGTCAAGGGTCAACTGCCTTTTTCATTCTGGCAGAAATGTTTTCCAACTTCAAAAGGTCTTTTGAGTACCAAATCTCAAACCAAAAATCCTCCAAAAAATCATGGGATCAGTTTAAAGTCTTAAGAAAAGATCCCAATTTTTACTTTTCTCAGTTTCAAATTATTTTGGTCAAAACACACACACACACACACACACACACACACACACACACACACAACAAAAGGATTTCAAATGTTTGGAAGACTCGTTTTTACGAGGCGCTCCGGGTGCACACTAACGTCCTTCCCGGCACGTAACGTGACCTCCGAACCCAAATTTCTTATCTCGGGCATTTTTCAAAGTTTTGGCCCTTAAAACAAAAATGGCGTGGCGACTCCGTTTTCGTTGATTTTTTCAAACACAAAAATGGGAAAATTTTCGGATACACATCATCACAGGCAGCGGATGCACAGGAGCACAGGCGCAGAGACGGCACGTCGGGGGCACGGCGTCTACCTCATCGGCCTCGAAGTACTCTTCCCGGTGCCATGCCTCGGGGCGGGGACCCAGCCCGACATCTGCAGGGCGGTGGTGAGTACGGGCACGATAATGTCCATTTGTCGACGTGAGCGACCAGGAGGACTTGATGAGGAGGCTAGCATCTATGGTGAGTAGCGATGAGGAGGAAGAAGAATCGGAGGCCTAGGAGGTCTCTAGAATAGATTTGGAACAAAAACAAACAATGAACAATTTTTTATGCACACTTTGTTTATTTTTGCTTTATTTGGAAGCGCCGTTGGGCGAAAACATTGTATTTACATTTTTATTTACTTTTCTAATTTATGCCTTTCTCAATTTGCATATTATCGAGCCTTGGGCGACTTTTTGCTTGGAATTGGGGCTGAAAGCTGGAGCCAAAATGATTTATAATGGTATATAAATGCTTGAATGGCTTACGGATATGTTTTTGTACGAGGTTTTGATTGAAAAAGTGGGGTGAAAACTCCCTTGGGCAGCAACTTTGGTTGCTTTGCAGAATTTCTGCGAGAGGGCTAATGTAGCCGTGCGGCATGGCCTTGAGGGAAAATGAAGCCGTGCGGCTCACGGTTACAATGCCGATTTGGTTATTTTACGAATAAAAGCAAGGCTTGGCCATTTCATTTCATTTTCACTCTAGACTTGTCCCAATTGTTCCCAGAGCATATTTTGGACCTAAAAGCACCATCTTTGAACACTTTGCGATGGAGAAGCCCGTCGGAGTTGCAAAGGGAAGCGAGACCATTTTCTATCCGATCTTCAATCTTGGGCGAGACATAACTTCCAAAATCACAAGGGGCTGCTTGATTCTTCCTTCAAGATCAAGTCTTTATGGCATTTGAGGGATCTCCCGCCCGATTGGGACTGTTGAGAGCCGCAGCAAAGTTACAGGACGTCAGGAGACATGTTTCTTGCTTCTCTTACAACGAAATTGTCCCAACGCACGAAGACTTGAGATCCTTGATTGGGGTCAGAGGCGAGGCTATATCTATTCCGGCTGATCGGAGACGTGCCGGTGGTGGTAAAGCTTGCATCTTTTACGAGATTCCTTTGGGAGAGGCTGAGAGGATGATGGTAGCCCAGGATAGGATTGACCTTTACGATATCCCGGGCGAGGTTTGGGTCTCCGGATATGGCTGCGACCACGGTGGCTATGGATGCTTTCATTCTCTGCGTATTCTCTGTTTTGTTCAACTGCTGAGTCAGTGGGGATGCTGTCATAGTGGCCTCTTGGACATGGTCGGAAGGCTGCGGGGAGTGGGAAGGATGTTGTCCCGTTGGTTTTGGGAGAGACATTTCATGGGATCGACAGGGATGGCTCGGGAGACCATTTCATGAGGTCAGGGAGTCGGCTATGTTGACTTTGTGGGCTGCGGGAGAGGCTCGGGGCTTTGCACGGGGCTTTGCCGACTCGGTGCCCTTGGGTGATTTCTCGGAGAGGTGCACCTAGGCGGCGAGAACGGGGTAGGCTGGGAGGCGATGATGGCTAAGGCTATCCACTTCGGACATCCGTTGGTGGATACCTCATTGGAGGTTGCGAGAACCGGGGAGGATATTTCGGAGTCTTATGTTGTGAGGGTTCCGGGATTACTGCTGGTCATCCTTTTATATACCACTGCTTGGTATCCGGGCGGTTTGGGGCTTTACGGGAGCCATTGAGTGATTGGGAGGACATCCGGACCATGGAGGTGGTGTCATCGGACATGAGGGATCCGGCCCGGCTTCTCTTTCTTCTCGAGGGCTTGGACATATCTTGCTTTCCCACCCGGGGCTATCTTCGGGGAGCGGGGAAGAGCACCATCTTGACCCTTTGTCTACTTGGGTAGTACGAGAGGGAGATGGGAGCGACTCGAGGTTATCTTGGAGGATAGACGTCGAGCTTTATTGGGAGGCGGCTGCGACTCGAGTAGGACTACGAGGGAGGCGAGGCTAAGGCGAGTTGCCATAACCGGTCGGGTGACTTGGTCGAGGAGATATGGAGGCTCGGTACAAGAGGTTGTCAGGAGTCGCTCCTTTGGCCCGAGGCTCGAGAGGGAGGAGGTACGGACTCGTGCTCGGATAGAGAGAGCACTCATTGACACGGGGTTGGTAGAGGCTCCGGTGAGGATACCGGAGGTCGGGAATGAGGGGATACCGACATTATTGAGAAGAAAAGGAAGAAGACTCGACGAGGCGGAAAAGGGAAGAAGACCAAAGAAGACTCGGCGAATGACGGCGACGGATCTTTTCTTAGGATTCCCTTATTGCCATTTTGCAAACACATTAGTTTATTTAGGCATTTTATTGTATTTTAGATCTTTGTAGCGGGTTAGCGAGAGTCAAGAGGTAGGCCGTGCTTGAACTCATCAAGAAGTTTTTAACTTGTAATGAACAAGAAATATTATTTTAGAAATTAGTCAAGACACATTTCATGGAAATTCAAATGTCTTTTTTTTTTATTGATCAGGACATATTTCATGGAAACTTAATCGTCCTTTTTATTGTTTAGACCGAACCATATATGGCTGCCTACGTTCCCCTTTTACAAGAAAGGCTAAGGGGCTCGAGTCTACGTAGTTCATTACAGTGAACTAATTTTTTTTTCGTGTGCGGCCACATTTTTGCCTAGACCGCCCTTTTTGGGGTTTTCGGCCCTAGTGGGCATTACTCTTTTGCACTAAGATTTTTTTTTTTTTTTAATATGTGCAACCTTGTCTTTTTCCTAGACCGCCCTTTTTGAGGTTTTCAGCCTAGCTGGGTATTACTCTTTTTGCACTTTTTTTTTTATTATTATTATTTTTTTTCTTTTTTTATTATTTTTTCTTTTTTTTTTTATTAGACATAGTATCTTCGGAGTTTATCACCGTTGGCCCAGGTGGACAAAGGGATTGCCATCCAAGTACGCAAGCTTCATGGCTCCTCCCGATAATATCTTACGCACCACATAAGGAGCCGATCCAGACGGGTTCCCATTTTCCCGAGGGTTGTCTACGGTAGGGGCTTTACTTTCGGCACTAAGTCACCCTCTTTGATGTCTACGGCCTTGACCTTTTTATCAAACGCTGCGGCCATTCGCCTCTGGTAGGCTCGGGTGTGTTCCATGGCTTTTAGCCTTCTCTCGTCAAGCGGGGCTAACTCATCATGCCGAAGCGCAACCATTCTACTTCATTGACCTTTGTTTTCCGGGAGGACCCTTAATGACGGGATTTCCAACTCCCTTTGGTAACACTTGCTTCCATCCGTAAGTTAGGGCAAAAGGAGTTTCTCCTGGCCAGGCTGTTCGGCAGCGTTACGCAGCCCCGAGTGCTAGGTGCGGCTTTTCGGGCCAATCACGACCACGGGTGGCCATCTTCCGGATGATCCGCTCGAGTGTCTTATTAGCGGCTTCCACGGCTCCATTGGTCGAAGTGCATGCGGGGACGACTTGTGGCGAGTAACTACGAATTCGACGGCGAGTCTATCGCGGTCTCCTTCGAAGTGTGACCCATTATCGAAATGATCTCGTTGGGCACCCCATATCTGCACATTATGTTTTCTTTGATGGCTTGGGCCACTTTTCTGGAAGTGAGGACCTTGTAGGACTTGGCCTCTACCCACTTGGTGTAGTAGTCGATGGCTACCAACACGAACTCGTGCCCATTGCTTCCGGTCAGGGTTATTTTCCCTATCACGTCAATACCCCAAGTTGCAAACGGCCAAGGAGTCGTCATGCGATGCAGGTCGTAGAGGTGGGAGATGGTTGAGGTTGGCAAACCGCTGGCACTTGTCGCGAGGTTCGGACGTGCTTGGGCGCGGTCTGTCTCCATGGAGATCCAGTAGTATCCCATTCTGAGGATCACTTGTATCAGGGCTCTGGCATTCATGTGAGGACCGCAAGGACCATTGTGGACTTCGATCATCAACTCTCTGGCTCTTTCTTGAGTGACACATAAGAGGAGTGGTCCTTGATAACGTTTCTTGTACGGGTTGCCTCCTAGGATGACATAATGGGAGGCCAACCTTTTCAGGGCTCGCAAGCTTTTGGCTCTGACACCTTCTTTTGGTCTACCTTCTTCGTCTACGAAAGGCGATTCTCCGTCTTTGAGGAATTGGTAAATTACGATTGTACCAAGGTTCCTTTATGGGCTCGGGTCCAGGTCCACTTCATAACGGAAGGTGGGGCTTCTCTTCTACCCACTCTACGAAGGGCTTTATGGCTTTTCCCTCGGGGATCTCTACCAATGAGGCTAGAGTAGCTAGGGCATCTGCGAATCTGTTCTTTTCCCTCGGCAAGTAGTGGAAAGTCACTTCTCTGAAGCTGTCCGATCAACTCCTCCATATGGGCATGATACCGTTGCAGATTAGGGTCCACAGTCTTCCACTTGTTGGAGACTTGGTTGATGATCGAGGCGAGTCTCCATAAACTTCGAGCTCCTTGACATTTCTTTCTAAGGCGGCCTCGAACGGCAATGCGAGGCTTCATACTCGGCGACATTGTTCGTGGCGGGAAAGTTCAACTTGAGGGCTATGGGGGTATGCTCATCTTTCGGATCGACCAATAGCATTCCTACACCATTTCCTCTTTTGTTAGCGGCTCGAGTCAAAGAACAATTGCCATCTATTCTCGAGCTCAAGCTGCAAAGATCCCTTCATGCGGGAATTGGGGTTCGGGCCCTCTGTCTTCATTCTTGGGGAAGTTCGCCGGGTGATCACGGCAATGCTTGACCCTTGATGGCCTTCTACGGTCACATAGTTGATGTCGTATTACGCCAGAAGAAGGACCACTTCGCTAAACGCATCGAGAGGGAAGGCTTGTCAAAGATGTACTTGATGGGGTCCATTTTCGAGACCAAATTCACGGGGTGGGCTTGCATATAATGCTTGATTTGCCGACTACCCGGACCGATCTGCACGAGGTCTTTTCACATCTTTGAGTAATTGAGCTCACTCCTGTAGCTTAGAGTGACAAAGTAAATGGCATTTTCTACCGAGAGTCTTTCTTTTCTGAGCAAGCATAGCCCCAGCTGCCGTGTACGTGACGAGTGAGATAGAGCGAAGAGGCTTTGTCTATGTGGGGGGGCATAGTACGGGGGATGTACTAAGTATGCCTTGATGGTCAAAGGCATCTTGGCATTCTTCGGTCCATTACGTGTCCACATTCTTCTTCATGAGCTTGAAGATGGGCTCGCACATAGTGGTCGGCGATTGTGAAACGGCAGCGATGTGCTTGCAATTTACCCATGAAGCTCTTGACTTAAATGCGGGTTTGAGGTGGCCTCATATCCATGATGGCTTTGATCTTTCGGGGTCAACTTCTATACCTCGCTCTGTGACCATATACCCAAGCACTTTTCCCCTTGTCACTCAGAAGGTGCATTTTGGCGGGGTTTAGTCTCATGGAATCTTTGTCTCAACCTCTCAAAAGAATTTTCGTAGGTCAACAAAGTCTTGCCCACCCTCTCCTTTGGAGTGGATTATCATATCATCTACGTAGACCTCAATCTCCTTGTGGATCATGTCATGAAAAAAGCGCGGTCATTTTGCCCTTTGGTAAGTAGCCCCGGCATTCTTGAGCCGAATGGCATTCTTGTATAACGATGGGTTCCCCATGGTGTGGTGAAGGCTGTCTTTTCTTGGTCTTCCTCGGCCATCTTGATGCAGTTGTAGCACACTGCCAAAACCATCAACGAAGGATTTGACTTCGTAGTTGGCGGTGGAGTCCACCGGGATGTCTATGTTTGGCGAGAGGGTAGTCGTCTTTGGGTGGCCTTGTTCGGATCTCGGAAATCCACACGGCGGCGCACCTTCCCATTGGCCTTGGTTACGGTCACGATGTTGGACAACCATGTCGGGTATTCAATGACTACGATGAACCACTACCCGCGGTAGCTTCTCAATTTCTTCTTTGACTGTAGAGACCATTCGGCTTAATCTTTCTCGGTTTACCTTGCTTGAGCTTAGCATGCGGTGCTAGAGGGATTACGTGTTCTACTATCGAGCTGTCCTAGCCCGGCATATCCTTGTATGACCATGCAAACACGTCGACGTATTCTACGAGCGGCTCGATCAATCTGTCCCTTTCAACCCCCTGGAAGAAGCTTCCAATCTGTGTCTCTTTAGGTTCCTCAATAGTACCCAAGTTCACACTTATCAAAACCTCCTCGGCGGCTTGGGCCCGGTTTTCCTCTTTTACGAAACACCTTAAAGATTTCTTTAATGTATTGTTCGTTTAGTGTGTTTGCATCTTGTTCAAATGATTCATTATTAAGCTTGTTGTTAAGTTTTGAGTTAATTTATCATTTGTTAAGTTGGCAATAAGAGGATAATCGAAAGATTTGTCATTTCATTCAAAGATAAGGGGAAAGATGACATCGATTACATTTTCATAATCCTCGGGCGTGAGGCCTTCGGATGACTACGAGGGCTGGAATTCAAAGATTCTGACTCGGCGAATAGACAACGGGGGTGTTTGACACGGCCCAGGTTGAGAAGGACGGAGGTACCAATCCAAGCTCAGTGATCATTTCTTTGTCGGCGGCTATCGGCCACGAGAATGTCTCCCAATTCTTCAATGGCATTTGTCTTAGTCACCAAAGTGCGAGGATCAAAATGACTTTCACCATCGTCTCCAATAACGGCAACTATCTCATCATCGGGCGAAGTCGATCAAGTGCGGGATTTGTGCTTCTTCGTCAAACAACTCTTGCAAACCCCTTGTGTCTTCCTTCTTTGGCGGCTTCTATCTGGCTGATCTTTGGAAGAGCTAACTCAAAGGCGGAGAAGTCCATTGTCCAGGATGCGACTCTTTGACAACGGCCGGATTTCCTTTGAAGACGTACTCATTACGAACGGTAGTGGTAGCCCCGAGGATATACAGCAAATCAAGGAACATTCTTGAACGGGATTGGGTGGCTTTCCCCTAACTTTCTCAAGGTTCTCTAGAAGGGTTTTACGCAAGGAGATGCGGCGATCACTTTCATCATATTGTGTCCCTCCTTTTGTAAAGTAATGGGTCGAGACGGTGTAAGGATGGAGCTGGACCCCTTCACCTTTCGTGCCTTTAGCTTTTCGGCATCCCGAGAGTTCGGTTTGTACCCCAAGCCATATACGGTAGTCTGTTCCTTCACATCAATGATGGTGTTACGACCTTGAAGTCTTCTACCCAATCCAAGTCCCGGAAGATAACTCATTTTTCGCATCATTCTCATGGCGGGAGGGATTTTATCGGAAGTAGTGGTGAGGTCGGTGCAACACACTTGTGCCTTGGAAGAAGCTACGGAGAATCCGGTCAATGCTAACCCTTCATCATCGTGCTTGATCTCCAATATCGGGATATCCCAGTCTTTGGTTCCTTCTACCGTGACCTTTGTCCCCATAAATGGTGGTGATAGTTCCATCACTCGGCGAAATTTGCCTTAGCGATGCAAAGTAGAGGCTACCCGTTTATACGGTGGATCGAGGCCGTCCCAGCAAGGCGGTAAATGAAATCGGAATGTCAATAACTTGAAAATCAACGTCCATGACCTTTTTCCGAACCACATCTTGAGAGTGGCGATCCCCAAAGCGATCGTGCGGTGGAGTCATAGGCCTTAATAGTCGACTAGAAGGCTTTAAGTCCGTTGGCTTCGGATCCAATAAATCCATCATTTTAGGCGGCAAGACATTCATTGCGAGACCCCAGATCGACTAATACTCGTGGCAATCGACGTTCTTCTAACTGAATTTGTGATGTAAAGAGGTTCGTTATGACTAGCCCCATACTTTGGCGAGGTCTAATTCGGTGAAGGTAATGATGTTTCCGTAGTGGATATTTCCAATCATTTGGACGACCTCATGCGGGGTGACATCTATGGGCACCATGGTCTTGGCCAAACTTTCTTCTAGCTTCAACTTATGAGGGTATGAAGAGGTCAACGGGGACCGTAAGGAGATATTGGCTTGGGTACACTTCAAGGCGAGTTAGGGCTGGATCCTCCTTATCGAGTCGAGGCTTTTACGCCACGGCTTATAAGGTCTTTTATACATTTTTGGCTCGAGACGGTGCTTCTTTTGTCACCCTTAGGTTTGCTCAACATTCATACGCCCAGACCGAGTCATCACATAGACATTGGATTTTCCTTGGTCATTATTCCTCTTGGAGGATTACATCCAATTCTTTCAAAGTCGGGCGGATTCTTGCGGCGTATGGCCAATTACTGGCGATTGATCGATTGACGGTGCTTTAGGAAGCATAGGCGGCTTCCCGAATCTGGTCCCGGGTTACCGGCTTTTGACCTTTTACGAGTTTGACCGGCTGATTTCAACTTCACATTCTCCGTTTAAAGCTTTCACGGTCTCATTCAAACTTTTCAAAGTCGGCATGCAACAAAGAATTATCACTTAGGAGTTTTGGAGCTTGGCAAATGGCTTTCTCATCCGAACCTAGCAACTTCTTTAACGAGTAGGATCACATTCCTGCATCCGGTCAAGCATGTCTTTTCTTTCCACAGGAATTCAACCTTACGACGGCATCTTTGACGTTGGCCAAACATTTTACGAAGTGGGAAATTCCATCATCAATAAGGATTTCTGCGGGGTCAAATCTCATGGCGGGTTCCTTTTCCTTCTTGCGTCGAGAGATATTTTCCGGGCTTTTTGGCTTACGGGCTAACCACTCCTCTATTGTTCCTTAGGCACTTCGGCGTGTCTTCATCGGTGTCACTACGGTAGCTCTCGTGGGAACTTTCGCCTTGACTACGATGACCCAATGAGGGCAAAAAGCGAGGTCGGGATACTTGACGCCATATGAGGGGTATCTCGAGACTCTTCCTCGGGCTTAGGGATTACCGAGGAAAACATCATTATCATCGTAGGACATAAAGGGGCTGGGGTCGCCTCTAAACTCGGGACTCTTTCCAAGGCATCCATACATTCTTCTTGAGACCAAGTTTCGGGAGTGACTACTAACCTTTGTGATAGAGTCTACCCTTCTGATGAGAGTTTGGCTTCGGCGACGCTTACATGTTCCGGATCGGTGGGCGGAGCCCACTTCCCTCTTTGGCTAAAGCTTCGATCAAGTTCCTCCATTCGCCTACCCAAGTCCTTGTACGGAGTATTGAACTCTAGGATATAGGACTCATACGCTACCTCATCCTTCTCAGGAGCCTTTGCATAGAGGCTGAGACACACTTTGAAGTGATTTCATCCCTATTCCGAGGTCCGTGGCTTTCTACCTCATCTTGCCCCTCGGGTTTCACTTCCGTTGGCTCCAAGTCCATTCCTTTTCTTGAAGCTGTCATCATCGCTGTAAACCCATCCATTCCTATTCTCGTTTCCGGCCCGACTCTTCACTTTGTATTTGTCAGAGGTAGGCAAATTCACGGGCGTTGACAAAATTGGAAAGGTCAAATTGGCCTTTGGGATTCCAAAGTAGGCTCGAGTGAAAGGAGGAAAAAGGTCCGTGGGGGATGCGAGAGGAAGCGGGTGTCGGGACCCTAACGGCTTGGGGTATTGGAGAAGGCGAGAAGGGGACAGTCTTTGGCAATGGGTTATATGAAGATGGGGAGGGCATTGGTTATAGGCTAGCTCTTCTTCCCTAGTCATCTGGTTACCCAAACCAGCAGTTCTCTGTCAAATCGGCCATTCGACTCTCGGCGAGGATTACGGCGAACTATGCGAGGATTACTGCGCTAACAAGTCGGCGGACCCGGTGTTCTCACCCACTTCTTTCTCGGCTAGCGGGAAAGGGATAGGAAAGGTTTAGACTCGGGGTAGGTGTTTAGGTGAAGGCTCGGGCAATATGCAAATTAGAATCTTCAAGTTTACTTAAAAGCTTGATGTCTTTTATTAATATCTATTTGGTTGGAAAAGGGATTACGCCCTTCTTTTTCACAACTACTCTAGATCTGGATCGGTGGGTTCCGTCACTACGTCTATAAGCCCCTCGTATTCCACTGTATTTCGACCTCCCGGGGTGGGACGGCCCGGGCGAGGTCACATAGGGCACGCGGATCCCACCGGCCAGAGTAAGAAACGCTCCTATCGGGTCTAGCGGGTCATAGGACTTTTCAACGCCACGAGCGATGCGGATTATAGTCAAGGCAATACCGGGAAAGTCTCGTCTCTACGCCTTGACGGATCTTTGGCGAGTTTCGCTTGAGCGAATGACGGTTTTGACTTTCGGTAATGTCAGAGAATAATAGGCATGGGTCGGGCGGTAAAAAGCCGGATGACACGAGTGTCACATTGAACTTCGTTGCATACGCGGTGCGTGAGTCGGAATCGAAGTCAATGCCGGTCAAGATCTTGCCAATTTTTCCTTGTCGGAATTTTGGCGAGCTTCGCTTGAGCGAAAGATCTTTTGATTTTTGGCAAAGACTCGGTCTTGACTCTTACGCATTCCGTGCGGGTCAAGGTCAATAGTCAATGTCGGAGTCAAGATCCCACCGATTTTCCTTGTCGGAATTTCGGCGGGAATTTCGCTTGAGCGACAATCTTGGCTTCCGTTATGAGCTAAGGCTTGACCTTTACGTGGGTATGCAAGCTGGGCTATATGACACGGACTAGACCAAAAACCAACCAAAAGTCACGGTTTTTTGAAACGTGTGACACGGGTTTGTGCATTGGTCGACAGGTTTGCCATGGGGAGGTTGGGATGATTCCGTGCGCGCCGGGAGCATCGTAAGGCTGTCCGTGGCTGCAGTGGAACCACCCTCGGGTTTGAAGGACGTGCGTGCAAAGTGTACGGGATATATCGGGTGCGCGTAGTGTGCGGTCTCCTAAAAATGTTCCTTTTGAGTTAAAACAGAGATTTTCATAATGTGTTTTAAAGGAATGATTTTCGGGACGGGGAAAATGCAACACGTAAGCACGTAAATTTTAAGGAGCCCCGGTCGATCATGGAGCTGAGTAGCCCCAAGGCTTGCTAGGGCCCAGATTAACCATGATTTTTCTGGTGGAATTGCCACGAGGTCGCCCGGTCGAGAATCAATGAGGATTGAGCCGTACGGCGCATGGATCAATTTTCCGGGTTCCACTCCTTTGCTATTCTTCGGGTTGTTTCCCGTTTTAAAGTATGCACGAGATTCCAAGATGCAAATGATGCAATGCATGGTAAAGAAAGCAAGCACGATTAATGAAATCGGCGATGGGAGTCTAACCCGCTCAAAGGGAAAAGCTTTCTTTTATTTTTTCAAAATTGTTTTTCGAAAAGGGATGCTTGGTACGTGGATTGTTAAACCACCGGTTATCCCAACTTCCACGTCAGGGAGTGTACGGGGAAGGGTAAGTGGTTTCCACCTATATACCGAGTATCGATTTTAGTTTGTTTTGAAAATAAAAGCTTTTCTCCTTTGGGATTTCCCAGTGAGTCGCCAAGCTTGTGAATGTGGTGCCCAAATTTTTGTGTTGGATTCACGCGAGTTTGAAGACATCCGAGTTATTTGAAAAACGGAGTCGCCACGCCATTTTGATTACCTCAAAACTTTGAAAAAAATGTTTTTACTTGGGTTCGGAGGTTAAGTTACCCCTTGGGAAGAACGTTTGGCGTTCACCCAAAGTGCCTTGCCGGAGCAAGTCTCCCAAGATTTCATTAATCGTGCTTGCTTGCGTGCTTTCTTGTGTGCATGTGTTTGAAAATAAGGGGGGAAATGTCCCAAGTTGTCTTCCGGACGTACAAACCATTTATTGGTTGTCGCTCGGGATTCCTTGGAATTTTATGTATTTGGGATTATGATCCCGTCCTCATCTTATGACTTGTGATCATCGCATTTTAAACCTCGGGACCCTCGGGACTTGCGTGATCGAGAGAATGACTCTCTTTTGGTCAAAGATGAGGTTCTTTAGAAAAGGAGGGTCCTTAGCCCATCAATCCTACGCTTTAAGACGGTCGAGCTCGTATAGAGGCTTCATACTCTTTCTTAAGCGATAATCGGAGATATAGGGTTCAAGGTGTCCCTTTCTAAAGAAATCGTGAACCTTTAATGGAAGGAACGATGTAAAGATAAGATCTTTTACACCGGTCCGTTCCTAGGTTGGGGGATAGGGGAAATGCATGATGAAAAATGACACTTTAATGAAAAGATGACATTTTTGGGTTGCAAATGATGCACTTAGTTTAAAGAAATAATCTTTATTGCAAATGATGCATAAAGATTTGATTTTTATGCAAATGATGCATTTTTGTTGAAGAAATTGGCATTCATTATGCAAGTGATGCATAAAGATTGCATTTTGAAAAGCATATGATGCTAGTTTATGGTAAAGACATGGTCTTTAAAGCAAATGATGCTTGAACAAGGGGTTTTGAATGCAAAGGATGCATTTTTATTGAAAAGATTGAGTTTTTATATGCAAATGATGCATAAAATGACATTTTTATTTGAAAATGGGAGTTTTAGGTGCAAAGGATGCACCTTTATGAAAAAAGACTACATTTTTAATGACAAAGGATGTCTAATGCATGCAAAGGGGAAGGGGGGTATAAAGATATGATCTTTAACTATGAATGCCAAGTCCCAAGCAAGATATATGAATGCAATGAGCAAGTATATCAATTAAAGGCAAGGTTAGGGCGTGCGAGGTTACCAATTGCTTCCTTTGCTTCTTTGGTCGGAGCTAGGAGGAGAGATTGGTCTTGGATCTTCAAGGAGGAGGGAGGGAGCTTCTTGGCCTTCTTCTTCACCTTCTTGAGCCTTCACCAATATTCTTCACGTCTTGGGAGTGACTGAGTGTATTGCTATGGATTGTGTGTATTGTTGTCTTTTTGAAATGGGTAGAGGAG
Organism: Adenophora triphylla var. japonica; assembly: GCA_022495995.1. Classification (NCBI taxonomy): domain Eukaryota; kingdom Viridiplantae; phylum Streptophyta; class Magnoliopsida; order Asterales; family Campanulaceae; genus Adenophora; species Adenophora triphylla. The sequence goes on from JAFEMH010003799.1 coordinate 33,462, forward strand.
GGCTCTATTTATAGGCAGTCTGGATAAGGCTAATGAAGCCGTGCGGCCAGAGGCAGCGAGCTAATGCAGCCGTGCGGGCTTATCCATAATGACTCAGCATTCTAGAACCATGCAAGGTGGCATTATTCTAGAACCTTCTTCCTAATTAAGAAAAACGTGTTTTCTTAATTAGGAAGGCTTCCTTCAGTCCTAATTTTAATTTGGGACTGCTCCAGGACATTTCCGGAACACTAGGAAGGTCCGGGGAATTACCGGGAAACTTACCGAAATTGTCGGGAAATTTAACCGGAAGGCATGAGCCAGATTTGGGTACTTACAGGCACCACATTCACAGGTTGTGAGTTTGTCAAGTCCATGATATGAATCTTTTATTATATTAATGAAAGTCTTTATTTCTATTCTTGCTAGACTCGAGATATTACTTGTTCACTTACATTCTGCTTAAATTGAAATGGTCTTATTTTACATGATCATTTGTCTTTGCTCCTTAGTAATGCTTTGAAAGCGACTAGTATTTGAATTAATCGGAACAAGAAAATCTCTGTGATATCATTCTCCTAACAGGCGTCCCAAGCCCCTAGTTTGCATTCTCTGTGCTCACATATTTTCATTTTGGCCTCTCTATCTCGTTATTCGAGGAATTTGCACGGTTTTTTTCCCAAAATGAGCTTAAGCAAAGCAGCGAAGACCCAATCTCGTTTGGATCATCCGGTGGGAACTGCGGTTGAAACCCCTCACCCTTAGGAAAACCATTACCTTACCCTCATTAAATAATACCCCTTCATTTCAAGATCGGCATATTTGAACCCCATGTAGCCATCACCAGAAGAAGAGGGACTATCCTTGAGGCTCCCGCGGTGCAAAAGAAGATCGACCGTCTCCAAGCTCAAGAGCGATGGAAAGCAATGATCCATCACGGGGACTAGGCGAAATTCTCCTCTCGAAAGAAGAAAAAAAGAGAGAGACAAAAATACAAAAAAAAAAAAAAAGAAAGAAAAAAAAAGAAAGAGAGCCTAGTCCCCCAGGCGATTCTCTCGAAGTGAAAGTCAAAGAATTCGGTCGTTACTCAAAGAGGAGTCTCAGAGTGAATAAAGAGACAGCACGGATGTCTCTCGCCATTACCTCTAACCGATCCCAAGCCGTCCTCTCGATTTTAGAGGACATTACCATTACCAATACCCTTACCCTTGTCTTTAGCCGAAGCCAAGATTGACCTCTCATTCTTAGAGGCAGCAAAGATGCAACCACAGATTTCCCTCACCTTAGAAATCCCAAACACATACCCAAGAGCCAACCTCTCATCTTTAGAGGAACAGTCAATAAAAAGGCCCAGCCGACCTCTCGTTTTAAGAGGTCATGATATCCCAAATCACCCAAAAGCCGATCGAAACCCTGAGACCCAGTCGCAGTTCCTATCGGATAGCAGTTTCATTCCAATATCGTCGAGATATAAAAGCAGTTATTGCTTGAAGCGAGCCAAGTTCATCCTGAAGCTCCCGAAAGGACCATCAATTGAAGATTGTGCAAATTCCGTCCGTTCATTTGACGTTGCATGTGAGCATACTTCATTTCTTCTCCGCAAACACTTGCCGTGGACGTCCCACTGGGGCTTCACATCTGTGTCTCTTAGTGACACTCTAAGAGGACATATTCTTTCAATTCTCAAAATCCTCAAAAGTCCTCACATCCTCGAATTTCAACGTTCATTCTTTTCATTCGGGATAAGCCCGAACTACGGCGACTGAGCTCCTCCTCCTGGAGGGGAACGTAGGCAACCTTAATTGGTCACGTCGAAATCATAAACAAATCTCAGAAAATCCGGTCTCTTCAAGGACCATGCCCATACACTGTCTATCCTTCCGATTCTCGATATCAGTGGGCTTTCTCCTCAGGATTGATAAAAATATTCGCTCATATCAGCTTTGACGGTTTGACTAACCCGAACATCAATAAAGGGTTTTAAGCAGCTTTGTGATCATCACGAATAAGACAAGTTTTCAAGTATCTCGAAAAGTTTTCTCTTTCTACATCATAGGAAGATAGAGCTAAACACCGTTTCGGTCAGCAGGGGCTTCCATACACTTTCCACACCTTGTGATGCTTATACTCTCTCAAAAGAGTCAAACCCAAAGCGAGAGTGTCATACACGTAGTCGGGATCCATTTCCCACCTTTCGAAAAGATGCGCCCACACGTAAACACTTCCGAGTCTTGTCCGGCGACGATTGCTTGATGCGAAATGATGAGTTGCCTCCTCGGCCACAAGATGACTGCACTGCGATGAAGCCGCATGAATTGTCCTCAGCCGGGGCTTTGGTTAAGGTATCCCTCAGGCTCTCCTTACCAAATTCCCTCCAAGATTGCTTTGCATTTGTCAAGCCCAGGGGCTGCAATGGCCGGGATCATTCTCTGCACTTTCTCTGCTGCTTGCTGTCTCAGGCGCGCGATATATTTTGTCCTCACTAGCAATGGACCTGCTGCAATCTGTACTCCCGAAAGCGTCCCCGACTTGCCTAGCTGCGCCATACATTTTTCCCTACCTCGTGGGAGAGGGTCCACCCCATCATAAACACTTTCGTCCGATACACAATCCCTCATAGCATAATGGATACCTACATATCTGCTCATCAATTTGTGCCAAAAAACCCTCACTTCCCTATTCTCCCCAGCTGAGATGGACTTGTGCAACCAAAGATTAATAATGCATAAGCAAAAAGTCGAATAAAATGCAAAGTGCCTAGTAGTGTTGTGTTTTTCCCCCCGCAGGGTACAATAATCAGGTGATCATATTTTGATTGTGAGGATTGCCCCTCAGATCGCAATTTTGGACAGGAAATCCAAACCCCGCAGGTGGCAGACTCCGCCTCTATTATCTTCATAAGGCCCAGAACTACGACCGACTTGATTCCCTTTTTAAGGGATACGTAGGAAACCTTTCTCCAAAGGTCCAGCCATCCGATCTCACCAGCATCATATAAGAAGAGCCCCAGCTGCCCCAGAATTTAAGCAACAAGGCTCACCAGTCCCGACGACTTCAAAAGCCCATTCTGCATGATAAACCGAGACAAAGAGTCCGCATCTGTCAATCTCCCTAGCAAGCGTCAACAAGTGGTAGCCTCAGCCCCCAAACAAATGCATGTCAAAGAAAAGAGCCCCAGCTGCCACAGAACCAAAGAAATAATGCTCACCAGTCCCGACGACTTCAAAAGCCCATTCTGCATGATGAGCCGAGACAAAGAGTCCGTATCTGTCAACCCCAAAGAGAAAAGAGCCCCAGCTGCCCCAGAATCCAAAGAAATAATGCTCACCAGTCCCGACGACTTCAAAGCCTGTGTTGCAAAGACCTTCCCGTGAATGGCCACCCAGCGAGCATCGACAAGTGACAGAGGCCACAACCTTCCCAACAGAACCAATGGTAGCCTGAGACCTTAGACAGCTACCTACCAACAAGCACTTACGGCCTAAGACCCTCGCAGGTACAATAATCAATTGAGTCCCGAAGACTGGACCTCAGACCAAACTGGAGAAGAAAGAACAAAGCAAAAAAGGCATGTGTATCCGTGACAGCCCCCAAGAAGAGCTCAACAATACCAGCAGCCCCACAATCCCAAGAAAGAATAGCCTCCCAAGCAGAGCACACCCAAGAAAAACAGCCTCCCAAGCAGAGCACACCCAAGAAAAGCCTCTCAAGCAGAGCCAAACCCAGGAAAAAGCCTCTCAGCGAGCGAGCCAAGAAAAGTCTCTCAAGCGAGACGCGGCCCGAGGAAAAGCCTCTCTAGCGGAGCCCACAAGCGCGAAAAGCCTCTCAAGCGAGCCAAAACCCGAGAAAAGCCTCTCTAGCGGAGCCCCATGAAAGCGAAAAGCCTGCCAGCGAGCAAAACCAAAAGAAAAGCCTCTCGAGGCGGAACCAAACCAAGAAAAGCCTCTCAAGCGAGGCCAAACCCGGAAAAGCCTCTCTAGCGGAGCCACAAAGAAGAAAAGCCTCTCTAGCGGAGCACACAAAGCGTAAAAGCCTCTCAAGCGCAGCCAAACCCGAGAAAAGCCTCTCTAGCGGAGCCCATGAAAGCGTAGAAAAGCCTCAAGCGGAGCCAAACCAAGAAAAGCCTCTCTAGCGGAGCCCACAAAGCAGAAAAGCCTCTCAAGCAGAGCCAAAACCCAGAAAAGCCTCTCAAGCAGAGCCAAACCCAAGAAAAGCCTCTCAAGCAGAGCCAAACCAAGAAAAGCCTCTCAAGCAGAGCCAAAACCCAGGGAAAAGCCTCTCAAGCAGAGCCAAACCCAGAAAAGCCTCTCTAGCGGAGCCAGCGTAAAAGCCTCTCAAGCGAGCCAGAAAAGCCTCTGGCGGAGCCCACAAAGAAGAAAAGCCTCTCTCTAGCGGAGCACCCAAAGAAGAAAAGCCTCTAGCGGAGCACACAAACCCGTAAGAGCCTCTGCAGCGGAGCACCCAAAGAAGAAAAGCCTCTCAAGCGAGCCAAACCAAAGGAAAAAGCCTCTCTAGCGGAGCCCACCAAAGCAGAAAAGCCTCTCAAGCAGAACCAAACCCAGAAAAGCCTCTCTAGCGGAGCTCACAAAGAAGAAAAGCCTCTCTAGCGGAGCACCCAAAGAAGAAAAGCCTCTCTAGCAGAGCACACAAACCCAGAAGAGCCTCTCTAGCGGAGCACCCAAAGAAGAAAAGCCTCTCAAGCAGAGCCAAACCAAAGGAAAAAGCCTCTCAAGCAGAGCCAAACCCAAGAAAAAGCCTCTCAAGCGGAGCACAACAGAAGTCACAGGTAAGCACAACAAAGGTATGAAGACACATCTCTACCCCTTTCTTGCTTGTATGTCAGTATTAGTAATTCCGAACTACAATTTGGCTTGATTCCCTTCTTAAAGGGATACGTAGGAATCCTTTCTCAGAAAGGTCCAGCCATAATTTTCCCCTTCTCATCCTTCTAGCCCTTCACCTTAACCCCAGCCGCTCATTGAGATTGGGTCTTATTTTATCGACAACCCCACTTTTTCCAAAAGTGACGTTGCCGAGGGGCTCTGTAAGTACGCCAATCCAATTCGCAACCTTTTCGATGCATTTTAACATAATAAACCGCATTAAGGGGCGTTTTGGTAAATTCGGCCTATCCCGAGACTTTCGGAAACGTTCCATGAGTTTCCCTTGAAGGAAGTACCTTTTGGTACATCATTCATGCCAAAGGACCCCTTGGGAATAAAACCTGTTGGACCTTTTGGGTATTTTCCCCGAATGTTCCGTAACCGGTTTGGCGCCAAAAGCGGTTGAGCCACCTTGTGTCACGCGACAGCTTGAGGCATGGAAAGTGGACGCGTAAGGTCGTGCGACATACTAAGGCAGCCAACTGCAGCCTATAAATAAGACCCTCCCCCTCATTGAGATGGATCCCTTTTTCGACACCCTAAAGTGACTCTGCCAAATTTGCACCAGAAACCAATCTCTCTCCTCCTTACACCTAAAACCTATCCCAATCCCCTTCCAATTCAATCTCCCTCCTATACAAACTACCCAATTGCCTTCATACAACTCTTGCCAACTGAAGATCTGAGGCCAAGTACTCCATCTTTGCTCGATTCCACGTTCAGAAGCTGAATAGAAGGCTAATACACCTAATTTGGTGTGTTGGTGGTGGACTACAAGGGTAACGATTCCTCCACCTCCCTCTCTCTCTTATTCACTTGCTTAATTGCGATTTCTCTCTTCCACCTGGTAATTGAGCTCCATCTGCTTCAATTATCAGGTGGCAACTGCCATCTCTCTGTTTAAATTGGATAATTCGTGTAATTGAGTTTATATTGTTGATTATTCAATTGGATTTGGTGTTTGAACCCCAAAGGGGGTGTGGATCTACCCATATCCATACTCCCTGGGTCGATTTGATGTTGCTTATGTTTTTCGTTCATAATTCAGCTTGTTAATTAGATCTGTATAGCTTCTGTTAATTTCTGAGTTCATATTGTGAGGCTTCTGCAGAAGGCTCATATGTGTCACGCGACACCTTCGTCCCCAAGTGATCCTGTGTCACGCGACACATGTGGTCACTGGTACGATGTGTCATGCGACGCACATGACCCATCTGCAGTGACTCTTTTCCTTTGGTCAATTCATTGTTGATTCATTGGTATCTGAGCTGTTTTGATATTGTGTTGGGATCTGTTTTGATTGTTGTTGAATACGTGCTCAAAACCGTAAGATCCACCTGCAAGCGGTAAACATGTGTCACGTGACACATCGTGCACGGCATGTCATGTGTCACGCGACACATGGTGACCATCTGCATAGGATCATCCTTTCAGTTGTAAATCCTGTTCTGTTTTGTCCTCGATGTAAAGTGGGACGTGGCCTCCCCGAGTCAATGGCTCAGAAGATGTACTTCCCCCTTGTTGAGTAATAAAATAAAGCACTATCATGCATTTTATACATATTCTTGTCATACACACTTTGCACACACTCTTGAATGAATTGTATGTTGAACATAGAAAGACTCGTCTACGGACGAGGCGTGTTGGGTGAACTCTCGGTTCTTCCCAACACGTAACTTGACCCCCGAACCCATTTTCTCTAAACAAAAGGTTTTCAATGTTTCCTCTTAAAACGGCGTGGCGACTCCTTTTCTTTTTTTCGGGCGAGCGCACATTCAGTGGCGACTCCGCTGGGGAATTCACTTGAAAACCTGTTTTTCAAGTGTTAAGTGGAAAAAGAACAACTTGACCCAGATGTGAGGACTTTTGAGGATTTTGAGGATGTGAGGATGTGAGGACTTTTGAGGATTTTGAGAATTGAAAGAATATGTCCTCTTAGAGTGTCACTAAGAGACACAGATGTGAAGCCCCAGTGGGACGTCCACGGCAAGTGTTTTTGAAGGAGAAATGAAATATGCTCACATACAATGTCGAATGAACGGACGGAATTTGCACAATCTTCGCTTGATAATCTTTTGAGCCGGGATGGACTTTGCTCCGCTTTAAGCAATAATTTGTTTTAAGATCTCGACGATATTGGAACGCCACTGCTATCCGGTAGGATCTGCGACTGGGCTTCGGGATTTCGATCGGTCTTCGGGTGATTCAGGATATCATGACCTCTTAAAATGAGAGGTCGGTCGGGCTTTTTTTGCTGGATGATCCTCTAAAGATGAGAGGTTGGCTCTTGGGTATGTGTTTGGGATTTCTAAGGTGAAGGAAATCTGTGGTTGCATCTTTGCTGCCTCTAAGAATGAGAGGTCAATCTTGGCTTCGGCTAAAGACAAGGGTAAGAGTAATGGTAATGGTAATGTCCTCTAAAATCGAGAGGACGGCTTGGGATCGGTTGGAGGTAATGGTGAGGGACATCCGTGTTGTCTCTTTACTCACTCTGAGACTCCTCTTTGAGTAATGACCGGATCTTTTGACTTTCGCTTCCGAGAGGATCGCTGGGGACTAGGCTCTCTTTCTTTTTCCCTTTTTTTTCCTTTTTTTTTATTCTCTCTTTATTTTTGTCTCTCTCTTTTTTTTCTTTTGAGAGGAGAATTTAAGCTAGTCCCCAGGATGGATCATTGCTTTCCGTTGTTCTTGAGCTTGGAGCCGGTCGCTCTTCTTTTGAATCACGGGAGCCTCAAGGATAGTCCCTCTTCTTCGGGTGATGGCTAAATGGGTTTCAAAATGTGCCGATCTTGAAATGAAAGGGTATCTGTTTAGGTGAGTGTGTATAGTAGGGGTCCTCTCCCGTATATTTTCAGGGGTATGTGTATGAGGGTAAGGGGTATATCGGCGACGGCGAGTCGGAAAATGCTGCAGGGTAATCACCGCGAGGTTTTCCACCCTGTCTGCTATCAACCAAAGTATGGCGCCCGACATGTCGTGTCTGTTTGGCTTCTTCTGTCGCACGACTTAGGGAGGCTCGTGACAGGTTCTTTTCAAAATCGGTCCAGCTCCATTCTCAGCCATCGTCTTCTTAGCGTAGAAAACCCAGCGGCCCTTATTTGGCGGATAATCGATTTCTTTGGTCAAGACTAACGCTTTTTCTTTGCAATGGAACATTATAACCAAGAGATTGCTTCCGGGAGTGCCAATTTCGTCGGGACTTCGTCGAAATTTGGGGATTTCATACGAGGCAACATAGAAGTATCATCGACAAGCGGTACAGTATGCCTTGCATTTGGTCCTTGAAAGATTGGAGGGTTGGTGGGATTTGCTTCGGCCGCATCCCGCTTACGGGATTTCGAGTGTCATGCATTCTCTTTGTCATACAATTACCGACCCCAACTATGGAAGACTTCGGGCGTTGACGAGGCTTGGGTAAGGCGGCCACGCAGCATTCCCACGGGACGGTCGGTTGGTTGAGGAGCAGGTTGTCGACTTTTTATCTCTGCTCGCGGATCGTGTATTGCCTATGATTACAGGTGATGGGTCCATAGATTTGACTCGGATGGCTAGGTTGCGCCGTCCCGTCCCGATCTGTTTGACCTTTCTACCGCTTTGGATATGTTCATGCTTTGTTCACACCGTCGGCTTACTATTTACGCGGGTATGTCGGGTCTGCTCAAGCACTTTGTTGGAGATCGTTAGGCAAATGAGAGGTGACCGGGTATAGATTCTCGTCAAATTTGCTCGGCCAAGGAGAGATGGATGTTGTACCACCGTTCTTGCCGAGACTTATCACGGTATTGACAAGGCTAGCGGGGGATCGGACTTTATGGGAGCGAGCGGCCCAACTTGTTATCTCTGTGGTTCTCTCGAGAGGTTACACACGATCGGGCCATTACCGAGAGGGTCGGACGGCAATGCCATGGGTGACTCGGCCACGCAGCCGATGAGGGACGAGGTTGTTGATAGTTGGCATGTGAGGTTGTCACGGTACACGACCACCGATCCGAGCTTTTGGATTCCTGCTTGGAATATACGGACCATGAGAGATATTCAGATGGATCGTAGTAGTCCGGTTGCCTGGTTTGCATGTATCCTCTTTCTGTGTCCCATCATTGGTGAGCAGACAGTATAGGTATCCTCAGCAGATCATACGAGCCTTGAGGGAGAGACTGGTGACTGATACTGTTCCGATGTCCATGACCGAGCCCCAGGCTATACAGTTTTTCAGCAGATCTTTTCTGGAGGGCTTTCTCCCCAGCAGAGTCGCCATTGAATGTGCGCTCGCCCGAAAAAAAGAAAAGGAGTCGCCACGCCGTTTTAAGAGGAAACATTGAAAACCTTTTGTTTAGAGAAAATGGGTTCGGGGGTCAAGTTACGTGTTGGGAAGAACCGAGAGTTCACCCAACACGCCTCGTCCGTAGACGAGTCTTTCTATGTTCAACATACAATTCATTCAAGAGTGTGTGCAAAGTGTGTATGACAAGAATATGTGTAAAATGCATGATAGTGCTTTATTTTATTACTCAACAAGGGGGAAGTACATCTTGTGAGCCATTGACTCGGGGAGGCCACGTCCCACTTTACATCGAGGACAAAACAGAACAGGATTTACAACTGAAAGGATGATCCTCTGCAGATGGTCACCATGTGTCGCGTGACACAGGACATGCCAGGCACGATGTGTCGCGTGACACATGTTTACCGTTTGCAGGGATCTTACAGTTTGAGCACAGATTCAACAACAATCAAAACAGATCCCAACACAATATCAAAACAGCTCAGATACCAACGAATCAACAATGAATTGACCAAAGGAAAAGAGTCACTGCAGATGGGTCATGTGTGTCGCATGACACATCGTACCAGTGACCACATGTGTCGCGTGACACAGGATCACTTGGGGACGAAGGTGTCGCGTGACACATATGAGCCTTCTGCAGAAACCTCACAATATGAACTCAGAAATTAACAGAAGCTATACAGATCTAATTAACAAGCTGAATTATGAACGAAAAACATAAACAACATCAAATCGACTCAGGGAGTGTGGATATGGGTAGATCCACACCCCCTTTGGGGTTCAAACACCAAATCCAATTGAATAATCAACAATATAAACTCAATTACACGAATTATCCAATTTAAACAGAGAGATGGCAGTTGCCACCTGATAATTGAAGCAGATGGAGCTCAATTACCAGGTGGAAGAGAGAAATCGCAATTAAGCAAGTGAATAAGAGAGAGAGGGAGGTGGAGGAATCGTTACCCTTGTAGTCCACCACCAACACACCAAATTAGGTGTATTAGCCTTCTATTCAGCTTCTGAACGTGGAATCGAGCACAGATGGAGTACTTGGCCTCAGATCTTCAGTTGGCAAGAGTTGTATGAAGGTAATTGGGTAGTTTGTATAGGAGGGAGATTGAATTGGAAGGGGAATGGGATAGGTTTTAGGTGTAAGGAGGAGAGAGATTGGTTTCTGGTGCAAATTTGGCAGAGTCACTTTAGGGTGTCGAAAAAGGGATCCATTTCAATGAGGGGGAGGGTCTTATATATAGGCTGCAGTTGGCTGCCTTAGTATGTCGCACGACCTTACGCGTCCACTTTCCATGCCTCAAGCTTTCGCGTGACACAAGGTGGCTCAACCGCTTTTGGCGCCAAAAACCAGTTTCTGGAACATTCCGGGAAAATACCCAAAAGGTCCAACAGGTTTTATTCCCAAGGGGTCCTTTGGCATGAATGATGTACCAAAAGGTACTTCCTTCGCGGGAAACTCATGGAACGTTTCCGGAAGTCTCGGGATAGGCCGGGAATTTACCAAAATGCCCTTTAATGCAGTTTTATTATGTTAAAATGCATCGAAAAGGTTGCGAATTGGATTGGCGTACTTACAGAGCCCCTCGGCAACGTCACTTTTGGAAAAAGTGGGGTTGTCGATAAAATAAGACCCAATCTCAATGAGCGGCTGGGGTTAAGGTGAAGGGCTAGAAGGGTGAGAAGGGGAAAATTATGGCTGGACCTTTCTGAGAAAGGATTCCTACGTATCCCTTTAAGAAGGGAATCAAGCCAAATCGTAGTTCGGAATTACTAATATTGACATACAAGCAAGAAAGGGGTAGAGATGTGTCTTCATACCTTTGCTGTGCTTACCTGTGACTTCTGTTGTGCTCCGCTTGAGAGGCTTTTTCTTGGGTTTGGCTCTGCTTGAGAGGCTTTTCTTCTTTGGTGGGCTTCGCTAGAGAGGCTTTTTCCTTTTTGTGCTCCGCTAGAGAGGCTTTTCTTCTTTGTGTGCTCCGCTAGAGAGGCTTTTCCCTTTGTGTGCTCCGCTAGAGAGGCTTTTCTTCTTTGTGTGCTCCGCTAGAGAGGCTTTTCTTCTTTGTGTGCTCCGCTAGAGAGGCTTTTCTTCTTTGTGTGCTCCGCTAGAGAGGCTTTTTCCTTTTGGTGGGCTCCGCTAGAGAGGCTTTTCTTCTTGGTGGGCTCCGCTAGAGAGGCTTTCCTTAGTTTGGCTCTGCTTGAGAGGCTTTTCTTGGGTTTGGCTCTGCTTGAGAGGCTTTTCTTGGTTTGGCTCTGCTTGAGAGGCTTTTCTTGGGTTTGGCTCTGCTTGAGAGGCTTTTCTTGGTTTGGCTCGCTTGAGAGGCTTTTCTTGGGTTTGGCTCGCTCTGAGAGGCTTTTCTTGGTTTGGCTCTGCTTGAGAGGCTTTTCTTGGGTTTGGCTCGCTTGAGAGGCTTTTCTTGGTTTGGCTCGCTTGAGAGGCTTTTCTTGGTTTGGCTCCGCTTGAGAGGCTTTTCTTGGGTTTGGCTCGCTTGAGAGGCTTTTCTTCTTGGGTTTGGCTGCTTGAGAGGCTTTTTTCCTCCGGGTTTGGCTCTCCGCTTGAGAGGCTTCTCTTGGTTTGGCTCTGCTTGAGGCTTTTTTCTTGGTTTGGCTCAGCTTGAGAGGCTTTTCTTCTTGGTTTGGCCCTGCTTGCGAGGCTTTTGGTTTGGCTCTGCTTGAGAGGCTTTTCTTGGTTTGGCTCGCTTGAGAGGCTTCTTGGTTTGGCTCGCGAGAGGCTTTTCTTGGTTTGGCTCCGCTTGAGAGGCTTTTCCACAGGTTTGGCTCCTGCTTGAGAGGCTTTTCTTGGTTTGGCTACGCTTGAGAGGCTTTTTCTTGGTTTGGCTCGCCGAGAGGCTTTTCTTGGGTCTGCTCTGCTTGGGAGGCTGTTTTTCTTGGGTGTGCTCTGCTTGGGAGGCTATTCTTTCTTGGGATGGTGGGGCTGCTGGTATTGTTGAGCTCTTCTTGGGGCTGTCACGGATACACATGCCTTTTTTGCTTTGTTCTTTCTTCTCCAGTTTGGTTTGAGGTCCAGTCTTCGGGACTCAATTGATTATTGTACTGCGAGGGTCTTAGGCCGTAGAATCGCTTGCTTGTTGGTAGGTAACTCTAAGGTCTCGAGCTACCATTGGTTCTCGCGCTGCGGTATAGGTTGTGGCCTCTCGTCACTTGTCGATGCTTATTTGGTGGCCATTCGCAGGACGGTCTTTGCAATACAGAGCTTCGAAGTCATCGGGGCGTGAGCATTATTTCTTTGGATTCAGGGCACTGGGGCTCTTTTCTCTTTGGGGTTGACAGATGCGGACTCTTTGTCTCGGCTTATCATGCGAGAATGGGCTTTTGAAGTCGTCGGAATTTGGTGAGCATTATTTCTTTGGTTACTGGCGCCTGGGGCTCTTTTCTTTGACATGCATTTGTTTGGGGCTGAGGCTACCACTTGTTGACGCCGCTAGGGAGATTGACAGAATGCGGACTCTTTGTCTCGGTTTATCATGCAATGGGCTTTTGAAGTCGTCGGGACCGTGAGCCTTGTTGCTTAAATTACGGGGCGGTAGGGCTCTTCTTATATGATGCTGGTGAGATCGGATGGCTGGACCTTTGGAGAAAGGTTTCCTACGTATCCCTTAAAAAAGGAAATCAAGCCGGTCGTAGTTCTGGGCCTTATGAAGATAATAGAGGCGGAGTCTGCCACCTGCGGGGTTTGGATTTCCTGTCAAAAATTGCGATCTGAGGGGCAATCCTCACAATCAAAATATGATCACCTGATTATTGTACCCTGCGGGGGGAAAAACACAACACTACTAGGCACTTTGCATTTTATTCGACTTTTTGCTTATGCATTATTAATCTTTGGTTGCACAAGTCCATCTCAGCTGGGGAGAATAGGGAAGTGAGGGTTTTGCGCACGTATTGATGAGCGTATATGTAGGTATCCATTATGCTATTAGGGATTGTGTATCGGACGAAAGTGTTTATGATGGGGTGGACCCTCTCCCACGAGGTAGGGAAAAATGTATGGCGCAGCTAGGCAAGTCGGGGACGCTTTCGGGAGTACAGATTGCAGCAGGTCCATTGCTAGTGAGGACAAAATATATCGCGCGCCTGAGACAGCAAGCAGCAGAGAAAGTGCAGAGAATGATCCCGGCTTGCGCAGCCCGGTTAACAAGGTGCAAAGCAATCTTGGAGGGAATTTGGTAAGGAGAGCGGAGGGATACCTTAACCAAAGCCCCGGCTTGAGGACAATTCATGCGGCTTCATCGCAGTGCGAGTCATCTTGTGGGCGAGGAGGCAACTCATCATTTCGAACCCATCGTCAATCGGCCCCGGACAAGACTCGGAAGTGTTTACGTGCAGGGCGCATCCTTTCGAAAGGTGGGAAATGGATCCCGAATTTCTGTATGACAAACTTGCTTTAGGGTTGACTCTTTTGGGAGAGTATAAGCATCACAAGGTGTGGAAAGTGTATGGAAGCCCCTGCGGCCGAAACGCTGTTTAGCTCTATCTTCCTATGATGTAGAAATAGAAGACTTGTCGAGACACTTGAAAACCTGTCTTATTCGTGATGATCACAAAGCTGCTTAAAACCCTTTATTGATGTTCGGGTTAGTCAAACCGTCAAAGCTGATATGAGCGAATATTTTTATCAATCCTGAGGAGAAAGCCCACTGATATCGAGAATCGGAAGGATAGACAGTGTATGGGCATGGTCCTTGAAGAGACCGGATTTTCTGAGATTTGTTTATGATTTCGACCGGACCAATTAAGGTTGCCTACGTTCCCCTCCATAGGAGGAGCTCAGGTCGCCGTAGTTCGGGCTTATCCCGAATGAAAAGAATGAACGATGGAGTTCGGGGATGTGAGGACCTTCGAAGATTTTAAGAATTGAAAGAACATGTCCTCTTGGAGTGTCGATGGGAGACACAGATGCGAAGCCCCAGTGGGACATTCACGGCAGGTGTTTGCGGAGGAGAAATGAAATATGCTCACATACAACGTCAAATGAACAGACGAAATTTGCACAGTCTTCGCTTGATAATCTTTTGAGCCGGGATGGACTTGGCTTCGCTTAAGCAATAATCTGATTCAGATCTCGACGATATTGGACCGAAACTGCTATCCGGTAGTAATCGCGCCGGGCTTCGGGATTTCGATCGGTCTTTGGGTAATTTGGGATATCATGACCTCTTAAAACGAGAGGTCGGCTAGGCTTTCTACTGACTGAACCTCTAAAGATGAGAGGTTGGCTCTTGGGTATGTATTTGGGATTTCTAAGATGAGGGAAATGCGTGGTTGCATCTTCTTTGCCTCTAAGGATGAGAGGTCAAATCGCTTTGCCAAGGTCAAAGGTAACGGTAATGGGAATGTGACCTGTCCCTCTAAAATCGAGAGGACGGCTTGGGATCGGTTAGAGGTAATGGTGAGGGGACATCCGTGCTGTCTCTTTGTTCGCTCTGAGACTCCTCTTGAGTAACGACCGGATCCTTTGACTTTTTGCTTTCGAGAGAATCGCTGGGGACTAGGCTCTCTTTCTTTTTTTTTTATATTCTCTTTTTTTTTATTTTTGTCTCTCTTTTTTTCTTTTTTTGAGAGGAAAATTTCAGCTAGTCCCCATAATGGATTATTGCACTCGTTGTTCTTGCGCTTGGAGACGGTCGATCTTTCTTTGAATCACGGGAGTCTCAAGGATAGTCCCTCTTCTTATGGAGATGGTTAGACGGGTTTCAAAACGTGGCGATCTTGAAATGAAAGGGATTTTATTTGGTAAGGGTGAGGTAATGGTTTTCCTAAGGGTGAAAGGTTTCAACCGCAGTCCCTACCGGATGGTCCGAACGAGATTGAGTCTTCGTTTGCTTGTTAAGCTTACTTCGCGGAAGATCCATGCAAATTCATCGAGCAACGAGATAGAGAGGCCGAAATGAAAATATGTGAGCACAGAGAATGCAAACTGGGGGCTTGATCAGCCCCGGTTTAGAGAATGATATCAGCAGATTTTCTTGTTCCGATCAATTCAAATACTAGTCGTTTCAAAGCATTAGTCGGTGAGCAGCACAAATGATCATGTAAAATAAGACCATTTCAATTTAAGCAGAATGTAAGTGAACAAGTAATATCTCGAGTCTAGCAAGAATAGAAATAAAGACTTTCATTAATATAATAAAAGATTCATATCATGAACTTGACAGACTCACAACCGCATAAAAGACACTCTAGAACCTATGACGCCGACTGACCGATTTCTCTGGGGAAGATATCTTCTGACCTCCGTTGATATTACTGAGGAGGGCCGGTAATCACATTGGGGTGAGCTTTCTCAATTCGCCTTTATTAATATGCCTTTGGATGAGCCGCTTTAAAGAGACGCGGTCGTTCGTGACATGCCCGGGATACGATGGTAATAGCAATACTTGCTACGATCCAAATTAAGCGAGAGGTTTACCGGGTTGATAATTCTCCAGTGGCTTTATCATTCCTTTCTGCCTTAATCCATTAAAAGCTTCTTCGGTCGACATCCCTAGATCATCGTATTCTCGTTTCTTGCGAGGGGGATACGGGCGGAGATCTCGGACATTGCCATTATCAGGAGAACCCAATTCAATCTTCCCTTCATCAATGAGCTCTTGGATGATTACCCTCAATTGTAAGCACCCATGGGTAACATGTCCTGAGTATTGGTGATAATCGCAATACTTGCTTGGGTCCAGGCTTTCATCATGACGGAGAGGAGTATAATTCACCAACGGGTACACCAATCCTCCGCTTGTCAGCAATTTAAGAAACTGGTTCATGGGCATTCCCACTTTTCCCCAATAAGCTCTCTTTCTTCTTTTCTGGACCTTCTCAGAAGGAGGCTCAGATATTGTTGTCTCTTGCGGGGTAGGGTTCAGAGTTGGCATGAAAAACATCTGATTAACAGTCACGTCTGAAGTTGATCCTGAAGGCTGCTCATGAGAGGGTGACAAGTTGAAAACCTCCATTGCCGTTCCTAATCCCAACCTCAATCAAGCCTTTCCTTCACCGGGAAACAAGACCAACACCAATCCCAGTCTACCGGCAAACCATTTAAACCCATACCCCTAGCGCGTTATAGGTGGCACCACACATTTAAACCTCACCCAAACGGTTGGTTTTTGACACGACGTTTTTCAAATACATTAAAAAAAGTTGTTTCAAAATTCTTAATAGACTTTCGTACCTCTCCCAAAACCCTAGCACGTGTGGGCATGTTGCCATCGCAACATGATTTCACGAAAGGACATGTCGTTCCCACGGCATGTCCCAACGAGAGATCATGTCGCTTTGTCAACGTGCACCGACGAGAGGTCATGCCGGATTTTTCCTTGAAATTCTTCAGGAATACCCGTTATGCTGCCCAAACTTCTCCGTAAATTGGGGTCGCTCGTCCGTCCCATAAATGCTTCGGCTTTTGTTTAGGTACGTCGCCTATTATTAATTTTGAAACAACGCATTTGATGTATTTGTGGATGATGTGTCATAGGTTCCCCAGGTCTAGACTGCGTGAATAAAGGTTTATCCTTTTCCAACCGTCTTTAGGACTTAAAAGACACCGATTTCTACTTGAAGATTAATAAAGTGTTGCACGAGTCCGTCTCCTTTCGTATTCTTCCCTCTCCCATACCTCCTCAAAATTCTCTATCCTCAGCCTTATACACGCTCTTACCTCTTCACCTTTAAGGCTACGGCAAGTTGGGTGTGCGCTCTCGTTCCCGGCGCTCATTGGTCTATATTCCTGAGGCGGAAGCAGCTCAAGTGCCCGAGTGATCGTCCATCTGATGCGAAATCCAAAATGCTCGGTGCAGAGAAGACTATGGCCCACGAATCTGGAAATTCATATCCCTCGGGTCGACAGAATTGAGCTCCCCAGCGGAGTCGCCACTGAATGTGCGCTCGCCCGAAAAAATAGAAAAGGAGTCGCCACGCCGTTTTAAGAGGAAACTTTGAAAACCTTTTGTTTAGAGAAAATGGGTCCGGGGGTCAAGTTACGTGTTGGGAAGAACTGAGAGTTCACCCAACACGCCTCGTCCGTAGACGAGTCTTTCAATGTTCAACATTCCATTCATTCAAGTGTGTGTGCAAAGTGTGTATGACAAGAATATGTATGAAATGCATAATAGTGCTTTATTTTATTACTCAACAAGGGGGAAGTACATCTTGTGAGCCATTGACTCGGGGAGGCCACGTCCCACTTTACATCGAGGATAGAACAGGCTACATTGGAAATGTGACTTCTGCAGAGATACAAATGGTGTCGCGTGACACAAGACATGCTTTGCATATGGTGTCGCGTGACACTAGTTGTCAATCTGCAGCAGCCTTACAAATTGAAACACAGAATTAACAGATCTATTCTGATTACTCCAAACGAGTGTGGATATTGAAGATCTACACTCTATCTTGAGTAATGAGCAAGCTAGAGTAGACAACTTACAACCGAAAGGATGTTCCCATGAGATGGTTACTATGTGTCGCGTGACACAGGACTCCACATGTCTAAGGTGTCGCGTGACACATCGTAACCGTTTGCAGGAACCTTACAAATTGAAGAACAAACCCAGCAACAACCAAATCAAAGCGAGTCAATACACCAATTCACAAAAGATAACTACAGATCAACAAAGGATTGACCAAAGGAATGTGGATATGGGAGATCCACACTCCCTTGGCCAATAAGCAATGAATATTTAAGAGATCACATTATGAACAATCAATTAACCAAGTAAACCGAATTTAAACAGAGAGATGGCAGTTGCCACCTGATAATTGAAGCAGATGGAGCTCAATTACCAGGTGGAAGAGGGAAATCGCAATTAAGCAAGTGAATAAGAGAGAGAGGGAGGTGGAGGAATCGTTACCCTTGTAGTCCACCACCAACACACCAAGTTAGGTGTATTAGCCTTCTATTCAGCTTCTGAACGTGGAATCGAGCACAGATGGAGTACTTGGCCTCAGATCTTCAATTGGCAAGAGTTGTATGAAGGCAATTGGGTAGTTTGTATAGGAGGGAGATTGAATTGGAAGGGGATTGGGATAGGTTTTAGGTGTAAGGAGGAGAGAGATTGGTTTCTGGTGCAAATTTGGCAGAGTCACTTTAGGGTGTCGAAAAAGGGATCTATCTCAATGAGGGGGAGGGTCTTATTTATAGGCTGCAGTTGGCTGCCTTAGTATGTCGCACGACCTTACGCGTCCACTTTCCATGCCTCAAGCTGTCGCGTGACACAAGGTGGCTCAACCGCTTTTGGCGCCAAAAACCGGTTACGGAACATTCCGGGAAAATACCCAAAAGGTCCAACAGGTTTTATTCCCAAGGGGTCCTTTGGCATGAATGATGTACCAAAAGGTACTTCCTTCGCGGGAAACTCATGGAACGTTTCCGGAAGTCTCGGGATAGGCCGGGAATTTACCAAAACGCCCCTTAATGCAGTTTTATTATGTTAAAATGCATCGAAAAGGTTGCGAATTGGATTGGCGTACTTACAGTAACTTAACCTCTGAACCCTAAAATCCTTTTTTTCAAAGTTTTGAGGAAATCAAAATGGCGTGGCGACTCCGTTTTTCAAATTAAACCGGATGTTTTCAAACTCGCGTGAATCCAATCTAAAAAAACAAAAAATAGAATTTGGGCACACATTCACACTCGCTCCTTCGCAAAATACTGCTAGCTACAAAAGAATCCCCTAACAGTGAAAGCCACAGATCATCAATCTTCTCCACACTAGGGTGGCCGGTATGAAGAAACCAATCCAAATACTTGTCGGATAAGAAGATGCTTGCATTAAAAGTCCGAAGGTTCGACCAGCGGTCCCGACTAGTTCCTTCACCCCATGCTTGAGCTAGAACCAGCGCAAATTCTACACCAATATAAGATACATCACGAGAGGCCCCTTCGAAAAGATAAGTATACTGCTGCTGACCAAACTGACGGAGCACCCGCTTGGGAAAATAAAAGGAGGAATCTCGCAAACCCGGAAGGACAACCCAGTCAAAACCCTTGGTATTGGCAACATACTTGTTCAATCTCCAATAAGGTGGGCACCAAAGAATATCAGCAGTTACCGTCTTCACAATCAACTCAGCCCATTCATCCGTCGAGAGATCCTTGATCAACAACTTTCGCGTATGATATGTGAAAGGGGAATATTCCAACGGGGGACCTACCAACTTGAGATGCTCCCTAAGCCAAATAGTCAACAAAAGAGGACTCCCTTGAGTCATAGCACCAGTCTTCTGTAGCTCGTCAAGACCATGCAGGGTTTCACCCAAAATAAGCGGGATAATGTTCCTAGAACGTTTCCTAGCCTGCAGAACAATTTCCACCAATTGGGAGTCAACCAAGCCATCCCTACATGTAAACAAAACATCTCCGAAAAGAGAAAGGGACAGAAAGTTCTGTTTGTAGACATGAAAAGCATCATCATACGAATCTCCGCTGAATCGTCAAGGAAAAGAAGAACAATCTACCCACCTGCGGTGAACCAACTCATAACAAGTATCAAGGGGGATCCCTAGCAATTCATTCAAGGCCTCTGAATGATTCCTATTGTATTTAGGAACAGCAATCTCGCCAGTCAAAGGCATATCCAAGATAATGGAAAATTCCTCCACAGTAAGCACCATCTCATTCAAAGAAAAATTGAAAAGATGAACAGAGGGATCCCAAAATCTAGCAGCACCCTGCAACAGATTCCAATTCGGTTGGAGGTTATTCAAGGTAAAAAGGATTCTGAATCTGAATTCTGCAATAAACCTATTGCGAGATCGGTTGCGAAATGACCTCACAAAATCTCTTGATGCTAGCTTGAAAGATTCAATCACTTCAGAAGACAAAGAAAAATCATCGACAATCATGGACGTTGGGGCGATCTCCTTGGAAGCCATGGATCACAGGGTTGAAAAAGAAGACAAGAGTTTCACCCTAACAGAATATCTCTAGAGTTTGAAAGGCTAGGGTGAGCTATCTGGCTGGACTACAGGGTAATTTTATAGGGAAAACAGACAAAATCCTGTTCAAAGAAGGAAGAGGATCCTCCCTGGGTAGCGTGTCTCGCGCGAGATACCTTGTCCCGCGTGATACATCTTCACGGCAAAACAGCAACTGTTCTGCATAAACAGCAATCTAGCCCCGACTTGACGAAGCAAGTCTCGAAAAACCTGCACATACAATTCCCAACATGCAGTGCAACACCAAAATCAGGCTCAAAATTATGGCCTAGATGGCCATTCCATTTCCAAACTACGGAAAGTCGAGAAAGTTAAAAAACTAACTAATTAGACCTAGGATTAGGACTTAAGAAAACCATGATTTTGTGCTACCTACTTGTTCCTAACAGGTACCAAAAAGAAAAAGAAAAATTGTCTGGGCCTACACGGCCAATATGTACAAATCATCAGAAATCAAATAGAGAGAAAAGGAGGGGATCACGCCATCAAGTCGCTCGAGCCGCCGGCACCTCTGCCTTTACCACCACGGGGGCTACCATCCCTCCTTGATCTCTTGGCTCCACAAGTAGGAGTCACCGCAGAAGCCACCGTCGAGGCCGCCAAAGAAGCCTTCTGGAACAGCCTCTCAGACAGGTCCGACACTAGGGCCATCAGTCCCGCCATCTTGGTTGCCCCACGATTGTAATCGGCCGCGACATAGTGACCTGACAACAAAAGAATAAGAAATGCTCAGATGAAGTCGGACATATACACTTATATGGACGAATACGAGAAATAATATAAACAGAAACATACCGAGGAGACATCAGGCGGAAGGCGGTAACCCTCGGGAATGTGGTCCAGAGTCGGGATATGTCCCATCATCGTCATACTCCCCATCATGTATGTATAGCTCAGAGGACCGAAATCCGGCACGAAGGGCAGAGAACCAATAGACTGAGAAGAAGTACTAGGGGCTGATGAACCTGAGGCAGAGGCAGAGGCGGAGCCACAAGCGTGCGATCGCCTAGCACCCACCAGGAGGGGACCCATCAGTCGGGGTAAGAACTCCTCATAGGAGGCCCCTTGGACAACACGAGTCGTATCCGCGCAACCCACCACAAAATCGGCATAATCATCCTCTGGAATGGAGTAGGTGGGGTACATCGCCCTCGGCGGATCCGCTGGCACCATATATGATAGTATACCCCGGCCATGCTATGGGAAGACCCGCTCACCAAGGTACATAGTATCCCCCTCCAGAGATGCTAGCATCCTCTGCATCCCAGTGGCATCCCAAGCACGGTGGACCTCCTGCTCCAACAGGGTCCATGGATAAAGTCCTAGCCGCTCGTACTCAAAAGCATCCAGCAGGGCCCGCGCCTCTACGACCATCAGGGTCCACTCCTGATCCTCCTCCTCGTCAACGCTCCGATTGGGGTGGCTCCACCTCCTGATATCCGGGAACAAAGGGGTCCGGCTCTCCAGCTCAAACTTGTACAACCCAAGGACAGTGTAGCCCCATATTTGCACAAGAAAACAGAACGGATTCAGTACGAAATACAGATAAAGGACAGAAACAGAATCAAGAGCATACCTCCCAAGCATAAAAATACCCCGATAGGGTATCCCTGGTGTGCCTACACGCCTCGTCCATGGCGTGATAGCAGAAGGCCAGCCCCGCTGAGCCCCTATCATATGTACTCACCTCATCTAAATTCACCAACAAGCCCAAAAGAGAAAGACGAGCCGTAGAGGAGTGGTTCGCAAAGATGGTCTCAGAAAGAATGTACCAAAGGGCACCCCGCACCAATCGATCAGTAACCGCATTCGGCTTCTCAGCATAATCCTCAATCTGACGCCGGAGGGGTGTTAGCTCAGCAGCAAACCCCTTAACCTTGTTGGGGGAGAAACCAATCAACTGCCTCCACATGGTGGGGCTCGCAGGCTTATAACCCGCAGTCTTCGGAAGGGGCTCACCGGTGAACTCTAGCCCCGTGATAGCAAGGAAGTCCATCGGAGTCATGGTTGCTTCCCCGAAGCGCAAATGAACGGTGTGGGTAGTATCCCACCGCCTCTCCCTGATCGCCTGAAGAACTTCGGGAGTCTGTCTCATCCCCTGAAGGTTATCAACAAAAGTTAGAAGCCCCGTTTGAGCCACCCTATCTCGAACACCATCAAGATCCTTGATCTTGTCCCACACAGCTCTAGCCAGTTTTGGGCTCCCACGGCAATTCTTCGTCGACTTATACGACTACAAAACAGAGGAAAAGCAAAAAGGGCAATATTAGAAATCATTCCATGGCAAGAATTCAATGAAATAGAAGAAAATTTTCATTAAGGCATTTCATCGAACACTTGGCATGCATACAAGAAAAGCTTGCCCAAAGATGCCATTGATGACCCGAATCAACCCCTCCTACAATCCATGATATGTAGGAGACTCATACGCACTCAACACAACGACAATCATTCAACAAATCCAACAAAAACAAAGCATGCAAAAAGGAACCTATTTCTAGACAAAAACAAGAAAAAAGAGCCATTGATGGAATTTGAATTCAAGAAAAAGTGGGTTCAAACTCAATGCAATATGAGAAACAAGAATTGAGGAAGAAGTTCTTACCAAGCCCTCCCGAACAGCGGTGGAGATATGCGCATCCCTATCGAATGTAAGGTCGTCGCGGGGATAATCCTTCCCGAGTAAATAACTCCCCAAAATCGGATTCTTTTGCTCTTGAGCCATTGATTGTGGAGAGAGGAAGGATTGAGAGAGGTTTGGAGGGAGGAATCAACAAGCAATCCACAAAAATTTGCAGAGAAAATGACCTTGGCTCGAGCTAGGGAGGGAATTTGAAAAGGATGTTTTCAAATTAAAAGAGCAGCTGCTGTTATATTAGCCCCGACAGTACAAGTCTCGCACGAGATAAGCTGTCTCGCGCGATATATACCTTCTGGAATTTGATAAAATTGTCCCCGATAATAAGCATCTACGCAACGTCAAACTTCAAAATTTTGACACATTTACCCTTGGAAATGATACACTAGCAAGGAAACGTGGAAAAATCGGCACCGCAAGTCACGGAACGAGCCGAACGTGACACCCGCACGATCGCCCGGTACGGCACCAGTCGCCCAAAAAACGATTGATCCAGAGATCAACTCATTTCGCATGATTCAGAGCCTAGAAAGGTGAATCATAAAATTAAAAGCCCGGTCCAACGCCCAGACAGCTGGATCGTCAACAGAAAAGCTCGGTCCAATGCCCAGATAGGTGGATCGTCATCATAAAAGCCCGATCCAACGCCCAGACAGGTGGATCGTCATCACAAAAACCCGATTCAACGCCCAGACGGGTGGATCGTCAAATCAAAAGCCCGATTCAATGCCCAAACAGGTGAATCGTCATCCTCAACAACAAAAAGCCCGATTCGGAGCCCAGAAAGGTGAATCGTCACAAAAACCAACACGACTCAAGGGACCGGACATGTAAGCCTTTGTTTTCTAACATATTTCCCGCAGGTTCGAAGCCCAGACAGGCGAATCTTCAGACAGACATGTATATTCAGAATTGGATCTTGATTTGATTCCTCAATATGAATTTACCTTTCCAAAAACAAAATATCCTCGATTTTCAAAATGATTTTCAAAATACCTAAAGCAGCCTTTTCGTGTTTTGGAGTCAAACTACGTTATGGTCTGATTCTTCGATAGAGATACGTAGGAAGCCGTGCGGTTCGACCATCCCGATGTTCAGAATGATGTCTTTTCTATCGTCGACATGACTTCTTTCATAAGACTTATCGACGAGGGGCTCTGTAGACACCCCATTCTGAACATATCGGATCATATTTATACCACTCTAAGTATCGCTTTGAGTCAAGAAGTAGAAATCCACCATTTCGTCATGTTTCGTTAGGTTTTGACTAACCACCGTTAGTTTGGGACTAAACTGCATACAAGATAATGGGGAAAGGACAGAATTGTCCACAGACAATGATATCTCGCACGGAATGGCGTGTCTCGCGCGAGATATTTTCCTTTTGTAGCATGCAGATGACAGTTTTCTCGTCGATTTCAACCTCTTTTCGGGATAAAACTTCATCCATCCGGCCAACCAATAGAGTTTGGAGTCTGGAATCTTCTTGAAGTGTTTGATCTCATCTTCAACACCCCTCCAACACCTATAATTACTTGGTGACTTTCTAGGTTCAAAAGGTCCACAATTCCACAATTCACACACATTTTACTGGTTTCTCTCCTTGAAAGATTCCTGTAAAATCACTCTATAATCACCTCAAAGTTTGTTTGTCAACCTTGTTGATAAACAAACATCAAGATCCGAGTCAAGGACCAAGGCGAAGGTCTGTCCGTATCAAGATTCGATTCTAAACTTGAGTCAAAACTCTGCCCAAATAACCTCACGCAAGGTAACCCCTAAATCCCTTTCTAATTGATTGTTAGAGTGGTATAAATCCATAGAATCTAGGATCGGCCTAGAGCCTCTCCAAATCATGGGGACGGTCTCGAAGCAATCGATCATACATTCCGTTTAACCCTGTTAAATGGATCTTTGTTTATTTTTATTTGCAATCTTCTTCTCTTTTTTTCGAAAACCTCTCTTTTCTTTAGCAAGACCGATCTCCGGATTGGGTGGAATGGGTGCTCCTTGACCTTCCCATTTCATAACCTAAGCCCCGAACCCAAATCTCTTTTCAAAAAATGGTTTTTCTATATTTTCCAAATGAATAATATAGGTGGCGACTCAAAGATGTTAAAAAATACTACGCATCGCTACACCCGCCAAGATAAAGGCCATCATAGACATGCCTCCACCCTGAACGCAGAAAGAAGTAAAGGGATTCATGGGCAGACTCCAATATATTAGTCGATTCATCAATCAACTGACTACAATGTGCGATCATATCTTCAAGCTACTTAAGAAGAACGCACCTCAAGAATGGATTGACGAGTGTCAAGAAGCATTCGAGGAAGTTAAGCATTACTTAACTTCCCCACCCATCCTGGTTCCACCGTACAAGGAAAAGCCCTTAAAGTTATACCACACAGTTACTGACAATGCGCTAGGGGCTATGCTCGCTCAAGAACAGCCTGCTTCACACACTGAGAATGCCATCTACTTTGTCAGCCGCAGATTCCAATGCAGTGAAATCAACTACTCTCCACTCGACAAATCTTGCGCTGCTCTTGTTTGGGTATCACAAAGACTAAAGCACTATATGGAAGCCTTCCCGGTTCGTCTCATTGCAAGAATGGATCCTTTGAAGTATATCCTACACAAATCAAATTTGTCTTCGAGACTAGCTAAATGGTATTTCATGCTCGCGGGATATGATATCACTTACGTCACTCAGAAATCCATCATGGGGAGTGTATTCGCAGATCAGTTGACCGAATTTCCTTGCGAC
This sequence comes from Adenophora triphylla var. japonica, assembly GCA_022495995.1. Taxonomy (NCBI): domain Eukaryota; kingdom Viridiplantae; phylum Streptophyta; class Magnoliopsida; order Asterales; family Campanulaceae; genus Adenophora; species Adenophora triphylla. Next base: position 58,979 of record JAFEMH010003799.1, read on the forward strand.
GAAGTGAAGGGGGAAGACCCGTGATTCCCTGATGAAGACATGATGAGTATAGAAGACGAATATAAGTGGCAATTATTTTTCGATGGCGCAGGAAACAAGAGAGGGTTCGGCATCGGAATGTTGTTAGTAGACCCTGACGACATCTATACTTCGCTAGCAATACATCTTGACTTTGACACCACCAACAACACCGCATAATATGAGTCTTGTATAGCGGGGCTTGAGGCAGCCCTAGAACGCAACGTGACTGGGGACTCCCAGTTAATCATCAATCAGACACTGAATAAGTGGAGGATCCAAGATCCAACCCTTCAAAGATACAGTGCCCACCTCCAAGAGTTGGTGCAACAATTTCAGGATATCTCATTCCACTATCTTCCTAGAGACAAAAACCGGTTTGCTGACGCATTGGCTACACTCGCTTCCTTGGTCGAAATCCCTGAAGGAAAGGCAGTCAAACCCTTCAAAATAACACGGCATTCAACTCCTGCCTACTGCGCCGTTATAGATCTACATGACTGCAAAGACAAATGGTTATCCGAATGTGCACCGTTGAGGATTTCGAAAAGAAATCGTGGTACCATGATATTTGGCATTTCATCCTAGATGGAACCACTCCACCTGAGACCGACCAGAAGACTCAGATCGCCCTTAAAAGGCTGGCAGCTAATTACGTCATCATTGCTGGCCGTCTATTCAAGAAACATTCCCAAGGAAACCTCCTTCGCGCCACCGAAGAAGAGGCCCGAGAAATAATGGACCATGTTCACCAAGGTATATGTGGAACCCACATGAGTGGAAATATGCTCGCCAAAAAGATCATCAGACAAGGGTACTTTTGGCTAACCATGGAAGCCGACTGTACCAGAATGGTCAAGAAATACCATAAATGCCAGATACACACCAACCTTCAGCACGCGCCGCCTTCCTTACTGTACCCTATGACTTCTCCTTGGCCGTTCTCGACATGGTGGATAGACGTGATTGGAAAGGTCACACCCACAGGAGCCAATGGACACTGCTTCGTCCTAGTAGCCATCGACTATTTCACTAAATGGGTCGAGGCCGCCTCCTATAAAGTTTTGAATGTCAGAAAGGTTGCAGAATTCATCAAACACAACATCATCTGCCGATACGGTATCCCGCAAGAGATGATATCCGATAATGGCTCACACTTTGAGAAAGAAACTGATCGCCTCCTAACCGAGTACAAAATCACAAGGCACAAGTCATCTCCTTACAGGCCTCAGACGAATGGAGCAGTTGAAGCCGCAAACAAGATGATCGAAACCATCATCAGAAAAATGGCAATCACTGGGAAAGACTGGACCGATAAGTTACCCTTCGCACTGTGGGGATACCACACCTTAGTCCGAACAGCTACTGGAGAGACTCCCTACGCTCTCACATTCGGAATGGAGGCTGTCTTGCCAATAGAATTGGAAATACCATCACTACGGGTTCTCCTAGAAAACCAAGTGAACGAAGTCGACTGGCTAAAAAGCAGATACGAAGAAATAGCCTTGATAGATGAAAGGAGGCTGAAAGCAGCCGAGCACACTCAAGCCTACCAAAGAAGAATGGCAAGAGATTTCAACAAAAAGGTCAAGACAAGGAACATCAGAGTAGGCGACCTGATTCTCCGTGAACATCATCATGGACCTTTCAACCCTCTAGGAAAGTGGGGACCAAGGTGGATAGGACCCTACATTGTAAAGAAAATATTCTCTGGGGGAGCCCTTTAGCTGGTGGACCTAGATGGAGATCAGCTACCGAAGCCAGGCAACATGGACAAACTCAAGAAATACTTCGCGTGACTTGGCCTCTTAAAAGAAAAATGCTCTTTAGGTTGAAAATCCCGAAGGGGGCGGCTAGGCAAAAATTGGAGCTTGCACAAGAAAAGAAGCCCGCTAGATTGAAAACCCGAAAGGGAAGTCTAGGCAAAAGAAAGGGTGTGCATAAAAAAAGAAAAGAAAAGGGGGAGGCCTTGTCCCGCGCGAGATTATCCCTCGGCCTGAAACCATATTTTGTCCTTTTTTTTCTTTCAAAAATGAACTACGTTAGACCTGAGCCTCTTATTTAATTGCTGTAAAAGAGGAACGTAGGCAGCCTTCAGGTTCGGTCTAATTAAATAAATAAATCCAATTTGTCCTTTTATTAATCAAATGCATTTTATTAATGGCAAAAGGGAAATCCTAACCACAATGACTAACTTGCTAAGCTAACAATCTTGGAAAAAAAAATACTAATAAAGCTATTGATCTATCAAAGCAATCTCTTGGTACTCCTTAAGATCTAGCCTTTCATTGACTTGGTAGGCCGGCGGACATGATCACCACCGTCATCGCGATCTCTCTTGCATTTTGGGCCCTTCGAACCAGAACATCCCTCGAGACGAGTAAAAGAGACCCCGAAAGCCTCTTGAAGACATTGGGCCTATCTAAAGCTTGCGTCTTTCCGGGCATACCCTTACCTCGCCTCTCATACCAATCCCCATCAAGAAAATCCTAGATTGGATCGGTCCATACATTAGCAGGATCAGACTGAGCCTCGCTCCTTCATATACTGCTAGCTACGAAAGAATCCCCTAACAGTGAAAGTCACAGATCATCAATTTTCTCCACACTAGGGTGACCGGTATGAAGGAACCAATCCAAATACTTGTCAGACAAGAAGATGCTTGCATCAAAAGTCCGAAGGTTCGACCAGCGATCTCGACTAGTTCCTTCACCCCATGCTTGAGCTAGTACCTTCGCAAACTCTACATCGATATAAGACACCTCACGAGAGGCCCCTTCGAAAAGATAAGTGTCCTGCTGCTGACCGAACTGACGGAGCACCCGCTTGGGAAAATAAAAGGAGGAATCTTGCAAACCCGGGAGAACAACCCTGTCAAAACCCTTGGTATTGGCAACATACTTGTTCAATCTCCAATAAGGCGAACACCAAATGATATCGGCAGTCACAGTCTTCGCAATCAGCTCAGCCCACTCATCCGACGAGAGATCCTTGATCAGTAACTTTCGCGTATGGTATGTGAAGGGGGAATATTCCAACGGGGGACCTACCAACTTGAGATGTTCCCTAAGCCAAATAGTCAACAAAAGAGGACTCCCTTGAGTCATGTCACCGGTCTTATGCAACTCATCAAGACCATGCAGGGTTTCACCCAAAATTAGCGGAATGATTTTCCTAGAACGTTTCCTAGCCTGCAGAATGATGTCCACCAATTGGGAGTCAACCAAGCCATCCCTGCATACGAACAAAACATCTCCGAAAAGAGAAAGGGCCAGAAAATTCCATTTGTAAGCGTGGAAGGTATCATCATCTGAATCTCCGCTGAAGCGCTCAGGGAAAGAAGAACAATCTACCCACCTCCGGTGGACCAACTCATAGCAAGTATCAAGGGGAATCCCTAACAATTCATTCAAAGCCTCTGAATGATTCCTATTTTATTTAGGAACAGCAATCTCACCAGTCAAAGGCATATCCAGGATAATGGCAAATTCCTCAACAGTAGGCACCATCTCATTAAGAGAAAAATTAAAGAGATGAACAGAGGAATCCCAAAATCGAGCAGCACCCTGCAAAAGATTCCAATCCGGTTGGAGATTCTTCAAGGTGAAAAGGATTCTGAATCCGAACTCTGCTATAAACTTATTGCAAGATCGATTGCGAAACGACCTCACGAAATCCCTTGATGCTTGCTTGAATGCTTCAACTATGTCAGACTGCAAAGAAAAATCATCAACAATCATGGACGTTGGGATGATCTCCTTGGAAGCCATAGATCACAGGGTTGTAAAAGAAGACAAGAATTCCACCCTAACAGAATATCTCTAGAGTTTGAAGGGCTGGGATGAGTTATCTGACCGGACTACGGGGTGTTTTTATAGGGAAAACTGACAAAATCCTATTCAAAGAAGGAAAAGAATTCCGCCTGGGTTGCGTGTCTCGCGCGAGATGGCTTGTCCCGTGCGACATATCCCTTCGGCAAATTCAGCAGCAGTCCTGCACCAACAAATAATCTAGCCCCGACTTGATGAAGCAAGTCTCAAAAACCTACACGTACAGTTCCTAACATGCAGTGCAACACCAAAATCAAGCTCAAAAATGTGACCTAAATGATCATTTCATTTCAATCACAAAAGTCGAGAAAGTTAAGAAATTAATTAATTAGACCTAGGACTAGGAATTAAGAAAACTTTGTTTTTGTGCCATCTACATGCTTACAGGTACCAAAAAGAAAGAAAAGAAATTGTCTGGGCCCACACGACCAATATTTACAAATCCTCAGAAAATAAATGGGGAGAAAAGGGGGTCACGCCATCAAATCGCCCGAGCCACCGGCACCTCTGCCTTCACCACCATTGGGGCTGCCGTCCCTCCTCGACCGCTTGGCTCCACAAGTCGGGGTCACCGCAGAGGCCACCGTCGAAGCTGCCAAAGATGCCTTCTGAAACAGCCGCTCGGATAGGTCCGACACCAGGGACATCAATCCCGCCATGCTGCTCACCCCACGGTTGTAATCAGCCGCGGACATGGTGATCTGGCAACAAAAATAAAAAAGGGTCAGATGAAGTCGGACATATACACTTATATGGACGAATACGGGAAATAGTATGAACAGAAACGTACCGAGGAGACATCAGATGGACCCTCGGGAATATGGTCCGGGATCGGGATATGGCCCATCATCGGCATGCTTCCCATTATATATGTGTAGCTTGGAGGACCGTAATCCGGCGCGAAAGGCAGAGGACCTGCATACTGGGAAGAAGTGCTGGGGGCTGACGAACCTGAGGCAGAGGCAGAGGTGGAAGCCCGAGCAAATGACCGCCTAGCACCTACCAGAAGGGGACCCATCAGGCGAGGCAAGAACTCCGCATAGGAAGCTCCTCGGACAACACGAGTCGTCGCCGCACAACCCACCACAAGATCGGCATAATCATCATCAGGAATGAAGTGGGTGGGGTACGTCGCCCTCGGCGGATCCGCTGGCACCTCATATGGCAGTGAACCCCGGCCATGCTGTGGGAAGACTCGCTCGCCCAAATATATGGTATCCCCCTCCAGAGATACCAACATCCTCTGCATCGCAGTGGCATCCCAAGCACGGTGAACCTCCCGTTCCACCAAGGTCCACGGATAAAGGCCCAGCCGCTCATACTCAAAGGTATCCAACATGGCCTGTGCCTCTGCAACCGTCAGGGTCCACTCCTGATCTTCCTCCTTATCAACACTCTGATTGGGGTGGCTCCACCTCCTGATGTCCAGAAACAGAGGGTCCCGACTCTCCAACTCAAACTTGTACAGTCCAAAGATGACATAGCCCCATATCTGTACAAGAAAACAGAACAGATTCAGTACAAAACACAAGACAAGTAGTACAGATAAAAGACAGAGACAGAATCAAGAGCATACCTCCCAAGCATAAGAATACCCCGACAGGTATCCTTGGTGTGCCTACACGCCTCGTCTATGGCGTGATAACAAAAGGCCAGCCCCGCTGAGCCCCAATCATAAGTCCTCACATCATCCAACTCAACCAACAAACCTAAGAGGGAGAGACGGGTCGTAGAGGAATGGTTCGCAAAGATGGTCTCCGACAGAATATACCAGAGGGCGCCCCGCACCAATCGATCAGTAATCGCATTCGGCTTCAGCGCATAAGCCTCAAGCTGAGCCCGAAGAGGTGACAACTCAACAGAAAACCCCTTAACCTTGTTAGGGGCAAAACCAATCAACTGCCTCCATACAGGCGGGCTCGCAGGCTTATAACCCGCAGTCTTTGGGAGGGGCTCACTGGCGAACTCTAGCCCCGTAATAGCAAGAAAGTCTGTTGGGGTCATGGTAGCTTCCCCGAAGCGAAGATGCACGGTGTGGGTAGTGTCCCACCACCTCTCTCGGATTGCCTAAAAAACTTGGGGAGTCCGCCTCATTCCCTGAAGGTGATCGACAAAGGTCAAAAGCCCCGTTTGGGCCATCCTAGCTCGAACCCCATTGAGGCCCTTGATTTTATCCCACAAAGCTTTGGCAAGCTTCGGGCTCCCACGGCAGTTTTTTGTTGGCCTATACGACTGCAAAAACAAAGGAAAAGCAAAAGAGCAATGTTAGGCATCATCCCATGGCAAAATTTCAAAGAAATAGAAGAAAATTCTCATTGAGGTATTTCATCGAACACTTGGCGTGCGCACAAGAAAAGCATGCCCAAAGATACATTTGACTACCCGAATCAACCCCTCCTACAATCCAAGATATGTAGGGGACTCATACGCACACAATGCAACGTCAAAACATTCAACAAATTCAACAAAAAATCGAAGCATGCAAGATAGAACCAAGTTCTAGACAAAAACAAGAAAAACTGCCATTGATGAAATTGGAATTCAAAAAATGGGATTCAAATGCAATGCAATGCATAAAATGAGAGTTGAGAGAGAAGCTCTTACCAAACCTTCACGAACGGCGTTAGAAATGTGCACGTCCCTATCGAAAGTGAGGTCGTCACGGGGGTAATCCTTGCCAAGCAAATGACTCCCCAAAATTGGATTTTTCCTCTCTTGCGCCATTGATGTTGGAAGGAGAAGGGATTGAGGGTTGATTAGGAGAAGGAATCAACAAGCAACACACAAAAAATTGCAGAGGAAAATCGCCTTGGCTCGAGCTGAGAGAGAGAATTTGAAAATAAGTGTTTTCAAATTAAACAACAGCCGCTGTTATATTGCCCCGACAGTGGATGTGTCGCACGAGACAAGATATCTCGCGCAAGATATACCTTCTGGAAATATACGAAATTGTCCTCGACAATAAGCGTCTACACAACGTCAAAATTCAAAATTTTGACACATTTACCCTTGAAAATAACACACTAGCAAGGAAACATGGAAAAATCGACACCGCAAGTCACGGAACAAGCCGAACGTGACACCCGCACGATCGCTCGATACGGCACCAGTCGCCCGAAAATGATTTATCCAGAGATCAACTCATTTCACACGATTCAGAGCCTAGACAGGTGAATCGTCAAATCAAAAAGCCCGATCCAACGCCCAGATAGGTGGATCGTCAAATCACAAAAGCCCGATCCAACGCCCAGACAGGTGGATCATCAAAAGAAAACCCCGATTCAACGCCCAGACAGGTGGATCGTCAAAAGAAAAGCCGGATTCAACGCCCAGACAGGTGGATCGTCAAATCAAAAGCTCGGTTCAACGCCCAGACAGGTGAACCGTCATCACAAAAGCCCGATTCAATGCCCAAACAGGTGAATCGTCATCCTCAACAAGAAAAAGTCCGATTCAGAGCCCAGACAGGCGAATCGTCACAAAACCGACAGGACTTAAAGGACCGGACAGGTAAGCCTTTATCTTCTAACATATTTCCCCGCAGGTTCGGAGACCAGACAGGCGAATCTTCAGACAGACAGGTATATTCAAAATTGGGTCTTGATTTGATTCCTCGGTATGAACTTACCTTTTCAAAACAAAATCTCCTCGATTTTTAAAATAATTTTCAAAATACCTAAAGTAGCCTTTTCGTGTTTTGGAGTTGAACTACGTTATGGTCTGATTCTCCAATAGAGATACGTAGGAAGCCGTGTGGCCCGACCATCCCGATATTCAGAATGATGTCTTTTCTATCGTCGACATGACTTCTTCCATAAGACTTGTCGATGAGGGGCTCTGTAGACACCCCATTCTGAACCCATCGGATCACATTTATACCACTTTAAGTCTCGCTTTGAGTCAAGAAGTAGAAATCCACCATTTCGTCATGTTTCGTTAAGTTTTAACTAACGACCGTTAGTTTGGAACTAAACTGCATACGAGATAACGAGGGAAGGTCAGAATTGTCCACAGACTGCATTATCTCGCACGGAATAGTATGTCTCGCGCGAGATAAAGGAGTTATGCAGAATGCAGATGGCAGTTTCCTCGTCGATTTCAACCTTTTTCGGGATAAAACTTCATCCATTCGGCCAGCCAATGAATTTTGGATTCTGGAACCTTCCCAAGGTGTTTGATCTCATCTTCAACACCTCTCCAACACCTATAAATACCTGAAGACTTTCAGTATTTCTGATCCCTAAAAATCCCAAGTAAAAACCCCTACATCTACTGGTTTCTCTCCCTGAAAGATTCCTGTAAATCACCCCTAAAATCACCTAAAGTTTGTTTGTCAACCTTGTTGATAAACAAACATCAAAGCTCAAGTCAAGGACTGAGGCGAAGCTCTGTCCGTGTCAAGGTTCGACTCCAAACTTGAGTCGAAACTCTTCCCGAATTACCTCACGCTAGGTAATCTTTCTTTCCTTTCTAATTGATTGTTAGAGTGGTATAAATACATCGAATCTAGGATCGGCCTAGAGCCTCCCCAAATCATGGAGATGGTCTTGAAGCAATCGGTCCTATATTCCGTTTAACCCCGTTAAATGGATCTTTATTTTATTTATTTTTTTGAAACCTTCTCTTTCTTTGAAATTCTCTCTTTTCTTTAGCAAGACCGATCTCCGGATTGGGTGGAATGGGTGCTCCTCGACCTTCCCATTCCATAACCTAAGCCCCGAACCCAAAATCTCTTTCAAAATGGTTTTTCTATGTTTCCAAACGAATAATATAGGTGGCGACTCAAAAAGATGTTTAAAAAAGAGGGAAAATTCCGCGCATCGCTACAGGCATGAAAGAAAACCTAATTTTCTTTCATGAAGATTTGGGGTTGTGAAGCTTATGTGAAGAGACTTATCTCTGATAAGTTAGCACCTAAATCTGACAAGGTTATTTTCGTTGGTTACCCTAAGGAAACCAAAGGGGTATTACTTTTACAACCGCGCTGAGAATAAAGTGTTTGTTGCTCAATATGGTACTTTTCTTGAGAAACAGATTCTCAATAAAGCATCTAGTGGGAGTAAAATTGATCTTAAAGAAGTTCAAGAACCCGAAAATAACATGGAACCGATAGTAGAGACTGAACCAACTTCACAAGAAGTTGTGGAACCGGTTCAAGATCCACAAGTCCATCGTAGATCGGATAGGTTACGATCCGCACCCGAGAGATATGAATTTCTCGTGTCGGAAAGTAATGAAGTGGAAGTAATTGAGAATGACGAACCTACTTCCTATCAAGAGGCGATGTCCGATCCCGATTCGGATAAATGGTTAGAAGCCATGAAGTTCGAATTGCAATCCATGTCGGATAATCAAGTTTGGAACTTGATTGAGCCACCCGAAGGTGTAAAAATCATAGGGTGCAAGTGGGTCTTCAAGAAAAAGACTGACATGGATGGGAAGGTGCATACTTATAAGGCTAGGCTTGTAGCAAAGGGATATAGGCAAACTCATGGTGTAGACTATGATGAAACCTTCTCGCCTGTTGCCATGCTCAAGTCTGTTAGAATTTTGATTGCCATAGCCGCATATTATGACTATGAGATATGGCAAATGGATGTCAAAACCGCTTTCCTTAATGCAAAACTGCTAGAGGATGTGTATATGACACAACCCGAAGGTTTTGTAGATCCACAAAATTCTAGTAAGGTTTGCAAGTTGCAAAGATCCATTTATGGATTGAAGCAAGCTTCTAGGAGTTGGAATCTTCGATTCGATGAGAAAATCAAAGAATTTGGTTTTATCAAGAATGAAGATGAACCTTGTGTATACATGAAATTCAGTGGGTGCGTTGTGTTATTTCTCTTGTTGTATGTCAATGATATCTTACTCATTAGAAATGACATTCCTGCACTTGAGCCTGTCAAGTCTTGGTTAGGGAAGTGTTTCTCAATGAAAGATATGGGCAAAGCTGCTTACATCCTTGGTATCAAGATCTATAGAGATAGATCTAAGAGGATCATTGGTATGAGTCAAAGTACCTACATTGACAAGGTTCTTAGAAGATTCAAGATGAAAAATTCTAAGAGAGGAAACTTGCCAATGGGTCATGGTGTTACTCTTAGTAAGACTCAGTGTCCTAAGACAACTGATGAACGAAAGAGGATGAATGATATTCCATACGCTTCAGCTATTGGTTCTATCATGTACGCTATGATTTGTACTAGATCCGACGTTTCGTATGCTTTGAGCATGACAAGTCGTTACCAATCTGATCCGGGTGAGAACCATTGGATGGCAGTCAAGACGATCCTAAAGTACTTAAGAAGGACTAAGAATGCGTTCTTGGTATTTGGAGGGATGGAAGAAGATCTTGTTGTAAGAGGTTACACAGATGCTAGCTTCCAAACCGACAAAGATGATTTCCGATCGCAGTCAGGATTTGTGTTTATGCTTAACGGAGGTACGATATGTTGGAAGAGTTCCAAGCAGAGTACTATTGTCGATTCTACTACTGAGTCCGAATATATAGCGGCATCCGATGCAGCTAAGGAGGCAGTTTGGATCAAGATGTTTATTAGTGACTTGGAACTTGTTCCAAGTATCACTAATCCGGTGGAACTTTATTGTGACAACAATGGTGCCATTGCGCAAGTAAAGGAACCAAGGTCACATCAGAGATCCAAACATATACTTAGATGTTTCCATCTCATTCGAGAGTTCATTGATTGGGAAGACGTTAAGATATGCAAAGTATCAACCGATGATAACATTGGGGATCCGCTTACAAAGCCCCTCGCACAAGCTAAGCATGATGGTCATGTGAGGTCCATGGATATTAGATATATAGATGGAGCCTAGTGCAAGTGGGAGATTGTTGGTGTAGTGCCCTAGGCATTTAGTTATATTTAACTTATTATCTAAACCACTATGTAATAATCTTTATCAATTATTATAGAGAAAGTATTATTTGGTTCATTATATGTTTTGCATATTTATTATATTGAACTGCGTCCCTATTTGTTGAGAACAACTAGTATAAGTTGGTAGTGGATAATCATGGAGATGATTATATGCATGTGATGCACATTATACTTATGGATACTTGCTAGAGAACAAGTATTGGACATGACCTACCGATGAGATTTATGACATGGTCAATAGTCATGTGTCATAAATAAATCTCATGATAGTCGTGTTATTGAATCCTTAGTACCTGAGATTATCATCGTCTTCCACATGACAAAGATCATGTTTGATATAGTCTAACCCTGTCTTTAATCGGATAGCAATAAGGGCTATGTTAGCACGACTGGAATAATGTAGGGAAGAATGATAAGTCAAGATGGAATTTGTCCCTCTTATGAAGAGAGATGTTTGCTTGGGCCCCTCGATGAATGATGTTGATGAAATGTGCGGCCGCACTCAAGTGATTTGATAGAGATCAAATGCATTTGTATTATCAACATATTCGGAATCGAGAAAGCATTGAACGAAATGAGTTGACATAGACCATGACTCATGTTCAATTGGACATCGTGGACAAAGGGATTGTGACATTGGAACTATAAATGAATCAAGATTTGATGTTATATTAATTGGGTGGACATAATGATTTGCTAGAAGTCACTTATATCTTGTGAGGTTGATGTTTGGACTCACTACCAACATAATATAATTCCTTTTAGGTCACACACAAAAGAACAAATTTGATTCGAGCTAAATCTGGAAATTTTGGGAAAGGGCACGACTCGTGATCATGGGCACGACTCGTGCCAGTGCAGTTTAAACGACTGCGTTTTGGCGTTTCAAGGAATTTGTTGACTTGGTTGACTTTTGAGGTGGAGCACGGCTCATGACAAACCCCAGCACAATTGCTTCCTTTGTCACGAAGTGTGACACGACTGAAATTTGGCTTGGGGTCATTCGTGATGCTCTTTCACGACTCGTGACCAGGAGCACGAGTCGTGCCCTGGGCAAATTTTGGTCAAACCGCGTTTTCCTTGGACGGATTGGAAAAGGTTTCTTAAAGACTTCTGACCTATTTTGAATAGGGTTTATATGTGATATAAATACAAGTCTTTTGCAGCCATAATTCCCATCTCACATCATTGTTCTAAAGTTTATGAAACCTTAGAGATTGATTTTGATTTTGAATCAAAAGGCTTCCTAAATTATTCCATAATTTAGGCTTTGATTATTGAATCTTGATTCAATAATCAAGAGGATCATCTAGCAATCCACAAGAAGGTGTTCTTGGATTCGTTCGCGTGTGGATTACCATTAGAGGGTGGTTACGTTATCACCTAAGGCTTGGATCAATTCATCTCATTGAAGATCAAGGATAAGTTTGAAGATCCGATTCGTTGTCAAAATTCAAGGCTTGGATTCTGAAGACTTATTTTGTTAAACTACATCGCATTCGAGGTATGTAATTCTATTTCATGACTTTCTAATCCCTTCATGCTAGACGGATCATAGGGCTAGAGTTTTGATGTTAAAATTAAATCTTTCGCTGCGTTTGTAACCCCAAAACCCAACAGATGAGATTATGGTTGATGTAGTTTTGACTCAGTTAGGTGCATCGTTCCATGTCTCATACATTTGAAAAAGGTTTTGACTTAATTGGTGCTTTCAAATGAGATTTGACCCAAGGCATAGATGAGATTTAAAAACATGGTTTTGACATATGATGTCTAAGGAAATCTCATAAAAGATCTAAGAGTCATATAGAGATATGATTGATGTTTCTACCTAAATAGCTTAATTTCGGGCATTGACTCAGTTAAACCAAAATCAAGTGAAATATGGATCTTAGCCCACTATAATTATATGATATATGCTTATATTTGAAGGTGTATAATTTAGTGGAAGTTTTGTGAAATACATTATTTGCTCTTAGATGGTAAATGATTTGATGCATATATGTGTTCATATTGTACGCATATCTTATTGTGGAATTGCATTAAACTCTGATTAATCCTTGTTAGTGCGATCCGTCCTTGAGAAGGACAAAGTTCGAAAAGAACGGTACAAATTATTCTGATTTGATCAGATGATCAAGAAGTGTTCTTAAGCAAAATTGTACGTTTTTGACGAATCTATTCCTGCTGAACCCACTGCAAATGTTGCAAAGGGCAGATAAGGAGCAACATAAGAAACATAGAGATGATTCATATGATGTTGTTTGCCTTATGTTTGCCATCATGTGTAAGACTTTTGAAAAGGACCTTGAACACATGGAAGCTGTTTTTGTTCTAGCACATCGCACAAAGGAAATGTTCCAAGTGCAAGCTAGGCAAAAGATGTATGTTGTGGTGAAGGCTCTTAATGCATGAGATGCAAAATGAGCAATCCGCAAATGTGTTAATGGTTAACACAAGAAAGGGGTTCAAAAAGGAAGGTAAAGAAGGTAAAGCAAAGGTTGCTAAACCTGGGGCAAAAGTTACCAAAGCCGAAGAGGCTAAACCCAAAGTGTCTCAAAAGGATGCTTTTTGCTACCATTGCAATGTGATTGTTCATTGGAAGAAAAGTTGCAAGCTTATTAAGGAAGGCCTAAAAGGTGAAGAAGGGCAATATGATTGCTACTACTTCAGGTATCTATATAATAGATATTTTCCTTTTTACTTCTTGTTCATGGATATTGGATATCGGATTGGATCTCACATTTGTCTAAATGTGCATGATTTGAAGAATAGAAAGCTACTCAAAAGGGTAAAGTGGACCTACGTGTGGGGAATTGAGCAAGAGTTGCTACATTTGCCATAGGAACTTATGAAGTTACTTTACCTAGTGGACTAGTACTTGTTTTGAACAAATGTGACTACGTTCCGAATTTGAGTAGGAGTATTATTTCTGTTTCTTATATGGATGATAAAGGATATAGTTTTCTTATTGAGAATAAGAAGTTTCTATATATTTAAATGATATGCTTTATAGTATTGTAGATTCATTTAATGGCCTTTATATCCTTGATGTTGAGAAACAAAATAATATTGAAGATATCTATAATATAAATAAGAAATCTAAACCGAATGACATGAACAACACGTTCATATGGCATTGCCGGCTTGGTCAGATAAATAAGAAACATATATCTAAACTCCATTAACATGGACTTTTAGACTCATATGATTATGAATCATTTGAGGAATGTGGATCTTGTTTATTGGGATTATTGACCAAACCACCCTACACTAAGAGTAGTGGGAGGGCTAGTGACTTATTGGCCCTAATAAATGAGATGTATGAGGACTATTAAGTAACATTGCTAGGGGAAGATTTTGGTATTTCATTACATTCACTAATGGCTTATCTAGATATGACTGTGTCTATCTGATGAAGTCCAAAAGTGAATTATTTGAGATATTTTGAATATTTCAAAATGAAGTACAAAATCAACTTGGCAAAACTATTGAGTATTTCAATTTGATTGAAGTAGAGAATATTTAAGCCAAGAGTTTGACTATCATTTCAAAACTATGAAATTGTTTCAGAGTTGACTCCACCCGGAACACCACATTGTATGGTGTGTATGAGAGGAGGAATTGAGCCTTGTATGACATGGTTCATTTGATGATGTGTCAAGTTGACCTTCCTGTTTCCTTTTGAGGATATGCATTAGAAATGATGCGGTTACACTAAACAGAGTCCCTACTAAATCGGTTCCTAGGTCCCCACATAAGATGTGGCATGGAATAAAACTTAGTTTGTCTTTCATGAAGATTTGGGGTTGCAAAGCTTATGTGAAGAGACTTGTCTCTGATAAGTTAGCATCAAATATTACAAGGTTATTTTCGGATATTAATTTTACAACTACATTGAGAACAAAGTGTTTGTTGCTCTATATGGTTCATTTTTGAGAAATAGTTTCTCAATAAAGAATCTAGTGGGAGTAAAATTAGTCTTGAAGAAATTCAAGAACCTGAAAATAACATGGAACCAAGAGTAGAGATGGAACCAAGTTCACAAGGAGTTGTGAAATCGGTTCAAGTTACACAAGTCCATCGTAGATTGGATAGGTTACAATCCGAACCCGATAAATGTTGATTTCTCATATCGAAAAGTAATAAAGTGGAAATCATTGAGAATGACGATCCTACTTCCTATCTAGAAGTGATGTCCACTCCCGATTCGGATAAATGGCTAGGAACCATGGAATCTGAATTACAATCCATGTTTGATAATCAAGTTTGGAACTTGATTAGGCCACCTGAAGGTGTAAAAGCTAAAGGGTGCAAGTAGGTCTTCAAGACCAACATGGATAGGAAGGTGTGTACTTACAAGGCTAGTCTTGTAGCAAAGGGATTTAGGCAAATTCATAGTATTAACTATGTTGAAACCTTTTTGCCTGTTGCAATGCCGAAGTCTTTTAGAATTTTATTTGCCATAGTTGCGTATTATAACTACATGATATGACAACGAATGTCAAAACAACTTTCCTAAATGGAAATATTTCTTAAGGGTGTGTATAGTACACAACCCGAAGTTTTGTCGATCCAAGAAATTCTAATTAAGTATGCAAGTTGCAAAGATCCATATATGGGTTGAAGCAAGCTTCGAGGAGTTGGAATCTTTATTTTGATGAATCGGTCAAAGAGTTTGACTTCATCAAGGATGAAGATGAACATTGTGTATACATGAGATTCAGTGGGAGCATAGTACTATTTCTATTCTTGTATATCGATGATATCTTACTCATTGGAAATGACATTTCGGCACTTCAGATTGTAAAGTCTTGGTTAGGGAATTGTTTCTCAATGAAAGGTATGGGTGAAACCGCTTATATCCTTGGCATCAAGATCTATAGAGATTGATCTAAAAGGTTGATTGGTTTGAGTCAAAGTACTTACATTGACAAAAGTTCTTAGATGTTTCTAAGAAAGAAAACTTGCCAATGGGTCATGGTGTTACTCTTAGCAAGAATCAGTGTCTTTTGACAACTGGTGAGCGAAAGAGAATGGATGAAGTTCCATAGCTTCGGCATTTGGATCTGCCATGTATGCCATGATTTGTACTAGATCTGACGTCTCGTATGCTTTAAGCATAATGAGTAGATACCAATCTATCCTGGTAAAAACCAATGGATGGCTGTTAAGACATCCTTAAAGTACTTAAGAAGGACTAAGGATGCGTTCTTGGTCTTTGGAGGGATGGAAGTTAATCTTTTTGTAAGGGTTATACAGATGTAAGTTTCCAAACTAACAAAGATGTTTTTCGATCGTAGTCGGGGTTTGTGTTTATGCTTATTGGAGGTACGGTTTTGTTGAAAGAGTTTCAAACAGAATACCGTAGCCGATTCTACTACTAAGGCCGAATATTTAGCAACATTTGATGTTGTTAAAGAGGCAGTTTGGATCTAAAAGTTCATTAGTATTTTGGAAATGTTCCAAGTATCACTAATGTGGTGAAACTTTATTGTGACAATAGTGGTGCCATTGCTCTAGCAACGGAACCAAGGTCACATTAGCGATCCAAACACATACTTAGACGTTTTACTTCATTCGGGAATTCAAAGAATGAGGAGACGTTGAGAGATGCAAAGTATTAACCGATGATAATATAAGGGATATGCTTACAAAGCTCCTCGCACAAGCAAAATCATGATGGTCATGTGAGGTCCATGGGTATACGATACCTAGGAGATGGAGCTTAGTGCAAGTGGGAGATTGTTGGTGTTATGCCCTAGGTTGATTATTATTATGACTAATAATCGATGTCGTTATGTAATCGTCTTTACTATCTATTATAGAGAAATTTTATTTGGTTCATTGTAAGTTTACATGTTTATTATATTGAACTGTGTCCCTAGTTATTGTGAATAACTAGTATAAGTTGGTAATGGATAATCATGGAGATGATTATATGCATGTTATGCACATTACACTTATGGATACTTGCTAGAGAACAAGTACTGGACATGACCTACCGATGAGATTTATGACATGGTCAATAGTCATATGAGTCATGATTAAATCTCATGATAGTCGTGTTATTGAATCCTTTGTACCTGAGATTATCATCTTCTTCCACTTGATGAACGTTGTGTTTAATGTAGTCTAACACTATCTTTAATAGGATAGCAATAAGGGCTATGTTGGCATGATTGGATTCCTGTAGGGAAGAATGATAAGTCAAGATAGGATTCGTCCTTCTTATGAAGAGAAATGTTTGCTTGTGCCCCTCGATAAATAGTGTTGATGAAATGTATGGCCATACTCAAGAGATTTGATAGAGATCAAATGCACTTGAATTATCAACATATTCGGAGTCGAGAAAGCATTGAACAATATGAGTTGACATGGACCATGACTCATGTTCAATAGGACATCGTGGACAAAGGGATTGTGACATTTGATCTATCAAAAAAATCAAGCTTTGATGTTATATTAATTGGGTGGATATAATGGTTTGCTAGAAGCCACTTATGTTTTGTGAGGTCGATGTTTCGACTCACTACCAACATAAATATAATTCCTATTTGGGTCACACACAAAGAGCGAATTTGATTCTCGCTGAAAATTGGAAATTGGAAATCCGGCACGTTTTGTAGCGCGACATACTTAGCCATGGGACGACTCGTGCCCTTTTGGCCTAATTCGTCCCTTGTGAAGGGACGACTGTATCAGAGAGCTGCATATAAGGGACAACTCGTGCCTTCTCCTTTGTCACGAGTCGTGACACACAGGACGACTCGTCCCTGAATTCTTGCTCTCTAAATCAGTCGTCCCCTTGTTGGGGAATAGTTAGGCATAAGGGGGATGACTCGTTCCCAAGCCTAAAAACTCAGAATTTCTTCAGTTTTCTCCCGACTCTTTGGCTCGCTTCAGGTCTTCTTTGGTTGACTTTTTCTTGACTTTAATGACTTCCATGGATGTAGAACTGATGGTCTTGAGCTTCTTTGAGAACCAAAAATGATTACATCATAAACTCTCTAAATTTCTCTCAAATCACATGGTTTCTCTCATAATCCCCACAATACATAAAATCACTCAAAATACATCAAACCTATACTAAATACATGGAAATAAAGAAATATAAGGACGAAAAACATAGGAATTACATAGTAAAAATCCGTCCTATCAACTCATGCCCTACGGGACGAGTCGTTCTCACGACTCGTGCCCCTGGGGACGACTCTTTCTGGCGGCGCTGGAAGCCCATTTTTGGCTTGAAAAATGACTCTTCTCCCTAAGAGTTAGGGATTTATAGCAAGTATAAATAGAATCCTTTTTCCCCAGTCATAGGTGATGAAAATTAGGATTTATGAAACACTAATTCCTTGATTTTGATTATGAATCAAAGATCAAAACGTCCCAAAATCAATTCCATAACAGCCATTGATTATTGAAAGGAGTTTCAATAATCGAAAGGATCATCTAGCAATCCAACAAGAAGTGTTCTTGGTTCGTTCGCGTGTGGATCACCATTAGAGAGAGATTGCTTTATCTCCTAAAGCTTGAAGATCTCGTTTGTTGATTCATCACCAAGGTTGAACAATGAAGAAGAAGATCCAATTCTCATCAACAAATTCAAAGGTTGAATTTTGAGATTCGTTTTGAACAAACAAATCGCATTAAGGTATGAAAATTCTATTTCATGTTTCTAATCTTTTCATGCTAGCTGGATTAAAGGGCTAGGGTTTTGTTGTTATTTCTAAGTCTTTCGCTGCGTTTGTAACCCCCAAAACCCAACACGAGGCACGGTGTTCGCTACAACGATGTACTCTTGCCAATGAGAATGTATGAGGTGATTTATGCTTAGTATTAGGGACATGGAGTTCGCTACTGCAGTGTACCCTACTTGAAAGGCATAAATCACTTTATCTTTACACTTGAAATAAAACTCGGGGCGTGGAGCTCATTACTACGGTGCTTCCTTGTTTAAAGAAGTGTATTGATCTTTTATAACAAGCAATGTACTTAAAAAAAAATAGGCTTGTTATGCCTAAAGTGCATGAAAATTGCTCAGCTTGTTATGCCTGAAATGCTTGAAAATGAAAATATTTATCAAGGAGATTTATATCACATGTGTTATCCTAGGTGTTACCATCATTGCCTTAACACATTAGTGTGTGCTATATTAGTTTTTTATTTCTTTATTTTCGAAATTTGGTTGATTAAATTTTTAAAGTCTGAATGTCTTTTTAACTAAAGAGTTTACGATTTTGAAAATGTCTTCAACAAGTTTTCTTTATTTTTTAGTAAACTTTGTTGAGTAACTAATCCTTATTATTTTGATATTTTGTGCTCATCATTTTCGAATATGGTTACAAAAATTTTGTTTACTTATTATTTTTAATTTTCATTTCACTTAAAAAAAATAAAAAATTTAAACAGACAGCCGTGTTGTTATTTTGGTTTGATGGGGTAAATAAGGATGAGTGGTTTAGATTAAATAGGAGTTTTATAATTAGTGGTTGAGAGATTTAAGGGTTTAAGTGAATGACTAAACTAGGGTTTAACCCTTGTTCCCTATCCTCAGCTTTCTCATTTATCTCACTATTTTTTTCTAACCTTCCTTATCCTTGTAACCGTCTCTCTCTCTCTCTATTTTTACCACGTCTCAGCATCTTCTCTCTCTAGGTCAAAATACTCTCTCAAAAATTCCCAAAATCCGTCCATGGCTTCTCCATCCAAAACATCAACCGAACCCTCAAACATCGACCAAATGGACATCTCTCCTAACATTTCCCCAAGTGCAGCCTCTCGTGTAGCCATGTAGACTTCTCCCATGATTACACCAAGCTCTTCTCCTCCCATAAGAGTTCCAGCTGCTGCCCCTGTTTCATCCTTTGATCAAGGCATTTCCAAGGTTACTCTCATCCCAATCGAACCTAAAGATAAGAGGAAAAGAAAAGCTCCCTCAGCCAAGTTGTCTCCTCAAGTAGCAAAGAGGAGGTCCTCCAATCGAATCAGGTCAATAAGGTCCAAGGCAAGATCAAATACTACCTCTGATCCGGTTGAAGTTTCAAAAAGTTCCTTAGAAATGTCATCACCTCATGTGAGTGATGAGAATTTTGATGCTAACAAGGAGAAGGAACCTTATGTGGACTCTTTCGATGCCTGGGTGGATGCTGATGAGGAGGAAACTTTGTCTGATTTTCAGAAGAGAAAGGGCAAGGCCAAAGTTTCAGTGAGTGCTACCAAGGGTGCTACCAAGAAGAGGTTATCATCTGAGGTAACACCTGCCCCCTCCCCTGTTCCTACAAAATCTATTCCTAGTGATCATGAATTTTCTGGTGATGAGTTTGTTCATACTGAAGAGGATAATGCTTTTCCAAAACCGTTTCTTACTTTGGAATTTTATAAGAATGAAAACATGGAGTTTTGGCTTAACAATTTAAGTAAGAAATTGTTAAAAGAAAAGCATATTGATGAGGGCCGGTTAGAAAAGGAAGGAATGGTTCAGTTTTTAAAGGACAGAAATTTCTTTAAGGCAAATAACCATGCCTCAGTCTTTGTTGAGAGTGTGGTGAGAAACTTTTTTGCTAACCTACATGCTCAATTGGATAATGAAAGGTCTGAGAAATTTGGGAAAGTTTTTGTGCGGAGTAAGATTTATTCGTTTACTCCAGACATTATTAACAAAGTTATAGGCCTGCCAAATTTAGATGACGAGAGCATTAGGGTTAATAGGGATAAAATGGCTAAGTTCATCACCCACAACAAAATTCAGTCCTGGCCTTCAAAGGAAAAGCTTCATGCTTCTAGGCTTACCTCTCTGTACTCTGTTCTTCATAAACTTTGCATCTTCAATTGGCTCCCTACTACAAATGAACCTATTGTTACCTTGGAGCATGCTAATGTTTTGTACAGATTGGGCAAAAATCATAGGATTAACTTTGGAAGATTAGTGTTCAAACACTTAGCTTCATGGGGTAGAAAGAAAGAAATGAACATTACCTTTTTCCCCTATCCTTCTTTGATCTTCAAAGTTTTAATCTTTCAATCCTTGCCTATTGAAGCCTCTGATTCTTTCACCTCTGAACCTGAGTATTATACCATTGATCCTCAACTGAAAAAGGATAACAGGTATACTAAAGACCTTCCATGGAAAAAATCTGATGAAAATGTTGGTTCAGCTTCTGTTCTTCCTGGTACTACCTCACGTGATATCCCAAGTGCTTCCCCAGGTGTTGCCCCTAATATTTTTGCAGGAACTGATGCTGCAAGTATTTTATCTAATATGACCAATCTTCTAGGCAACACTTCTCCATCAATCCCAAAGACGACAGTGCTGAATTTCTTGCACAAACAATCAAGTGCATTTGAAGAACTCGTCGATGGGTGGGTCAAGATTAAGCAGGCAACTGATACTTTTATTGATGAAATTTCTTCCCAAACAGGGGAAGGATGTGCTGCTGCTACAGCTTCTGGAGCTGGAGCTGGTGCTACTGCAGGTGCTACCACCAGTGCTGACCCAAGTGATGGTGGAGGTGAGAGGGAAGGAGATCAGGAAGAAGAAGAAGAAGAAGAAGAAGAAGAAGAAGAAGAAGAAGAAGAAGAAGAAGAAGAAGAAGAAGAAGAAGAAGAAGAAGAAGAAGAAGAAGAAGAAGAAGAAGAAAGCTGAATACCTGAAGGTTGTTGAACCTGAAGGTTGATGTTGCCACTACTGTGTTGGTGGATTTGGTTTGTGGTGTCCTAAACAATTTCTTTTTTATTTGGTGATGTGGTTCCTAAATAAGTTACTTTTTATTTTATTTATGTTGGTGTCCTAAACAATTTCTTTTTTATTTGGTGATGTGGTTCCTAAACAAGTTACTTTTTATTTTGTTTATGTTGGTGGCAAAACACTTTAGATGGTTTGTTTAAAACTTTAAAAGTTAGGTTGTTTTGCTTGCTTGAATGATATTTTGGTACAATGGTTTATTTACTTAATGGTTAACTTAGTTTATTTCGAAAACTTTTTAACACTACTACATTTTCGAACAAATGTAACGCATAAAATACATCAAATGCAACAATGCTTTAGAATGGCGTTGCATTATTTCATTAATGCAACGGTTTTTTTGAGCTATTACAACAACTATGGCTTCTGCGTTGCCTTAGGTTTCTAGGCGTTACATTAGATTCTTCTAATGCAACGCCATCAATAAAGCCCTTGCATTAAGTTACTTGGCGTTGCATTATATCATTTCTAATGCAATAGCTATATTACTAATGCAACGCCTTCAATAACACCCTTGCATTAAGTTACTTGTCGTTGCATTATATCCTTCTAATGCAATTGTTATATTACTAATGCAACGCCTTCAATAACACCCTTGCATTAAGTTACTTGGGGTTGCATTATATCCTTCTAATGCAATTGTTATATTACTAATGCAACGCCTTCAATACCACCACTACAACCACTACCACCACTACTACCACTACCACTACTACCACTACCACTACTAATACTACTACCACTACTACTACTACCACCACTACTACCACTACCACTACTACCACTACCACTACTAATACTACTACCACTACTACTACTACCACCACTACTACCACTACTACTACTACTACCACCACCACTATCACCACCATCACTACTACCACTACCACTACCACCACTACTACCACTCCCACTACCACTACTACTACACAACCACTACTACCACTACCACCACTACTACTACTACCACTACTATAAACTATAACTACTACCACCACTACTACCACTACTATCGCTACTACTACCACTACTACAACTACTACAACTATCACTACTACCACCATTGCCACCACCACCACTACTACTACTACCTGTACCACTACCACTACCAGTACCACTACCACCACTACTACTGCCACTACTACCGCTACTACCACTACTACTACCACTACTACCACTAACACTACTACCACCACTACTACCACCACCACCACTACTACCACTACCACCACTACTACCACTACAACCACTACCACTACTATCGCCACTACCACTACCACTACCACCACTACTACCACCATCACTACTACCACTACCACCACTACTACCGCTACTACCACTACTACTACCTCTACTACCACTACTACCACTATCACCACTACTACCACCACCACCACCACTACTACTACTACCACTACCACTACTACCACCACTACTACCACTACCACTACCACTACCACCACCACTACCACCACCACCACCACCCCCACTACCACTACTACCACTACTACTACCACCACTACTACCACTACCACCACTACTACCACTACTACTAACACCACTACTACCACTACCACCACCACTACTACCACTACTACTACCACCACTACTACCATTACAACCACCACCACCACTACCACTACCACCACTACTACTACCACCACTACTACCACTACCACCACTACTAACACTACTACCGCTATTACCACTACTACTACCACTACCACCACCACTACCACCACCACCACCACCGCTACCACTACCACCACTACGACTACCACCACCACCATCACCACTACCACTACTACCACTACCACTACCACTACTAGCATCACTACTACCGCTACTACCACTACTACTACCACTACCACTACTACCACCACTACCACCACTACTACCACTACCACTACTACCACCACTACCACCACTACTACCACCACTACTACCACTACCACTACTACCACTACCACCACCACTACCAACACTACTACCACTACTATCACTACTACCGCTACTACCACTACTACCACCACCACTACCACTACCACTACTACTATTATCACCACTACTAGTACTACTACCACTACCACCAATAGCATTTACTTCTAACAGTTTTTAAATAAAAAAGTTAACTTTTTAATAGTTTTTTGAAAAAACAGTTAACTTTTTAACAGTTTCTGTTAAGTTCTATATTGTATATTAATTTTTTTTGGATAAAGAAGATTATTTTAGACTTTTGTTTATTACATAAAATTTTTGCAAAAAGTTATATAAAAAAGTTATGAATTTTGAAAGAAATTAAACTTAATTTTTTTTAAAAAAAAATATAGTTCATAAGTTATTTGGCGTTGCATTATATCTTCTAATGTAATACTCCCTCCGTCCCAATAGTAGCTTCCCATTTTGCCATTTTGGGTGTCCCGTTAATAGCTTCCACTTTCTTTTTTTGGCAAAGAAATCTTTACTATTCCCTCCACTCATTCTCTCTCCTACATTATTTTAATACTCACAACACAATTATAATTTACTATTCCCTCCACTTATTCTCTCTCCTATTTTCAAATTATATTCACAACATTTTTTCTTTCCACCCATTTTATTAATTTGCGTGCAAGGCAAAAAATGGCAGCTTCTATTGGGACGGAGGGAGTATGATGGACTATTAAATATAATTGCCCTTTTTTTTTTTGGAAAATTCAAAGGGTTGTAATCTAGGAACCCTTTCGTTTTCTCCTTTCTCATTCCACTGTAATTTAGAAAACCTTTTCTTTTCCTCTCTAATTCACTCTAGTTTCTCTTCTTCGAATCCCTTTCTATTCTCCTCGGCGTTTCCAAGGAGGAATCCAAGTGTTCGATCGTTGGTATTCAGGGCATTGCTTGGGCTTTCGGCGGCATGATCTTCGCCCTCGTCTACTGCACTGCCGGAATCTCAGGTAAATTAATCAGTTTTTTACAATTAATCGAACAATTGGAAGGCAATTTGGGGTTATTGTCGGGGATTTTGATATGTGCAGGTGGTCATATTAATCCGGCAGTGACATTTGGGTTGTTTCTAGCGAGGAAATTATCGTTGACAAGGGCATTGTACTACATAGTGATGCAGTGTCTGGGTACGATTTGTGGTGCGGGCGTGATTAGGGGATTTGAAGGAGGGAGCTCGTACAAGCGTCTTGGTGGTGGAGCCAACGTTGTTGCCCATGGTTATACC
The DNA here is from genome assembly GCA_022495995.1 of Adenophora triphylla var. japonica. NCBI lineage: Eukaryota > Viridiplantae > Streptophyta > Magnoliopsida > Asterales > Campanulaceae > Adenophora > Adenophora triphylla. The sequence goes on from JAFEMH010003799.1 coordinate 83,684, forward strand.
AAAGGTTCTGGTCTTGGGGCGGAGATTATCGGCACATTTGTTCTGGTTTACACCTTCTCGGCCACCTATGCCAAGCGCAGTGCCCGTGACTCTCACGTCCCTGTACGTATCCATGTAACATTTCTTCACACATACACATCCACTAACACACAGTTGTATGATTAATTGATGTTGGTTGGAGCTTATGGTAAGTGTGTAATGTATAGACTGATGTCTTTTGTGAACTTGTTGTGCATCTTCTGTTGTCATTATACACTGATGTCTTTTGTTATCACCTCACTGTTGTTATGTTCTATAGATTGCAGTCTAAGCGTGATTTTGTATTCTCAAGGCAATGGTTTCGTGGACAAGATGGAGCTTATAGTAAGTGTGTAATGTATAGAGTTGAATTGTCCAATTTATTCTCATTACATTTTGAGATAAGTAGTTTCGAAGTGCATATATGATTCCATCAATTGATATGCATAAGCAAAAAAACTCTTAAGGTCAGGCGCAACTATGAAAACAGTGGCAGACGTCTGATGATTATTGGCAAGTACTTGGAAGTTGCTAAATCTGGGTGTTTCACATGATCAGTAGTTGTCTCTCCTTTTACTTATATTGGGTATATAGCTTAATTTTATTATTTGGATGCTTGCTTTTTGTAAGAACTGAATAGTTCCACTTTCAGTCCCTTAGTACTTTATTATTTGGGTGCTTGCTTTTTGAAAGTTAAATTGTTAACCATTTAGTTCTGTTAATCTTGGAAGGTTTGGGCTTTTATTTCACAATTAGTGTATGTTTTTGATAATACTGTTTCTTACCCCTCCCGAAGAGAAAAATACTTACCAATAGCATCATCTTTTCCAGAGGATGTCATCAATAGCAGAAGAAGAGCTGAAGCGAGGAAGGACAAAACTCAGGTTTGTGCTTGCAGAATGAGCTAAGACAATATCTGTTGATTCAGATGTAATTTATGCTCAAATTCAATTTATCTGTGCAGACAAGCAGGGAATCAAATCCAGGGGGTTATCCGCTCAGCATATAAGATTGAAAGACAAGCTGCAGGTATGCAAATTCTGCCCATCTCTTAATTATCAAGTTGAGGAACCTGCCTTGGGTTGTTCTTGGGATAACAACTGATGGGTTATTGTTGAAACAGGCTTGAAAGATGTCCGTAAAGAGCTTCATAGTGGAGATGCATCTAGATTCCGGTCACAGGTACGCACTTATAACTGATCTACTTTTAAGGATTCCTTATGTTCCTGTTCTTAATAGTATGCTTGATGATTGGGAAGAGAATTTGGTTGTTAATTACTGCTAATAGAACAAAAGATGATGAGTTAGTCTTATTCATCTTGGAGATTGTTTGTGGAAAGAAAAGAGTGGTGTAAGTTCTACACGTAATATCTCTCCGAAGATAATTATTCATTTATTTATATGCGTACTCAAGCTGGTCGGTGACTCTTTTTGTCAAAATTTATTTCAGATTATTGCCACTCACATTTGTTACTTAGTTGCTGAAGCCAACTTTGAACCATACTCGGACACGGCAAGACTGTCTAATTGGTGCAGATCACCGAAAATTCCCAAGAACATATGCTAGTCCTGAAGCTATACAGGTAGTCCATTTCCACTTATACATCAAGGCTCTATTCTCTTGTTTAATAGATTATCGTTTTACCAAGGATGGCATTGGTTTGGTTCCTAATTATCTTAGCTCTTTTATATTGTTTCTTCTTGTACTGTTTTATTTTCCCTAACATCTGGCTGTCTCACTGATGAAACGGTAGTTCAGTGCCATGCTTTTCCTGTTACTCTAATGAAAGTAATCCATTAAAAGCATGTATTCCCTATGTTTTTGGTTTGGACTTTGAATATTTGGTTTCTGGATTTTACTCCTATCAATCACTAGTTAATCATTTGAATTTCATCATGATGTTGAGTTGTACAATGTTCATCGTTACAGGTGGTGAAGCTGCTCGCATATATCGGTGATAAGGATCTTTTTGCTGAATTCTATAGGTCCGTATTATTTAAATCATTCTTGCTGAAGCCTTGAGAAGGTGCAACTTTTTTAGCACTTGGTTCATCTTTTCTTTTTTGAATGATTGTAGGAAAAAGCTGTCTCGCTGTTTACTTTTCGACAAGAGTGCCAATGATGATCATGAAAGGCTGATCCTCTCAAAACTGAAGCAGCAATGTGGTGGGCAATTCAAGTCGAAGATGGAAGGGATGGTGAGTGGGGTCACATGATTATTACACCAGGGCTATCTACTCGTCTCTTTAATGCAACTAGTATTGGGCACTATTGCAACAAATTTTGAAGTTGCATTAGCTCAGAAATGTAGTAGTGTTATTATGTGTCTTTTAAGAACGAATCTTGTCAATGCATGTTAACTTTTATGTTAATTGAAACCCTTTTTTTATTGTCAATATTATGGTTTTATTATTATTATTATTATTATTATTATTATTATTATTATTATTATTATTATTATTATTATTATTATAATAATAATTATTATTATTATTATTATTATTATTATTATTATTATTATTATTATGATTTTATTATTATTATTGTTATTATTATTATTACAATTATGTAGCTGTTGCATCAGGTGCTTATCAATTTTTTTATAAGGGTTGCATTAGAAAAGGATTGTTGCTTTATTTCACTTAACAAGTCGTTGCATTAAAAAAGAACCGTTGCTTTATTTTACCAGACGTAACGTTGCATTATATATCATTATCGTTGCATTAGAAAATTATCGTTGCATTATTTCATCAAACGGCCCGTTGCATTAGATGTCATTCTAATGCAACACAAAGAAAATGTCGTTGCATTAGATTAGTTCTTCATTGCATTAGACCTAATGCCACGGGACAGAATGTGAGGGTCCTCTGACGTTTCATTAGAGCTAATGCAACAAGGTTTGGCCTCTATGGCAACAAATTTAGGCGTTGCATTAGACTTTAAATGTAGTAGTGTAAGTTTGAAATAAATTAGTTTATTTTGATAAATCATTGTTTAGATTAGCTCCTTCATTAAGGGGGAGTTAATTTTCGTTGAGATGTTATACTTTGTTTTTATGCTCTATGCTCTGTTTATGGACTGACATATTGCAGGTAAGCAGCACATTAGGTTTGAGAAGAAATATCCAACTAAGGGGGAGATTGTTAGTGTAAATTGCAGATGATATCGCATATGATTTCCCAGATTCCAGATGATATCGCAGATGATTTCCTGTGCTGGAATTTATATAGCTGTACATTTCTTGATTATTAATATATGTACTAATGTGCTAATATAATCTGTATATTCTATTGTGTATGTCCATATTTCAGATTGCAATATGATTGGAGAAAGAGCTAGAAACGTGGAGAATTTAGAAAAGAATGGTTTATGCACAAATGACGTTTTATGCATAAATCTTTCCAAGAGTTACTTTGTCAACAACAATTAAAAACGTGTGAAGACTTAGTCAAGATGATTGTTGTTGATTCAAAGAAAGTACAATATTGATAAAGCTTGGGAGTACAAGGTGATGATGCATAGACTTGGAGATCAAGCACACGGTTGCTATTTTTGAGAAAAGTGGGCGCTTGGATTGAGGAACACACCAACCACTTCCCCATTCTCCCTCAACGTCCAATACAGCCCCAAGGCTATTTATTTGATTAGCCTTCAAGTAATTGAAGACTATAAATATGCTTGGAAGAATGCATTTGAAGATACGCTAATATTTGCCATTTATACACACATTCGAAGCATAGAGAGATAGAGTTCTTTGTTTGGTTCGTTTCATCCATCCTCCCTTGTAATTACTCACTTGATTACCTTGGTATCAAGTTGTGTGTAGGCTAGAATTGGATTCCGTTCTTTATCTCTTGTTCCATAGAGCTTATATTGTATTGGTCTTAGGGAACATTTCGGCTTTGTGTAATTCTTTTTATAAAGTGATAAAGTCTTACCTAAGAGGCATCCTCAAGTTATATTATTTATATAACTTGAGAAAAACAATTTTGATGTTATTATTCCGCTGTAATCTCTTTTACAAAATTGTTTTTATTTTCGAAGTGTGTGTGCTATCCCAAGTGCTATCGTTGGTGCTGTTAGCACCTTGGATATCACTTGTGATTCAGGCCGTGACAATTTCACATAGGGAAGAAGCAAAAGATTTTCCTTTTTCGATTTGGGAGAGGAGAAGCGTTCGAAAGGGGCACAATCGCACAAATAAGCAAGAAATAATTGATAGGGGGAAGGAGGTGCGAAACCCCGGGGTGGACGGTTGGCCATTGTTTAACTACTGCGGAAAACTAAAATTCTAAATTCAATCTCAGCCTATATCAGAGATACTGAATTTACATAATTGGCCAAACAAATGGGAATGTTAGCGAACTCTTTCGAAGATTCAAATAACATCATCACACATGATTAAAAAGTATGCATTCTATAATAGTTTTCTACTGTACTTCAAATGTTAGACTAATAAACCAAAGGAGTGACACAATCATATAATCTGAAACTATGAATTTGTAGGATGTATAGAATCAAGAAAAATACTTGCCCAAAATGGAGGAACGCTGCATAACAAAATATACAAAATAACTCATGCACTCTATATATTGACCTCTGGTCAATAATTTCACTTCAATTCCTCTCACTTGTCAAAAGCAAATATACCACAAAAAGATCAGCATATATTTGTACGAATCCTTCAAACACTGGATACAGTCAAATCAAGTATAACTAAATAGTAAAATCTCAAAAAAAAAAACTTCCATTTTTAGGAGGAAGTCAATCCTAGTGGTAGCATGACATAATGTGTATACATGGGGGGAGAATTGAACCAAGTGTTAAGGGACATACTGAGAAGGCTAAGACGTGTATGAAAATAAATGAGATTACAAAATGAAAGATTATCCATGGTGGTGTGTTTTGTCCCCAATAGTTGCTCCCTTATGGATGCATAATTTATAATATAGATAGTAGCTGGAATTCAATCATCATGCGTAATATTCGTTAAAAGATTTGAGCTTTCCCCTCTCTATGTCGGCGATGCAGTTGCACTGGGAGAAACTCCGAAAGTGAATCGACGCGATGAAATAACGGTTACGTTTCTCGAATGGAATGAAGGGAAAGTGGTGGCTCGCGAAGTTGAAACGTGAGAAACGAACGAAGCAAAAGGCAGTAATGCATATACTTGCTGAATTGAATTGCCTTCTAGAACCGAATCTAAGGGTTGCTGAATGTTTGAAAAACACTTAAGCCATTGAAAACAACTAATTCTATGTCAAATTTTGATCAAGAAAAAACATAAAAATTATACTCAAACTAAAAATATTATTAAAAAAAGTGAGACATACAAAGAAGGTTAGTAATCTTACCAGGACAGGACATGAGGAAACACTTACGACATTTAAAACATTGATAATTAGATTGTCATTTGCAAAAAGCAATTCATACATACAACACATTAATTTAACTCATCTGTGACTCTTTCCTGTTAACTTTTCTGGAACATATGGAAATGTTCATTCAGTTCATTAATATTTGAGATTCTAACATCAATAATTAAGGTAGCTCAAAATAGACATCTATATTTCATAGAGATAATCTAAAAAATGGTCACCCTGTTTTTTATGATGGAATAAAAAATGGTCACCTAGTGAAGAAAATAAATGTTAACTTTGCTGAAACATTGCTTCAAATTATTATTTTTTGTTGAAACATAAGACAGAAGGTCGATATCATCCATCAAATATAAATCCAAAAGAGAAAACCCTCTAACTTGATCATCTATCAGTTAGAGAATACGAAACCCACAAACTACTTAACTGCTATGAAATTTGATCGAGTACTGCCCGAGAAAGATAGAGAATGTGGAATAGAGAGAGAAGAAGTCGGTGTTGGAGACACTAATGGAAATGGGCTGCATCGCTTGAGGAAGTTGGAGGCCGGCGGATCCCAATTTGGATTGAAAGAGAGAGAGAGAGAGAGAGAGAGAGAGAGAGAGAGAGAGAGAGAGAGAGAGAGAGAGGTGAGACCTGGGTGAAGAATGCAGGGAACGACATCGATTGATTCGAACGCAATGGGTTTTCTGAGTTGTCAGTTTTTGGAGAAGTAGTAACCGATGTAGTAGTGAATGAGGAGTTAAAGAACAGTTTTTTTAATTCAATCTTGTCCGCTCTTTATCTTTTCTGAAACACAATCCTAACCCTTCTTTGTGTGACAGTTATTCTTGAGGTTTATTGTAATATAGACTAGTACAGACCCCCCGTGCGGACCGCACGGGTCAGTACCCCCAATCTATCATTATTCTTTTTCTCATCACCTTCAACCTACTAAATTATTCACTATCGAGTACCCGCCACCTTCAATGTAAAACCATCAAAACTAACCTGAAAACAAAGAGACAAATTATGCTGAAAAAGTGATTAAAAGAAAAGCGAAAACTGAGGATCAACCTATTTGTGGCATTGAAATGTTTTCAATGGTATAGCTTCAACATTTTATGATAGAAAACATTAAGTACATCATATGAAAAAAAAATATTAAAATATTATACAAATAATGTATCTTCATTCTGTACTATCCATATCCACATTCACATCCACATCCACCCCCACCCCACCCCATCAACCGCCACCCCCACCACCACACACACACACAAAGAAAAAGAAAAAGAAGGAGGCAAAAATAAATCTGAAACATTTGGGATTTGGGTGATCTATAAAAAATAGAAAACTTTAAGCACTCTATATGAGTCACCATACATGAAGCATCTTCTACATAATAAAAATATATTATATGCACCCCTCACACCCCATGAACCCCCACCCACCCACCAGCTCTCTCTCTAAAGGACACATAAACACACACACTCACACAAAATAAGTAAATCTATTGTCAAAATCCCCCCATGCACACAATGTGCCTCCGACCAAGCTATGACCAAAACGCTTTAGGAGAGTCCAAGAGAGAGTTGGTTATGTGCCAAAATATGAAGTTACTAAGTCGGGTTTTTCTCGAGCTTAGAACCATAATATCAGATCAGGCAAAAACCCCATGTACATACCCTCTCAAATTTCGAGTTTCAGAAGTGGACAACTCAAAAAAGAATATAGTCTATAATAAGATGATGGACAAATTTTTAGTCAGCATACAATGTCATTTACCTATCAACAGAAATAGTTCCTCTACTCATGTATGAAGCCTTTTCTTAAGCTACTGTACTAATAAGATAAATCCATACTATCAATTCTCACAGCACATAATAAAACACTTAAAATCAACATAAATAGCAAGTACCTAATAGGTTTATACTCTCATTTGATTACTCCGAGCATGGTAGCAAAAACAATTCCGGATGAGAACATGCCTTAATCTACCAAAGAAATACCCTTTTGGAAAGCCACACCTCCTGAATTCAGTTCTACAGCACATCCCAACTTCAAATTAAGAAACAAACCAAACCTTTCATATATTATTTTTCAAAATCAACTGCAATCAAATCAAAATCACATAACCCACAGAATAATTTTAACATTTCAGAATAAACATTTAGCCAACTGAAAGCTCCTCAGTTGATGTAACTTTAAGGTTATTTAACCAACAAAAAAAAAAAATACAACAGAAGTTAACAATAATTAACCAAAATTCTGGAAAGCAATCGCAGAAAGAGGGTTGATAGTATATAACAACAACTTGAAATTCAAAAAAATACAACAGAAGTTAACAACAATTAACCAACAAAAGAAAAACGCTTTGAATCGAAGGAATTGAAAGATGTAATGCAAAAAATCAGAATAATCAATTGAGGGAGAAAAGATAAACCCTAACCGGTTCGAAGGTGGAGAAAGAGAGAGTGGTATCTTCAAGGGAGGATATAGGGTTTGAAAACTAAGAGAATTGAAACACTAACCATGAATGTGGATTCAGACATTGATTATTGTCTCCTCCTCAGACGACGTTATTGAGAAATTTTGATTGAAAGAGTTTGAATGCGCAGAGGGAAGTTGGCAACGGGTGGGGTTCGGGTTGGGATTGACCTAATCGAACCCGACCCGATTATTCAAGCATATTAATCGAACCCGACCCGAAATGCACCCGATTATAATTTGATTTTTTATATTATTAAATAACTTTTTAAAACGTACAATGCATTCTAATTCAATGGCTTAAGTAAAATGATAATTTTTTATTTTTAATATTATGATTCAATATACTTATGATACAAGCGTAGATATTTCCTAGTGATCATTTTGGGGTAGTAAGAAAATGTCATCATATGATCTAATTTTCAGTGCTTATCAATAAGTATATTATCAAGCGGAATCACATTATCAAACGGTTCGGGTCGGGTCGGACACAATTGAAATATAGCAAAAAGTTCTACAAAAATATAAATCAAGCAAAATAGACATTATCAAGCAAGCAATAGCACAGTACAAAAAATATTTGTTAGTAAATTCACCATTTAGCTTAATACTTAAAATTAATAATTATTTTTTAACTGTCAACATAGTAAAATTAAATTTTGTTAATAAAAATTATTAATTATTTATATTAGTTAGTAACCGGTGTAGGGGAGTTTTTTTTTTGTTTTTTCCAACTTTAAATCTAGGCCGCTCTTTGTCTTTTGAGAGATTAAATCTGAGCCACTCTTTGTGTGGCAGTTAGAGAGGTAGTAACCGTTGTAGCAGAGTAGGAAGTTAAAAACAAATTTATTTTTCATATTCAATCCTAGCCACCAGTTATGTTTTCTCAAACTCAATCTTAGTCATCGATTGTGTGGCGGTTAGATGTGATCTCTATTGTTCTATTGTATTATAGATTGATTACGATAATTGCAAAAAAATGAGTAGTAATTGCAAATTATTTAAAGAAATATTTTACCAATTTTTTAGTGATAAATGCAAGTAATTCATAAGAATAATGCAATAATGTTGAAGTAATTATTACGAATAATTTGTTAAAATTTATTGAAAAATAAAACTGTCTTGGAGAAAAAAGTTCGCACCAAGGCTCAAACCTGGGATCCTAGTGAAGGAAAAAACATTAGTTTACCGGTACTTAAACCACTGAAGCATTCACAATACTTGATTTACAAAAGGAATAATTTACATATAGAGAAAACTAAGAATTTTGGGCCCTAAATTTATGCAAATTTTGGGAGCCCCATAGGCGACCGCCTCACTTGTATTGCTACAAGGTTGGGCTTGATGTAGGCGTGGATGTGACTAACGTCACGCAGACATGCTTAAAAATACCCGAAAAACGGGAGAATCGACGAGTAAAATCGTGAACTAGGATCCGCTATAATTGGAATCGTGAAAGAATCGGGAATCGTGGGAAACGTAACCGGAAGTTCCACGATTCGAATATGGGTCCATCATTCAGAATCGGAAACCTTCGGTCCTGAAATCGAGATCTGGAATCGAAAATCATGAACCGTGAAACCGTGACTTTGAAACCATTTAACTAACGGATTGTGTTTTGTTATTATTTAGTTAATAAACTAACTGAATTTGCTAAAAAAAACTAACCAAAATTATTTTAAAAAAAACTATCATTTCCTTATAAAATCTATTTTGTAAATGAATTTTGTTACAAATTAATGAATTTTGAAATACTATTGATTATTCAACAATTTTTAATTACACTGAATTTAAAAAATATATAAATATAAATAACTAAAAAGTAATAAATAATTGAAATGGACAGAAATGAATCGTGGAAGCGAAACTAGGAACCGGTGATCACCGTGAACCGGGAAACGAAATTACACGATTCAAATACGATTTCTCCTTCCACATAACCGGAAATCGGCGGTTCAAAATCGTGCACGTATTGTCACATATCACATCTGCTTCAGTTCTTGTTCTGTGTGAGTTCAATTTTTCCTGGATACGAGTAAACCTACTTGGTACTACAAATTCAATTTAAGGAATGTATCTCGGATCTCATATTGGTTTTGAAACGCGAGTTTCAGTATTTAATTGTATTACTTTTCATTAATAATAGGTTTCTTCTCGATATGATTACGGGTGAAAATGGTTCGATTTAGCTCAATTTGAATAAATTTAAAAGTCAAACCGTTAGAATCGGTTTGGAGAAATTTTAAATCGAGTTAAATCATAAAAAAAATCGGATCGAGTTAAATCAAATTGCTATGATTCGGTTTGGTTCGGTCTAAACCTGATTTGATTTTGCGGTTCAGACTACTATCCAAACCGCGATCTAGACCACGGTCCAAACCGCATTTCAAACCATAATCTTTTTTTGTTAACCATTTTTTGACTAATGAATATAAATAAGTACTTAAAATAAATACAAGTATAACTTGATTAAGAATAAGTACTTAGAATATAAATAAGTTCACAAGCAATATTTCAACTAATACTGTGCACGAAAAACTAGAGCTATCAAGGAAAACTCTACTATTTAAATCAAGCTTAAAGATTAAGAATCAATACAAGTGACCACCCATTTTTCGCAGCTTGATCAAGGATGGAACAGTATGACAAATTATCTAAATTCATGATTTGTGATACCGAAAAGTTAATTCAAGTTTGACTATAAACTACAGAAATAATACATAAAAATGATTTGCCTTATAAGGAGCACACCAATGTATCAAAGTACATAGATTGGACAAAATTAAATGTAAACAATAAGGTAAGCCAGGAAAGAATACATAATTCTTGCGGTTCCATGGTTCGGTTCACGGCTCGATTTCACGGTTCGGTTTAATGGTTCGGTTTCACGGTTTTAAACCGCGGTTCGGTCTTAAACGGTTCGGCTCGATTTGGCTCGTTTCTATTTAGGAGTGTCAAACCACAAGCTGAGCTGAACCACATGGTTTGTTAAATTCTCAAATCGAGCTAAACCACTTATGTCTAAAAATCGAACCAAATCACACGGTTTGGCTAAGTTTGACTCCAAACCGCGGTTTAAACCAAACCATTTCCACCCCTAGATATGATTATTAGTTCAATAAACTTGATATTTGTTATATTAAATGCAACCGATATAATAATTCTAACAATCTGGATAAGATCTTTTATCTCCTTCATATTTATCCAAAAAATAAAAGAATGGTATAATTAATACATGAAATAATAATCTTCTTACTATTAATACTCCCTCCGTCCCACAATTTTATGCACTTTTTGTGTCGGTGCGGGAATTAGGATAAAAGGTGATAAAGGTAATGTGTTGTGAGTGTAAAAGTAAAATAGGAAAGAGAATGAGTTGAGAGAATAGTAAATTTGAAAAGTGTTGTGAGTAGAGAAAAGTGGATCTCATTTCCATTTTGAGAAAGTACAGATTATTATGAAACGCCCAAAAAAAATCTTTTTACGAATTATTATGAAACGGAGGAAGTACGTACTAATTCTATCGTAATCCTATCATTCTACCAAACTAGCCCTAAATCTATCAAACCGTCGATTAGTAGTTTTATATTCTGAAATAAATACTACTTCCTCTTGAGTCTTGTCCGAAGATTATTAAAGCAAAATGGTCATCTCTCTCTCTCTCCTCTCTCCTCTCTCGGTCTCTCTCTCTCTCTTGCCTGCAATTAGCTGTCTAATAATTGCAGTTTTATATTCTGAACCACAATATGAAACTCTACTGCACATAAGCTCATAGCTCTTTTTTGTGCAAAAATATCAATTATTTGGCCAGTATGAAACGGAAGTCCCTTGGCCTTTACTGAATTGAGACCAAGAATGATTTTCTTAGCAGCATAACTCTCCGGTCCCAAAATAATCTTTCCACCTTTTTTTTTTTTTTTTGTTACTACTACAAATAAACTTTGAGCATTAATTTTAAATTGATTTAATTATCTTAATAAAAATCTAAAAATTGTTATTGATAGTATTGTTGATGGTGTATCAATAACAAGTTTTACATTTCCATTTGTATAATTTAATCAACCTAAAATTATCGCTCAAAATTTCTTCGTAATAACAGAAAAAAATAAATAAATTGGAAGATCATATTGGGGGGACGGAGGGAGTATAACCAAACCCAGAAAGCTGGAAAAGGAAGAGCCAATGCTAAAGCCGAGGCACAGGTGGGCAGGAGTACAAATATTCAAAATGATTTTAAAGTTAAACTCAAATTCAGCACTGCTCAAAAGCCAATCTCATCTGCAGATTTTAAAGAAACCAAAAACACAGGAAATTATTCGAAATAATTTATATTCATTCATAGACTTAACGTTTTAGAGGCTTATACATCAACTCCTTCCATGACAGAGAACAAGGTAAGTGAAATGGGTATCGAAAAAAATGCCAACCTTGTTGGCAAAATACTCTTCTCAACTCACCTCGGGCAAAAAAATATGCCTTATATTAGATACTAAATGTCAGAATTATATCAAGAAAAGAACAAAACTAGCTGGTTCACTGACCATTACCCACTAAGACCATGAAAGATGAAACATGGGTCGGTCAAACACAGGTCAACGATCATCCCTGGCTGCTAAAACGGACGCACAAAAACAGCTCTTGGTTAAACAAAAGATCGAGGGTGTTTACCTATGTGAGACAGGAAGGATTCATCAATCATGGGCATAGTGGGCTATGGTCAAACGCAAGCACAGCTTTTTTATGCAGCAATGAAAATAGCACTTTCGGAAAGATCTTCGTAGCTCTTTGACTTCACGGTCTCCTCTGGAAATCCATTATTTTCTTTCTCCATTTTCTCCTCAATCAAAATCTCCTTGGAACGGCAATCCAAGCTGCAAAATGCCTTCTCACCTCTGCAAAAAGTTAAGATCATAATCAGCATAAGATTGCAAAATGCTCAAAACAAACAAAGACCAAAGAGTTGTAGCTCAAGCGGCATCAGATTGATGTAAAGTAACGCAGCGGAATAGTAACCAAGGCTTGATCGAAATCAAAACCTTCTGCAAGGAATAACAATTCCCAAGGAAATAAGAACTTCCGAAGAAATCCTTCTGCAAGCCAATAAATTGACCAAGGGTTGCACGAAGCAAATATGAAATTTAATTAATTAAAAGTCTGCCGTTCAACTGCCTGAAACAAAGTATAAATACCCCACAATAAACCTAAAAACAAAATAAAAATGTAAAGACAATACTACCCCCACTTATAATATCAAAATAACATGAAAGCTACGAACACACTACTTCAGCACTAAACATCCTTGAGGCGCACGCCCAGTTTCTGTTGAGGCGCCCGCCCTGTGCCCAGTGTTTCACATCTACGCCAATTGCCTTGAGGCGGCCGCAATGAAGAAGCTGAAGCGTCCGCACAGAGTTCCACAGGTTGAGGCGGCCGCATGGGAAAAGTTGAGGCGTCCGCCTCGAGCTCCGGACGTTGGCCCATGTTTTCCCTTAGTGATGCGCTCGCCTTGATACAAATGGTGCGCCCGCCTGGAACATCAGCCTCCTGGGTTGTACCTTGAGTGACATCATTCGCCTCCACTACAAAAGGATTCGTCCCCGAATCCATATCTAAATAAAGGGGAACATCCGGGTGGAAATCGACTAAGTCCGAAACATTAAAAGTACTAGAAATATTCCACCCCTCGGGCAAATCAACAACATAGGCATTGTCATTGATTTTCTTCATTATCCGGCAAGGTCCAATCTTCTTGGGGTGAAGCTTGTGGTACGTACCTTGAGGAACCCGTTCCTTACGCAAATGAACCATTACCAAATCACCAACAGCAAATACCTTCAAACGACGCCGCTTATCTGCCATCTCCTTATACTTGGCATTCGACGCTTCAATGTTCTTCTTGACTTCGGCCCGAACCGCATCAATCATCTCCGCCATGTTTTGGTGCAATACTATACCCAGGAACTCTAGGCGAAGGAATCAAGTCAAGAGTATGGCAGGAGGCCGTTGATACACAATCTCAAAAGGAGTCTTCCTCGTCGTCCGGTTCGTCATGTTGTTAAATGCAAATTCACCGTTGATAGAGCCAAATCCCACTTCTTCGGGTACTCACTACATAGACAACGAACCATAGAACCCATTGTCCTATTCACTACCTCGTCTCGGCCGTACATGCTGCGGATGAAAGGAACCTGCTAAATTGCAAGTCTGAAAAATACGCCACAAAGTACGCCAAAAATGACTAAGGAACTTAGTATCACGGTCGGATGTAATAGACTTCGGGACCCCATGTAGACGGACAACCTCCTTAAAGAACAAACCCGCGATGTGAGAAGCGTCATGAGTTTTTCTACAAGGAATAAAATGAGCCATCTTGGAGAAACGATCCACCACCACGAAAACAGAGTCATTGGCACGTTGCGTCCTCGGAAGGCCAAGCACAAAATCCATGGAAATATCCTCCCAAGGTCCATCCGAGGAATAGGCGAGAGGGTGTCTGAGCCGTATTTTGAGATTGACCCTTGTTGATCTGACAGACCATACACTTCTGAACAAATCTGTGTGTGTCTCTACGGAGATGTGGCCAATAGTACTTCTTCCCAACGAGCTCAACCGTCTTGTCTTTCCCATAATGCCCCTGCTTGTGGACCTCTGCAATAAGGCTTTCACGAACAGAACCCTGCGGAATACATAATTTGTCCATATAGAACAAGAAACCGTCCTGCAAGAAAAACAATCCAACAGGACTCCCATCTATACACTTCGCCCACTCATCTGCAAAATCATCGTCAGTGGCATACAAATCCTTCAAACAATCAAAACCCACAACAACATTCTCCATTGTCACCAGTAAATTGACCCTTCGACTCAAGGCATCCGCTACCTTATTATGTTGTCCACTCTTGTGTTTAATAACAAAAGTGAACTGCTGCAAATAAGCAACCCAACGAGCATGCATACGATTAAGCGGTTTCTTACCATTCATATACTTCAAGGCCTCATGATCGGTATGAAGAATGAACTCACGCTGCAACAAATACTGCTCCCAATGCTTGATAGCCTGTACCACCGCATAGAATTCAAGCTCATAAACAGTCCACTTCCGCTTCGCTTCCTCCAACTTCTGGCTCATGAAAGCAACAGGTTTCTTGCCTTGAAGCAAAACAGCCCCTATACCAATCACTGACGCATCCGTCTCCAATTCGAAGGGTTTAGAAAAATCTGGTAGAACAAGCAAAGGTGCACTCGACAATTTCTCCTTGATCAAAGCAAAACTAGCTGTCGCCTCATCACTCCAAAGAAACTTCCCTTTCTTCATACATTCCGTAATTGGAGCCATTATAGTGCTAAAATTCCAAATAAAACGACGATAGAAAGTGGCAAGGCCATGAAAACTACGAACCTCGCTGACTGTCGTTGGTGTAGGCCAATCACGAATAGCACGAACCTTGTCCTCGTCCACCCGAATACCATCTGCAGAAACAATATAGCCCAAGAACAACAAATGATCAATCATAAAACTGCACTTTTTGAGGTTCACATACAACTCATTGTCCCTCAAAGTTTGCAGAACTGCCCGAAGATGCTCGATATGCTCCTCCTCCGACCTGCTATAGATCAAAATATCATCAAAATAAACCACCAAAAATTTACCATTGTAGGGCTTCAGCACTTGATGCATCAATCGCATAAAAGTACTAGGAGCATTTGACAACCCGAATGGCATCACCAACCACTCATACAAGCCCTCCTTGGTCTTGAAGGCGGTCTTCCACTCATCCCCCGGTCGAACACGGACTTGATGATAACCACTCTTCAGATCAATTTTGGAGAACACCTTGGAACCCCTAAGCATATCCAACATGTCATCCAAACGAGGAATCGGAAACCTGTACTTAACAGTGATTTTGTTGATTGCCCTACTATCCACGCACATCCTCCAAGTACCATCCTTCTTAGGAACAAGGAGAGCCGGGAATTTGCACGTGGACTCATGCTCTCACCGTATATAACCCTTCTTCAATAAATCTTCCACCTGTTCACGCAAAATCTCATGTTACGCGGGACTCATCCTGTAGTGTGGGAGGTTAGGCGAAGAAGCACCTGGGCACCAAATCAATATTATGTTGTATATTATGCAAAGGAGGTAACCCTGCAGGAAGCTCGTCAGGCATAACATCACTATACTCATCCAATAAAGACTGCAAAGATGTAGGGACCAAACTAACCTGTCCCAAAACTCCCTTTTGTACCACCGCAAACACAAAAGGAGCATCCACAATATCCTCCACAAACTCATGGGCGATGCGAAAGAAATAATAGGCTTCCCTTTTGGTTTACCACTAGACCCTTTTCAAAGCATGTAAATGAAAACGCACCCCACACTTCGTAAAACGAATAAAATTCTCCCGGCCATTATACACTACACCAAGATCATATTGCGAGGTCTACCCAACAATACATGGCATGCAGACATATCTACTATATCACATAACACATCATCCTTATAGCTACCAATAGAAAGAGGAATAAGGCATTGCTCATGTACCTTAATAGTGCCCACGTTGTTAATCCACCCCACAGAATAAGGAGTAGGATGCTTGCGTACCTCGAGCTTCAATTTCTCCACCAAACCACGAGACACTAGGTTTTCACTGCTCCCACTATCAACAATGATCATAACTGCAGCATCAATAACCTTCCCCTTGGTGCGAAAAATTGTGTGTCGCTCCGGATTGGCCTCCTCCGCAGGAGTAGTCAACATAAGCTTTCGGACCACATAAGATTCGTGCTCTTCCTCCTCGTCATCATCTCCATTGGGATCTACATGTACCACGTCACCATCCTCTTCATTCACCCCGTCATCATACTCATCGCGCTCCACCATGTTAACTCCCCGCCGTTGTTGCGGACAATTATTGGAAATATGTCCTGGTTGGTTACACCTAAAACATTTATCTCCATAATGCTTTGCATAAGGATTATTACCTTGTGCGTTGGTGTTTCGACGAGCCGGTGGGTTTTGTGTGGGCGCCGGAGGTGTAGTCTTCTTGCCATCATCAACCTTCGGACCCGCGACTTGGGAAATCTCCTTGCCGCCCATCAACATTAACACCCGACGATTGTCCCTTGCCACTCGAAGAAGAAGCATCACCAAATCGCCTAAATGTAGTCGGAGCACGAAACGGAGCTGCCAACTGTCTTTCCGCCTTCCTCGCCCTAGAAATTGTTTCATTCAAAGAGTAGGAAGTAAACAACTCTATATGATGTTTGATATTAACTCGGAGTCCCGACATAAATCGAGCAATCATCTGCGACTCTGTCTCATATAAATCGGTCTTGGCGCTGACAAGGCATGGAAATCATGAACATATTCATCAACGGTCTGACTACCTTGCTTGCAAGATAAGAATTTCATATAGAGATCCTGATCATGATTTCGTGGAAGAAAACGGTCCCTTAACTCCCTCTTCATATGGTTCCAATAACGAATTTCGGGCTGCCCTTCCCGCAACCTCTGCCTAGTCAATTGATCCCACCAAGCGTACGCACCACCACGCGCGTTTGTAAGCAACATATGGGACTTTACTATCTTCTTGTCAATACGCATCAAACGAAAGAATTTTTCAACTTCCGAAAGCCAATCTAAGAAATCTTCCATAGATAACTCACCATTAAAAGCCGGAATGTCCGCCCTAATCTTAGTGGCGTCGTCAGCGCGTGAGGCGCCGCCCGGCCTCCCTTTCATCATTATCAGAAACCTCCCCGCCCATCGGCTCATCACGGTGGAGATTTTCCCCGCGAGGACCTGCCCGATGTTGTGGATTGGCATCACCGCCACCACCTACCCGCATCTGCGTCAGAGCCGCCAGTAGTTCTGCATGCTGTTGATCTCGACGCTCTGCATCTAACCGCATACGCTCAAGGATAGCAGTGAGGTCGCCGTTGTTTCTCCCATCGTTTGCCATCACCTCGTCGGAGAACCCTAAGATCGTCCGATTTCTGATACCAACTGATGTAAAGTAACGCAGCGGAATAGTAACCAAGGCTTGATCGAAATCAAAACCTTCTGCAAGGAATAACAATTCCCAAGAAAATAAGAACTTCCGAAGAAATCCTTCTGCAAGCCAATAAATTGACCAAGGGTTGCACGAAGCAAATATGAAATTTAATTAATTAAAAGTCTCTGTTCAACCGCCCGAAACAAAGTATAAATACCCCACAATAAACCTAAAAACAAAATAAAAATGTAAAGACAATACTACCCCCACTTATAATATCAAAATAACATGAAAGCTACGAACACACTACTTCAGCACTAAACATCCTTGAGGCGCACGCCCAGCTTTGCGAGGCGCCCGCCTGTGCCCAGTGTTTCACATCTACGCCACCTGCCTTCGAGGCGGCCGCAGAATGAAGAACTGGAAGCGTACGCCTGGAGTTCCACAGGTTGAGGCGGCCGCATGGGAAAAGTTGAGGCGTCCGCCTCGAGCTCCGGACGTTGGCCCATGTTTTCCCTTAGTGATGCGCTCGCCTTGATACAAATGGTGCGCCCGCCTGGAACATCAGCCTCCTGGGTTGTACCTTGAGTGACATCACAGATATACTCCATCCGTCCCAAAATGAATGTCCGAAATTTTTTCAGATTTGCTCTCATCAAGAGCAAATTTGAAATTTTTTTGGGCATTCATTTTGGGACAAAGGGAGTACATTTCTACACGGAAGGTCAGGGGTTAAATCCCCACTAGCCGCAGATTATTGTAATAGATTAAGACATTAATTAATAAAAAAAACCAAGTACAAAAAGGCTCAAAAAACAAACAAAGACCTATATTAGAGGTTATAGTAGCTAACCTATACATATAAATATCTTCCCCTTCCAGGTTCTTCTTGCAAGAGTAACAAAAGCTCAAGAAATTGTCAGAGGGGTATGAAGGGGGAACTTCAGAAGCACATTTTTCAGCAGAAAACAATGGAGCTTCAGGCACTTGATTCTTGGGAGAAATTATAAACAACTCATTATTCTGACACTCTAAAATGCAGTCACAATAGATATGAGTTGTTTTAGGATTCGGGCCATGTGTTCTTACACAAGTATACTCCTCCGAGAGCTCGATCTCACTTGCAGTCAAGGAACCAAGAATATCTATTGCCGAACCATTCGATATTGGCATTGGGTTCATAGCTAGAGGCGAGCTCACTGGGTTGGACTCGTTTTTCAAAAAGAAATTATCAGAACTCGATCCGGTCCTACGGTTATTTAATGCTCTCAAATGTGATCCAGAATTAGCTGAATCCAAAGAATAAGACCAACATATTCCAGATGAACCATCTCGAGTTCCCAATAGAGCATTTGAACCGCTCATTTGGGGATTGGATGGTTTGATCTGGGCATGCGCGGAAATTGCATAATCTTTTGGAACCGAATTAGTTGACTCGAAAGAATTCAATCGGGTTATCAAATCAGGGATTTTAATCCTCATTTGAGGACCAAAAAGAATATTCTTGCTATCAGATGATTTTATAGCCTTCCCTGAATCTTTGGTATCATCATAGAGTGAGTCTATAATGCTGAGGCCAACTTTCTGAGTTCCCTCATTGGATGGTTTTGGGAACCTAGATGGATTGACTATGTTCGACTTAGAAAAAATCCTAGACTCTAATGGAGAAGTGGGGCTTCTAACTGAATCACAATCTGATGCCTTGGCACTTAACCCCACAAACAAACCAGACACAGTGAAAAAGGAATTGGTTTTGTGTTTCTGCTTCGAAAAAGCATCACAACTCGAAAGAGAATCCGAAGAATCGGATGCCAAATGACCCATTTGTTGATCTTTCTGGTGTGATCTGGTCCTCTTCCTCAACATTTCCCCCCAAATTCTTTAGCCCTGTTCAAGACACCAAAAGCCATAATCAACATTATATTATCAAATACTAATTTACTAAATTAAATTAAATCACTCAGGAAAATAAAATAAATGAATGCAGATTTCAGAAGAATCATTCAATGCAATCAATGTTCATCTGTATTACCCGCAAGAAACAATTGATTATCAATAGATACAACAAGATCCAATAGTCAAAAGTTCAACAAAACCCAGATGATATATCTAGCCATAAATCAAACCGATGGAAAAAACGAAAGCTCGAAATAAACAAATCCCCAAACACCAAAATCAAAGCATACATAAAATTGGTAAGTAAATCACAAATCAAAGCATCACACAAGCTACTAATTCTGAAAATCACCAAACTGCTGCTCAAGAATCCAAGATGAACAAATTTAACTAAACCTTCCCCAAATAGAAAAATCCCAAATCCACAAAACCCAAATGATAAATCTCCCTTTTGATACATCATGCAATTACTTTAATCAATCAAAAGGGGGTAAATCCATATATATTTACACAAAGGTAAAGATGGTCAACAGACATTTTACCCAAACATTGATTAAAACCCTCAAATCGGTGTCAGGATACCCAACAAGAAACTCAAATTAGATACACTATTTTATATCATCTACCCTATTTAGAGAAATTGGGGAAAAACACACAACTGGTTGTTTACTAAAGCTGAAATCACTATAATGTTGCTCAAGAATCCAAGATGAACAAATTAAACTAAACCTTCCCCCAATAGAAAAATCCTAAATCCACAAAACCCAAATGAGAAATCGCCTTCTAGATACATCATGCAGTTAATATACTCAATCAAAAGGAGTTAAATTCATATATATACAAAAACATAGAGATGATCAATGAACATTTAACCCAACCATCGATTAAAAACGTCAAATCAGTCTCAAGAAATGCACCATCATATATAAAAATCCACCCAATTTAGAGAGATTGGGGAAGAATCACACCTGGGTTTCTACTTTCTCGCTCTAGAAACTTCACAAATAAGAGATGATTTTTGAGAGGAGAAAGAAAAAGATGATCCCTCCAAAGAAAAACCCCAAAATGTAGTACAAATATGGCGCTTTCACAACCCTTCTCTCCCTCTCTGGAGGTGTGAAACTTGTGCAGTACTAGTACTACTCTCTCTCTCTCTCTCTAAGAATGCATCAAAATCAGAGCAGGAGTGAGCTTCTCAAATACTCTTCACTCATTTTCTTTCTCACCCAAAAACTCTTTTGTTTTTTTCTTTTTCTTTTCTTACGTATGGTACACTGTATTTCTATACGTGTACGCTTTCTGGTGTGTATTTATTCAACTCTGTCGCTGTGCCTGTGTATTTACTTTCTATTGTTTGGGTTGGGTGGTTAGTTTTCAAGTAATTCGTTGCCTCTGTGTATGTAAGAAACCTATTTTTCATTGATTGAATAATATTTTTTATTGATTTTATTTTGAGTTGGTCTTATAAAAAACTAGTTTTTTCTTAAGATAAGGAAAAACGTGTTTTCAAAATAAACGGTGGCAATTTTGTAATTACTGGCAACCATGTTCAAAATAAACGGTGGCATTTTCGTAATTAATGGTTCCCCCGTTTATGCCAGTGCGTGTTTAACAAACTGCCAGTGTGACAAAGTGCCAGTTCATATGTAACAAAGTGCCGGTAAAAAGTGCCGATACCGGTTTAACAAAGTGCCGTGTAAACCGGCACCGGCACTTTGTTAAACCGAAACCTGGCACTTTTTACACGCGCACTTTTAAATACATGAACCGGCACTCTTCACACCGGCACTCTGTTACACTAACACCGGCACTTTGTTACACTAATATTTTCTTTGGCTCTCAAAAATACAAGCACTGGCATTCAAAAATACATGGGTGGCATTTGATTATACACTAACGGGCACTTATTTATACACTAACGGGCACTCAAATATACACCAGCGGGCACTTGATTATACACTAACGGCACTTGATTAATCACCAACTGGCACTCAAAATAACATGTGCGACACTCAAAAAAATATGAACCGAGCATTAAAAATCAATTAAAGCGGCATTCAATTTCTACCCAAACTCAAATCTGGCATTCAATTTCTACCCAGCATTCAAAATACAAGAAGCGGCACTTCAAAATCAAGCTGGCTTTCAAAACACAAGAGCGGCACTTCAAAATACATGAATTGGCACTCAAAAAAACAAAAGCTGGCATTATTTTACACCGGAGCGGCACGTGGATTGCTTTAACCTAAACGCATCTTCTCAAAATCAATAGCGATCAAATTCACCTGATAGTAACGTCGTTGTTTGACTCCCGCAAACCACGGTGGTTGTAGTTGTCGGCTTTGATTGGCGTCGTTGGGATTGAGAAACAGGGGACGACGAGGCGTGGATGGAGGGCGTTGGTTTCCGGTGAGTGGATTTTGAGGGAAGACGGCTAGGCTACGACGGTGTTGAAGCGGTTTAGGGCGATTGTAATGGGGGATTGGTGTTTGTGTTTGGCCGGAGTTGGAGAGGTGGGATTGAAGTGAATAAGACGATTGAGGGAGGAGGAATTGGTTTGGGTGAGGTCGCCGGTGAGGGAGAGCTAGGTTAGGTTGAGGTGAAGGGGATGATTGAGGGAGCGGCAATGGAGATTGGTTGCTGCGTATAGAGAGAGAGGGGAGAGAGAGAAGAGTTAACGGATAGAGAGAGAAAGGGTGAGAATGAGTGTCTGTGTGAGCCTCCGTCCCCGTTGAAAACACGTTTTTTGTTAAGTTAACAAAAAACGCGTTTTTTGTGAGTTTTTGGCTTTTATTTTTTGATGGTTATCAAATACTCAAATATCAAAAATTGGAAAAAATATTTTTTGAAAAAACATTTCCACCCAAACAAACAAAACTTAAGATTTACTCAAAATCAAATTAATACTCTCTCCGTCCCGCTCGAAGGGGCACAACCCAAAAATGAAAAGATTTTTATTACTTCTTTATTTGTGAGATCCATTTGTCATACTCACAATAAATATCCACTAACTATTTCCTTTCCCACTTTCTCTTTCCTACATCACTTTTCATATTCACAACTGGACTATAAACGAGCCGAGTTCGAACGAGTTTTCTATGTTCGAGCTCGAACTCGTTTAAAAGTTATCGAATTCGAGTTTTTCTCGAGTTCGAGTTCGAGAAAAATTGGTGGTTCGAACTCGAGCTCAATCAAGTTCAAGTTATTCGCGAGCTACTCGCGAGCTTCTCGAGTCGATCTCGATTTCGAGCTTAAACGATCCGAGTTCGAGTCTTAAGCTTTTTTGGAAACAAATTTTTGGGCTTAATGAGGCCAAGGCCAAGGCAAGGGCCGGCCAAGGCCGAAATAGGATTGCCCTTACCCAGCTTCAGCATATATAACCTAGGCGCCACAGTTCAGTTTGATTTCTTTTCGATGTGAAATATTTGGTTGCAAGGCACAGCCAAAGCAAGGGCCGGCCAAGGCCGAGCCAAGGCAAGGCCACGGCCAAGGCCATCCCAGGCGCCTCATTACCTTATACTTTCTTTTCGATGTGGGATATTTGGTTGCAAGGCCACGGCCAAGGCAAGGGTCGGCCAAGGCAAGGCGAAGGCAAATGCTAATTTTTATTTTTTTTGAAAATAAATATTTCATGAATTTATATATATATATTTTTTTGATATATTATATATATATATATAAATTTATGAAATATATTTAAATTTTTATTAAGATCATTATTTTTTATTTAAATTATTGATCAAAATTATATCTAATTGATCAAAATTGACACTTATTTTGGTTCGGAGGGAGTACTAATTTAAAATTTATATACCCTCCTATCCAAAATAAATATTTTGTTACTAATTTAAAATTATTATACTCTCCTTTTCAAAATAAATATTAAGATAATTTTGTTAAAATATCATATATACACTAAACCCTAAATCCTAAATCTACATTTAAGATTTAGGGTTTAAGGTATAGGGTATATGATATATGATATTTTAGTATATGATTTAGCATTTAGGGTATGAAATATATGATTTAGGATATGTGGTATATGGGTTAAACTGTTAAAGTATATATTAGGGTTTAGGAGTTGGAGTATATGATCTACAATTAGGGTTTAGGGTATAAGGTATAGGATATATATATATATATGATATTTTAGTATATGAATTATCATTTAGGGTATGAAATATATGATTTAGGGTTTAGTATTTAGGGTATGAAATATATGATTTAGGATATGTGGTATATGGGTTAAACTGTTAAAATATCGTATATATCCTATACCCTATACCCTAAACCCTAAATCTTAAATGTAGATTTAGGGTTTATGGTTTAGTGTATATATGATATTTTAACAAAATTATCTTAATATTTATTTTGGAAATGAGATTATAATAATTTTAAATTGGTAACAAAATATTTATTTTGGATAGGAGGGTATATCAATTTTAAATTATTACTCCCTCCGAACCAAAATAATTGTCAATTTTGATCAATTAGATATAATTTTGATCAATAATTTAAATAAAAAATAATGATCTTAATAAAAATTTAAAAATTATTATTATAATTATATATATAATTATAAATTTATATATATATAAATTTATGAAATATTTATTTTTCAAAAAAAAATAAAAATCACATTTGCCTTGGCCCTTGGCCTTGGCTCGGACGGCCTTGGCCTTGCCTTGGCTCGACCTTGGCCTTGGCCGTGGCCTTGCCTTGGCTCGACCTTGGCCGGCCCTTGCCTTGGCCGTGGCCGTGGCCTTGCATGCAAATATCCCACATCGAAAAGAAAGTATAATTAAATGAGGCGCCTGGGCTGGCCTTGATCGTGGCCTTGCCTTGGCTCGGCCTTGGCCGGCCCTTGCCTTGGCCGCCTTGGCTGCCTTGGCCATAATCCGCTCGGCCTTGGCCGGCCCTTGGTATTAATCCCACATTGAAATGAAAACAAACAACGAAAAGAAAGTCTAAGTATATACTCCCTCCGTCCCGCTAATATCCGCACACTTTTTTTTTGGCGTCCCGCTAATATCCGCACACTCCCAAAAAGGAAACTTTATATTAATAAAATATTCACCCTACCCCACTCATTCTCTCTCCTACATTATTTTAATACTCACAACACCATTATAATTTATTATTCCCTTCACTCATTCTCTCTTCACTCATTCTTTTACACTCACAACATTTTATTAAAATATCATATTTCTTAATTCCCGCACAAACAGTGTTAGTGCGAAACTTAGCGGGACGGAGGGAGTATACTATGTGTTAATGTGTATAAGAGCCATTGCTTTAATTTGTGATCCTTGGTTGTGGCCTTGGCTGGACTATATTTTGTGCTTGGATAAATATACTCCCTCCGTTCCGCTAATATTCGCACACTTTTCTTTTTGAGCGTCCCGCTAATATTTGCACACTCCCAAAAAGGAAACTTTATATTAATAAAATATTCACCCTACCCACTCATTCTCTCTTCTACATTATTTTAATACTCACAACACCATTATAATTTATTATTTCCTCCACTCATTCTTTTACACTCACAACATTTTATTAAAATATCATATTCCTTAATTCCCGTGCAAACAGTGTTAGTGCGGAACTTAGCGGGACGGAGGGAGTATATATTTGTATATAAAAACAAACAATGAAAAATTCGAGCTTTTTTCGAGTTCGAAACGAGCTTTCTCAAGCTCACGAGTCGAGCCTGTTTGACTCGAAAATTTCACGAGTTAAAATTTTTGTTCGAGCTCGAGCTCGAGCTTCAACTCGAGCTCATTCGAGTAGAGTTTTTTCGAGTCGAGCTCGAGTTGCTCGGTTCGTATAACAGTCCTACTCACAACATTTATGATGTAGGAGGAACCGAGGAAGGAATCTGCACCAATGAAGGATATTTGACGAAGTCAAATATATCAATTATTTTTATATTTTAATTACTATCTTAGGACTTAATTTGTTTTATTTTATATTTTATTTCTTATTTTCGTCATTAATTTTAATAGGTTGATTAGAGATGATTTTAGAGTAGATTTTGAGGAGATTTACTAGTTTTTGAGTCCTATTTAGTTACCATATAGGTTAGGAGTAATTCTAGAAGGTTTAGGATTGTTTTTCAAGTTTTATGGGCACTATAAATAGGCCTAATGGTGCAATCCGAAAATTAGCTTTTGATTAATTAAAATTGAAGAGTTTTTCTCTTAATTCCTGGTGGATTTCAGTATTGTGTTTGAGGATTCTTCGCTTGAAGAATTCTTGTGATTAGTGCGCTAATCACGAAATCTATCGTGCTTCCGTGCTGCGTCAGTTGGTATCAGAGCATGCTTTATCCTGTCTTTCATCACTGATTCTTTATGGGGGATCAAGTAACAAGAGCAGAATGCGAGGGACTAGCCACCGCTATTGCCGCGTTGACAACACAGATTGCAACCTTGGTGACTGCTCAACATTATGCTAATCTTGAAGACATCAATGTTCGTCTAACACATGCTCGACAACAAGAAGAATATTTCTTTGCAATTGAGGCAAAAATTTGCAGAGAAGGGCTACAATCATAATCAACAGCTGCTGATATCCAATGCAAAGGAAAATCGGATTGCTAGGGATAATTATTGGGCAAAATCTGATTTGTATTATTCTAAAGCATGTTTTTATTCCAGACGAATTCGACGATTGGAGGCAAAAAAATCTGCTGCAATTAGGCGTATAGAGGATGCCAAATCAACTTCAGATCCAAACACGTTGAACGAGGATTTCAAGGGAGAGGAGGTTATTTGTGCAGTCAAGGTAGAACCTGTGGAAGAGAAGAATTTGGGCATTAAGAAGGAAGATTTATGTGCAAAAGACGAAGTCATTCAGGTATGTAGTGAAATTATTCCTGCAAATATTATGGTCCATGACCATGCCCTAGTTGAGCCCAGCAATGAAGATGTGAGTGGTATTACTTGGTCTACACCAGTGGCGGATCTACACCAAAACATTTGGTGTTGCCAATTTCTTTTAGGAAGAAAAAAATTAGTGTAATACTAAGACTCATTATGTTTACATAAATAAATATAATATGCTTCAATATGTACCATTTAAAAGATAAAAACATGATTTAAATTGTACCATTCAAGAGATAAAACAAATGTAATTGTAGTGGGTTTTTAGAAATAAAAATAGTTGTAGTTGTTTTTTCAAATAACGAGGAAAATGAGAGAAAACAGTATTAGGGGGTGTTTGGCGAAAAAAAAGAAAGGTTCTAGTGGGTTTTTTGAGAAATAGGAAGTGTTTTGAGAAAAAAGAAAGAGATTTTTCAGAGTAAAAATAAAAAAAACAACAGCATTTCATGGGATTTGAACCCAAGACCTTTGGGTTCTCTCTCAATATCTTAACCAGTTTGGCTAACTTAAACACATGCTTCTATGTAACAATTTAATATATATACAATACAGTTTATTTTATGCAAAAAGGAATTTTTTTTTTTTTTTTTTTTGGTGTTGCCTCGGCAACACTTGGCACTATAGTAAATCCGCCCCTGGTCTACACCATCAATTTTTGATTATGTTGTGGGTGTTATTGATGAGACGGAAGAATTTAAATACGATGAAATTTTTATTGTTGATCATGGGGAGGTTGAGAAGGACGATCGACGGATGAGTGCTGACATTGCTAGTATATTTTTATTTTCGGAAGAACACAAATTACGTTGGTTCGGGCTTAGGGAACAAATTTATTCTAAATATTTGTTTCATTGGGACGGAAAAGTGTTAATTTTCTTTCCGAGGAAGAGAAGAGCATTGATTTATTCAAAATATTTGTTCTTCTGGGACGGATCTTGTCAAACATCAGATGAGAACTCGGGGTCGAGTTCTTTTGAAGAATGGGTGACTGATGTAGGAGGAACCGAGGAAGGAATCTGCACCAATGAATGAAGGATATTTGACGAAGTCAAATATATCAATTATTTTTATATTTTAATTACTATCTTAGGACTTAATTTGTTTTATTTTATATTTTATTTCTTATTTTCGTTATTAATTTTAATAGATTGATTAGAGATGATTTTAGAGTAGATTTTGAGGAGATTTACTAGTTTTTGAGTCCTATTTAGTTACCATATATGTTAGGAGTAATTCTAGAAGGTTTAGGATTGTTTTTCAAGTTTTATGGGCACTATAAATAGGCCTAATGGTGCAATTCGAAAATTAGCTTTTGATTAATTAAAATTGAAGAGTTTTTCTCTTAATTCCTGGTGAATTCCAGTATTGTGTTTGAGAATTTTTCGCTTGAAGAATTCTTGTGATTAGTGCGCTAATCACGAAATCTATCGATTGAAATGACAAATATGATTAGACCGATTTGCAGAAATTCATTGGGGGGGATTAATTTGTTCGAAAAATTAAATTGATTCATCAAACTATATTATCAAATGGTGAAGACAAAATTTTGATAGAAAAGGACAAAATCATTTGATACTATAATTTATTTATTTTTAAATGTGGTCATAATTGAAAATATAAGTTTTTTTTTTCAAATTATACAAGTATTATAGTTGCAGATGCAAACATTTAATATCTTAGATTTTATCCATTGCTTTTTGTCAAAGTCTACGCTAGTCAATACGATAAAGATTGTATCAAGTTGATATAATCTTACGCGCATTTGACACAAAATTTATTAAGTAATCGACGGTTAAATATTGAACATTCAGATTAACTGGTTCAACGGCTCACCAAAGATGGACTGCGAATTCACGATTTCGAGTTAAGGCTCCCTGAAGGTCCGACTAGCTCCAGTCTCCCACATGCGGGTTCAACGTCTATACTTCCCCGAACACGAGCTCGTACCCATTGTTTTGGTCAATTTAAGCAATTCAACAACGGTTACTGATATTGGGCACAATGAAATATAGAACTTGAAATTCAAGATGTTGTAACAAAGGATTCAACGAGGAAAGCCCTTGAACAACTTGTTTCACCTGCACAAAACCTCGAACAATGGGATTTTATTAATAGTGGTAGTAGAATTTTGAGAGAAAGTCCAGAGAGAATTACCAAGCGTGAGTATGTGTTATTATATGCATTGAACTAGCTTTAAATACTAAGAAATAAAAATGATAACAACTAAAACTAATCCTAGAATTTCGGCTAGTCTGTTGAGGTAGATAAGAATCATCTATTAAGAGTCGTTTAGACGTGTGTTGTTGAAATAGGACTCGTGCTCTTTGACCTGGTCTTGGGGTCTTCTCTGTTCCTAAAAAGTAGGATTAACATAACGGTCCTGCAAGTTGTGAACAATTATGATGTACAGTCAAGATGTTAAACCAGAATGAAATGCCAGGTTACAAAATGTCGCTATGAATTTTCTACCCCAAACAATTGCCCCCAATTTTTGAATTTTAAAGGGAGTTTAAAAGTCAAAAACTAGCCTTTTAACCCGCTGGTGCCCACGATCAATTTAAGTTGGACGGTTGAGACGTGACAGTTTCTAGGTCTAGGTACTTGAGTCTTAGTAGGAGTCTTTCAACCGTCAATTCCTCTTCCCATAAAGCACAGACTGAGCCCTCTTAATATATACTATTTCATTTTCTAGACGATGTAGGATTAATATCTTATTTGGTTTTCAAATGCTAAGACCTCTCAATAAATGGAAAAAATTCTTGAGAAATTAAGGAGCTATGAAAAGTCTTAGTTAAGGAGTCATTTGGCGGTGATTAGGCGTCCTAGGCGTGACCTAGACATGCCCAACACAAAGAAAACTGGTGTTCACTAAGGAGCCAAAGGCCCCAAAATTTATACTACTCCATTTTCTAGCATTTCAATTCATAGACGATGTGGGATTAATATCTCATTTGGTATATACTACTCCATTTCCTAATATTTCAATTCCTAGACAATGTGAGATTAATATCTCAATTGGTTTTCAAATACTAAGGCCTCTCAATATATACTAAATGGAAACTTTTTTTGAGAAATTAAGGAGCTATGAAAAGTCTTAGTTAAGGAGCTATTTGGCGGTGACTAGGCGTGATCTAGGCGCGCCCAACACCAAGAAAGCTGATGTTCACTAACGAGGCAAAGGCCCCAAAATTTATATATCAAGAAAGCCAGTGTACACTAAGGAGTCAAAGTTTCCAAAATTTATACTACTCAATTTTCTAGCATTTCAATTTCTAGACGATATGGAATTAATATCTCAATTGGTTTTCAAATGCTAAGTCCTCTTAATATATACTCCCTCCGTCCCACAAATCTACGCACTTTTTGTGTCGGCGTGAGAATTTAGATAAAAGATGATAAAGGAGGGGTGTTTAATATCCCTCAAATTTTTCAAATTTTATTTTGGGTTTTTAAAGGAGGGGTATTTAGTAAATGACTAATAAATCTAGTTTTTATTTAGTCTCAATTCTTAACTTAAATGATAAAATGGAAGATGTGTTAAAGTACTTTGCACTTCATCCTTTATTTATCCTTTATTTATGTAGTTAGAGATGTAGTTATACTCCCTCCGTCCCAATAAAAGTTTCACTAATTACTCAAAAGGGCGTCTCATTAGAAGCTTCACCTTTTCTTTTTTGGCAAAGAATCTTTACTATTTTCTCCACTTATTCTTTCTCCTACATTATTTTAATACTCACAACACCATTAAAATTTACTATTCTCTCTCCACTAATTCTCTCTCCTATTTTCAAATTACACTCATAACATATTTTTTTTTTCCTCCCATTTTCATAATTTATGTGCCCATCCAAAAGGGTGAAGCACTTATTGAGACGGAGGGAGTAGATATTATGAAATTGAGAGGCAAAAGAAAATCGTTTGAGTTTTTTTTTTACCATTATTTTAAGGTGATGATGATTCTGCATAAAACGACAAAAGAGAGGCCTGACAAAGGTGGGCCCCCAGGAGCTATGAAAATTCTGACTGACTTGACTTTTTAAAAATTAAATTGGGCAATAAAACTGACTGGACGGGACCTTCACGATTTCCTTACCCTAGTTAGTTATGTCTGACTTAACGAGGCCAACTACTTTCCCCACTTCCAAATTACCAAACTGACCTTCTCTTTGCCACATTGCTTTTCACAATTGCCCAATTGCTCCATTTTATTCTTTGTAAAATACTACTCCCTCCGTATCA
This sequence comes from Adenophora triphylla var. japonica, assembly GCA_022495995.1. Lineage (NCBI taxonomy): Eukaryota > Viridiplantae > Streptophyta > Magnoliopsida > Asterales > Campanulaceae > Adenophora > Adenophora triphylla. The sequence goes on from JAFEMH010003799.1 coordinate 114,567, forward strand.
GATCAAGAGTCCTATTTTCCTTTTTGATCCGTTCCAGATCAAGAGTCCCTTTCCTTAAATGGAAAGTTTTCCATATATTTATACCCTTATCATCTCCATATATTTACAAAAAAACCATTACTATTCCTCCCACTCATTCTCTCTCCTGTTAAATATTATTAACTTTTACATTCTCTCTCTTATTCCCTACCACACATTTAACTTTTACATTCTCTCTCCTATTTTCTACCACACATTTAACTTTTACATTCTCTCTCCTAAAATTTTCTACCTACTTTAAAAAAAAATCTTAAGAAGCGTGAAATCCCCCCCGAGGACCCTTGGTCTGGGACGGAGGGAGTAATAAAAGTTTGTGTCTGTGTCTGAGGACATGTTTTTTTTTTTTTTTAATTAAGCCCGTGTTCGAGGATATATTTTTTTTAATTTAAAAAAAAAAAATTTAAGGGTAAAATGGGAAAGAGACAACTTAGTGAGGGCAAAATAGAAAATTCGGCACTTGATACTGTTCATTGTACTGTAGCACCCCGTTCCCATTTATACTATACTCACTCCGTCCCGTTCGATTTAGGACGTTTTGCCATTTTGGACGTCCCACCCGACTTAGGACGGCCCAAAATGGAAAGTTTATATTACTTTTATATTAAATGAGACCCACTTGTCATACTAATAACAATAATCCCATCACTATTTATCCCACTCATTCTCTCTCCTATTTAATTTTTCACACTCACAACACATCCTCCACTCATTCTCTCTCCTAATATTATAATAGTATTCCTTAATCTCCATACCAAATGAAAAATTTCTAAGTCGGACGGGACGGAGGGAGTAGATTTTATCTGGTGTCGTTTTGAAGGCTTTTAACAAATGCAATTAATAAAATAACATTTATATTCTTATTAATTATTTTCACTCGTTTATTATCCAGCACAATTGACATAATTAATGAAATATAACAAATTTTCATGTTGAGGCAAATTGAACATTTAATCTAAAACGATATTTATTTTGAACCAAAATTTTAAAACTGACATTTATTTTTAATCGAAGGGAGTAGTGACATTGATAGTCATAGTGTTATTTGGGTAAAATAATATATTTAAATAATTTTTAAAATTATAATGAATGATTTTTATTTTTATTTATTTTTAACAAGACGGATGATATTTGTAAAGGTGAATCAGTAATACGTTTTAAAATTTTATTAAATAATTAATTTTTAAAAAAATATTTTTTTATCAAAACAAACTGAATAACATAAAGAGTATAATTTAGGAGCTAATTTCATTTCCTATGTGATTAATATAACAAGGTTAAATATTCTATTTTCTTCGTGTTAAAATTAAAATGAATGACCATTTTCTCATATATTTTTTTGTCCTAAATGAATACTCCCTCCGTCCCGGTCGAAGCTTCTCATTTTGCCATTTTGGGTGTCCCGTTAAAAGCTTTCACTTACTTTTTTTTGGCAAAGAATCTTTACTATTTTCTCCACTCATTCTCTCTCCTAATTCACTATTGCACTCACAACACTTTTCAAATTTACTATTTCCTCCACTCATTCTCTCTCCTATTTTCAAATTACACTCACAACATTTTTCTTTCCACCCATTTTCTTAATTTGCGTGTAATGCTAAAAGTGGGAAGCTTATGTTGGGACGGAGGGAGTATAACTTTTGCGAAAACTTTATTCTTAAACACTTTTTATCAAAAAAAAAAAAATTACTATTTGTGTACTTGCAAAACTAAAAATGTAAAAGTAGAAAACAAAAAATTTCATACACAACTACTAATATTTACGAGAACTTGACTTTATGAAAAAAAATCAAAAATTAAAAATGAACACTTTATTTTGAGACGAATTTAGTAGCTTTTATGTATAAAGTGCCATTTTTTGGATGGCAAGATCAAATAATTTGGGACATGAATTAAATGTCCTACGTGAATAGCAAGGCAAAATTTGGTAGCCTAAATATTAATTTAGAGTAAATTAAAATGAAACATATTGGAGAAAAGGACCTCCAAATTAAATAAAGTACTCATTTTAGAGCATTACATACATGGATTTTTTATGACTATCTTACAAAATGAACAAATCAATACTAATATTTTCGAACTCAAATGTTCTTTTAACGGTATAAAACGAGTACGATCATCTCTATATATATAAAAGCAGGACAACCAAACTCCCGTCCAATCCAGGGGTAGTTTAGTAATTTCACACGGTGGCAAAGTTGTAATTAACAAGCCTGAGAAGACGCGTGGGACGCTGGAATTCGCGCGTGTACGCGTCAAGGTTTTTTTTTTTAAATTGCGCCACATGGCGATCTATGATTGGATGGTTTTATTTCAGCTTTTTAATTTTTATTCCCTTTTTTCGACCTCAATTATTTTATAAATTTTATTTTTTTTTAAATTTACACCAAAATTCATAATTTTTTTTCCTCTTTAATTAGAGACTAATTTCATTTAATTTGGACACAAAAAAAAACACACTCTTTTTCAATTATAAATTTCTTCATTATCCTTTCTTAATTTTTCTTTTTAATTTTTCAATATCTTTTTTGTGAAAATTAATTAAGTGTGAAATATATTTTTTTATTATAAATGATGATAATAATAATCATAATTTTACTAATATGAATATTAGTACTGCTTCAATCGCCTCAAAAATTAATGTTTGTAATGTTTGTTCCTTCGTTTCAAAATTTGACATTAATTTTTTAAACAAATTAATTAATATTTTATAAAATATTCCTAGGGACGAATATAGTAATTTATTTTTTTACCCGAAGTAATATTATTTTGTAAATAATAATGTTTATAATGTTCGTGTCTTCGTGTCAGAAAATAAATATTAATTTTTGAGACAAGAAAATTCATTGAGGCAAATGAAGCATTTTTTTTTTGATATAGAAAGTAGTATTAATTATGGGATGAAAGTAATAATCATTTTTTAATTGAAGGAATTTTTTTTTCTTAAAAAGTAGAATTTTTTTATATGTCCAAAAAAAAAATGAACATTGCTTCTTTCGTCTCAATGAACATTTTAAAAAATAATACTACTTTATTCGTCTAATTAATTAATGTATTTTTTTAATTGCACCACGTGGCGATCTCTGATTGGCCGGTTTTATTTCAGATTTTTATTTTTTATCCCCTTTTTTCGACCTCAATTAATTTATAATTTTTTTTTAAAATTTTACACCAAAATTCATAATTTTTTTTCCTCTTCAATTAGAGACTAATTTCATTTAATTTGGACATAAAAAAACACTCTTTTTTAATTATAAATTTCTTAATTATCCTTTCTTAATTTTTCTTTTTAATTTTACAATATCTTTTTTGTGAAAATTAATTAAGTGTGAAGTATATTTTTTTATTATAAATGATGATAATAATAATCATAATTTTACTAATATGAATATTAGTACTTCTTCATTCGCCTCAAAAATTAATGTTTGCAATGTTAGTTCCTTCGTTTCAAAATTTGACATTAATTTTTTAAAAAATTAAGTAATATTTTATAAAATATTCCTAGGGACGAATATAGTAATTTATTTTTTTACCTGAAGAAATATTATTTTGTAAAAATTAATGTTTATAATGTTCATGTCTTCGTGTCAGAAAATAAATATTACTTTTTGAGACAAGTAAATTCATTGAGGCAAATGAAGGATTTTTTTTTTTTTGGATATAGAAAGTAGTATTAATTATGTGACGAATGTAATATTCATTTTTAAATTGAAGTAATTTTTTTCCTTAAAAAGTAGAATTTTTTTATATGTCCAAGAAAAATTAACATTGATTCATTTGGCTCAATGAACATTTTAAAAAATAATACTACTTTATTAGCCTAAAAAATTAATGTCATATTTTGAGACGAATGCAGTAACATAACAAACATTAATTGCAGATGCGAATGAAGTAGTATTAGTTTTTAAAATATTAATTGGGATGAAGGGAATAATGCTCATTTTTCTGAATAAAAATGTAGTATTATTTTTGGGTTATTCATTTTGAATCGAAAGTAATATTCATTTTTGAAATGTTGTAATGTTAGTGCATTTGTTTCAAAATATGACATTAATTTTTTAAACAAATTAAGTAATATTTTATAAAATATTCATTGGGACGAAAATAGTATTTTTTTTTCTTTAGCTGAAGTAGTATTATTTTGTAAAAATTAATGTTTATAATGTTAGTATCTTCGTCTCAGAAAATAATTTTTTTTTTTAATTGAAGAACAATTTTTTTCCTTAAAAGTACTTTAGAAATAATGAAAAACATATTATTATGAATTTTCATTGAGTTTATTTTTTTACAAAACATTTTATATTAATTTCTTCTCGCTCAGTTTGTTTTTTTTTTTTTAGAAACAATTCCTATTGATCTCTTTTAAAAAGTGATGGGTTATTAATAAATAACTTTATATTAATGATAAAAAAATGTGAAAGCCATTTGATATAAAAATTTTTTTAATTTAAAGAGTAGTTGAAGTATATTAGTAAAATTTAAAACCTTATTATTGGCTACAAATATAATTATTAAAACTATTTATGTTTTAATTTTTATTTTATCAAAATTTGATGGATTATTAATCTTGGTTTCATTTATTTGTGCCTTTTTTATATATAATATTTATGAATAATTTTTTCTTCAACTTTTGTCCTATTTTAAACGTTAAAAAATGGGTTCGGATATTAAAGAGATGAATGATTTTATTATAAAGTATTAAAAGTTGGCTACAAAGTAATTAGTGAATAGTTGTTGTGAGTATGACTTATAAGACCATTTAATATTGAAATTTTCTAATTTTTTCATTGTAATTTTTTTAAATTTAAAATGGGACACCTTTTATTAAAAAAATAGGAAGTTTAAAATGGGACGAACGGAGCATTTATTTATTTGATAGTGAAATAATTTATCCTAATGTTATATTTAATTAGTGGCAAAATAAAAATTAAGTCTTAATAATGAAAACTAAAATAAATAAAATTAGAAGGAAAAATTATATTTTCTGTCACAAGTCAACTTTAAAAAAAGTCATTATATAAAAAAATTATTTCCTTCATTTCAGAAACGAATATTACTTTCAACTCAAAATAAATCACCACATAATAATACTACTTTTTTTGCCAAAAAATTGCATTATTATGTGCTTTAACTAGAATGAAAAATTATATTTTCCGTCTAGTAACTAAAATTTGTGAAGTAGCGAAATCAAATTACTTTTTTTTTGCCCAATTTTAGGAAAACTGTGTTAGTATGTGCTTTAACTTGATATTGCCCTATTTAAAGAATTTTGTAAGTAAAAAAACCTGGTTGATAAAATTTTTGAATTCCTCCTAAACCCACATTGATCCGCTTCTAATGAAAAGTGTTTGGAAATGTTTTCTTTTAAATCGGGTGAGATTGGGATGGATTTGGGATTAGCTCGAACCGTCTCTTTTAACCCGAACCCGCGTAGTATTCATCTTTTTTTAGAATAAATTTTAAATATTGATAATATTTGTATATTATTATTTATTTATTTGTTTATAGTTTATTGTATTTTCTTATTTTTCTATGTCATATTATTAATCTCTACATTTAAAAGGAAATAAAGGAAAAAAATAGCATTGCATAATAGAAATATTAATAATTTTTTCTTCAACTTTTGTCCTATTTTAAACGTTAAAAATTTGGTTAGGATATTAAAGAGATGAATGGTTTTATTATAAAGTATACAAAGTTGGGTACAAAGTAATTAGTGAATAGTTGTTGTGATTATGACTTATAAGACCATTGAATAAAAAAATATTAAAAATTTTTCCGAGACGATTTTTTTAAATTTAAAATGGGACACCTTTTATTAAAAAAAAAGAAAGTTTAAAATGAGAGGAAGGGGGCATTTATTTATGTGAAATAATTTTTCTTAATGTTAAATTTAATTAATTGCGATATAAAAAAACATGATTATATAACAGTAACATTAAAGAAATATGTAAAAATCAAACGGGGATGTAGAAGTTGAATAAGGCTCAAGAACAAAATAACTTCTCAAAAATCAAAATTGATGATACTTGAAAATTTCATTTCATGTAATTTGTTTGTTTGGAGAATCACTAGAGTCAAGAGTTCTGAATTGCAGTTGAAGAGAAAGATTTGGAGACTTATAACTAGATTGATTACGCTTTCCCAATCGTTGGCGAAACTAAGTGATACTGTGGGCAAATTACACACATATAACGTTCAATACACAATAAATTTGTTTTACATAAAAAAATATGCGTTCAATTCCATAGTATTGAAAAATGGATGTCAAATGTGATTATTATTGATTAGAACGGGAATTTACGTATAAAACGCGCTTCGTACAAACTAACTATGCCTTAAATATATATTTATTTTAGTGACCTTCAATATGATATTTTTACTAATAATATAGTTTTCAAAAAAGTGTTTTACAATGTACACAAACATTTCTATATTTCCTGTTATATTTGTATGAATTTTTGTTAATATGGTTTAATAGTTGTCCGTGCATCGCACGGAAGTTACACTAGTGTGTTATAAAACGGGCAAATCCTAGTAAATTGAGCATAATAAAAAATATACACAAGTCCTACATACGTCGTAGGGAATGGACTTCCCTATCTATGATCGTCACTTCCACCTCGTCCTATTCCTTATGTCAACCTATAAATAAGTATTTATTACTACGACTATAACGATCAGAGAATTGATTTATGTCGACCTGAAAATATGTATCAATTTCTATGACTAGTATGACCAGATAACTGATCTATATCAACCTGGAATTAAGTATCCATTCCTATTAATATGACGACCAGAGAACTGATATATGTCGACCAGAGCATACACTTATGTCGACAAGTGACAATATCCATAACAACTGAGCTGCATTTTTAACAGGAATGGGTTTCCCTACCCTTAGGCATCTCTCTTACCCGGTATATCCATATGTCGACCAGCACACTATGTCGAGGAGCATACCTGATATGCTTACGAACATAATGCTTTTATAATCCTACTCCAATAAGGACATCATAGAATTAGGATCTGATTAGTATTTGACTCATTATTTATCCTAACTTATTATCCAAAGCACGATACTATCTCTTACACCTATAAATACAAGTCATAAATCACATAATTCAGGGGAATGCATTATTTGACTATTAACTATTGTCAATTGATTTGCTCTTATAAATACAAATACTTACTATAACGTTGGAGGGTGTTCGCCGATGAATACTCGGCTTAGTTTACATGTTTGTTCATCTTTTTCTGTCTATTCAATCATCCATTATATAACCTTGCCGCTGAATTTGTATTCCTTTTTTAAAAAAGTAATCCTTTAAATGATACTTGAAAAGTATTTGTCAAAATAACTAAGTTTTGTTAGCAATAGTGAGTTTAGAAATAAAAATGGTAAACTTGATATTGCAAATAGCGAAATTCACAAAACTCACTGATGGTGCAGGAATGTGTTTGGGCTCAGGTATTGTGTCCAGCGAATGATTGAGCTGACTTCGGATCTGCACAACACAAGAAAACAACCGTGAAACTGCGCCGGGGGTCTTCCGGCAAGCCCCTCCGGCGTGAGAATCAGCGTTTGGACTGGAAAATAGTGGAAATGATATGGAGAGTGTGTGTGTACGTAAATATGCAGAAATGCATTACCTTAGTCCATGATGTTGTTCCCATATTTATAGTGGATGAGGTGGTATTAGGGTTTCCATCTGAACCGTTGGATTGGGTTACTGCCATCCGTTGGATCATCTTGGTTCCCTAGGCATACACGTGTCACGCCATGATTGCTCCGCCTATGTAAGGACACTGTTGTGTCTGACACGGATAAGTGGTTTGGCTTATAAAGGAAAGTCAACCTGCACGCCTTTTGGCATTATTACTGCTTCCACGATTACACGCACAGAATGTCCCAGTGTCAGGTCTGACTTTACCCCAATATAGCTAATTAATCAAAACTTATTGAGGAATCTAAGTGAAGGGACGACCTGGAGCTGTATGTCCAGGAGGATCGTCTCCTTATCAAGACTCGACGAGTGAGTGGACGAGCGAATCGGATCGCTCAATGGCGACGACCGTCATTCTACGCTGGAAAGGATTCTGGCTTGTGAAGGGAAGGCTCGTCGTTAGGTGGGCTTGGTTGCTCATTGGCGACGACCTCCATCTAGCGTATCGACGGGCCATGTCTCCAAACCTTGATGGGCTCAATTGATCTTGATCCATTTGTGGGCTTGGTAGCCCATAACTCGTAGATATGTATTGGGCCCGGCCCATCACGAAATATCCCGTTCAGTGGCCCCCAACTCATGGGTCGTCTTGACGGGCCAGGAGTTCGCGCTTTTTCTTAGGGTTATCCGTACGACCGTCAGTTTTGAAATTTGAATTGTGATGACATCAGCATCGATGACGTGGATGGCCAGGATTCCTTCATTAATTGACACGCGTCCCATGTATTGCTCTTTTTTGTTTTGTAGAAATGGATCACGACGGTCGTCCCAACCAACCAAACCCAGACATCAATGAGGCTAGCACCAGTGCTGGGGGTACTCAGATAGTCGACGCCTTCCATACAAGCGTAAGAGCTGGGAGCAACGAACGAGATTTTGGTGGTGGGGCAGAAGGGAGATGGGCTCTCCCCAAAATCGTGCTCAGGAGGCCAGATGTTGGGAAGCAAATGATTGACGCCCTACGAGGCTCGTTCAAAGTTCAAGCTTCGACGTACAGGCTTGAGAACCTTAGTCTGGCCGAGTATGAGCCTCGTCGTCAATCCTATTTGACTTGCAAGGAAAAGGTGGCATTTTTTTTACAAACAATTTGAGTTTGGATTGAGGCTACCCCTTGACCCGTTCATTAATGAATTCTTGGAGGATTCAGCTTGCGTGCCCATGGAGCTCAGCGCCAACGTTGTTAGAACTCTGTCCTGCTTTATCGTAGTGTGTAGATTCCTTGGCTACGAGCCATGTAACAAAGTCTTCCGCCAATACTACAGGACGACCAAAACCACTCTACGAGGGAATCCGTAGTTAGTGTGGCCTCCATCAGGAATGCCCGAGGTTTGTTTTTGGATACTCAGAACAAGGTTTATGGTTGGGAAAACCACATTATTTTGGTGGAAATCCGAGTAGGGTGGCAGTTTCCCTTCCCGGAGGGCAACAAGATGGTTGAGGACAGGTATGTGTTTCAAGCTCCGTGGGCTGACGAGCTAAAGAAAAAGATTGACGACTTGCTAGACCTGGGATGGGTCTCGTACAAGGATATAGAGGCTTCCCAATGGAGATACATCAGGGTCGGCATGATGTCTAAGCCGTTGATAGGGCCCGAACCCTTGGTGAAAATCAATCTTGATGCCCGCTATCCTGTCTGGATCATTCATAACGAGTTGACCTGGGAGGAGAATTGTGTAACTTGCGCGGCGGCACGCTCTGGTCGTCCTGAAGATTGTTGTGCAAACCTTGAGATGATTGGGGGTTAGGCTCTTATTGCTTTTTCTATTCTGATACATTTGTCTCTTGTCTCGTCGTAAGCAACAACTTAACCTTTTTACCTCTTCGTTTTGCAGTTCTTACCCAAGCCGACGTTGACAAGATTGAAGCAATTCGAGCTAATGACAGGGGCTCCAAAAAGAAAGACAGGGCTGCCTCCAACACCATACTTGATCGTCAGGAGAAAATGACGACGAGGAATGATGAGCTTTCCAAAGACACTATGGGCGCCATTCCTATGATCGAGAGGGAGCCCGTTGTTGGGGGGCTCAACACTGGAGGTCATCAGGCTGTTGTGGACGTGCCTGAGAGAGCAACGGGGACTGAGATCAACGCAAGTGTGGATGCCAATGTTGAAAATCAGATGGTCGTTGCCGACGAGGGCGAGCACGTCATTGTGGAGACGGTGGGAAGTTCAGATTCAAACCCTGAATTGCGTGAGGGGGACGGCCATGCCTCTAGAAAAAGGAAAGATCATCCGGTTGGCTCTGGAGGAGGGAGAGAGAAACAAGAAAACCAACAATGACCCACCCAGCTCGTCCGAACCTTCTACTCCACGGGCTGAAACTCCTGGCTCGTCTTCAGGGACCTTGACCAAGACGAAGGCCAAAGAGATGGCGACTTTGATTGCCAAGGCCTCTCCAATAGCTGGGGTTCCCTATCTGATGAGGAACGGTAACCCGCTCATGTTGGGGACGGCCTTGACCAGACGGGGCAGGGACGTCGATCTGACTTGTCGGATGAAGGAGGCCAAGCTCTCTCCCGAGACCTATCACGCCCGTCTTGGGCTGATTTAGACTGAGGTAATCCAAATTTATGCTTTTATGATTCTCCCGTCTTCTCATACTTGTATTAACAACTCTATTGTCGCAGCTGTCGTCGATGATGGATGCCATGATGTCTGACTACAGGGCATGTCTTGACGCCGAGCAATGGGGCAACGAGCAGCTGATTCAGGCAATCGGTGATAAGGGGACGGCTGAGCAGAAGTTAAAAGAAGCTGAGACCAACGTTGGTGAGCTAACTGTAGCCTATGAGTCTTTAATGGCTCAGAAGAATGAGATTTTGAAGGAAGTTGACATCTTGAAGGATGGGAAAACCAAGGTCGAGGCTGATTCGAAGGTTTTTGAGAATGGCCTTCGTGTTTGTGAGAATAAGCTCACAAACACGAAGGCCATTCTAGGAGAGCAATGAATGCCTCCTAATGATTACAGAGAAGGCAAGAGGCTTCTTCAAAGACGGGGCCAAGCATATGGCAAGGAGGCTTCTTGTGGATCCGGTGACGAAGGATCTGCTTTCTACGAGGAAGCTGGCCGACCTCTGCACCGAGGAGTCATATGATGAAGAAGCTCGTTCGGTCTATCCTCTCGTCCCTTTCAATGACAACGATCTACTTATCATCAGGGAAGATGACGTGAAGGCTGGGAAGGACGAGTGGCCAGTCTCTGCCGTCGAGCTAAGGAACTTTGACGCTTACTACGCCCATTTTGTTGAAGACGGCCCTGATCCCGACCTGCCTCCAGCTGATGCCAACGACCAACAGTGATCATTTATTTTTCTTGAGACGGTTTGTAATGTCGTAAACAATGCTTCATCCTGATTTTTGGTTTCAAACAATTTGTAATTTTTGTTATGTAACTGACCCGTTTCCTCATAGTTTAGAGGGGTCGTACAGTTTGTTTAATGTTTTGGTGTTATTCAATGCCTTTGTTTGTGTTTGTTAATCTGTATGTTAACATAGATAGCATGTGATAACTTTTTAAATGAGTGAGTTTGAGGACAAGTGTGTATGGTCGTCGTGAGTGACGACCAGAACATGGATCGTCTTAATACGACTGACCTTGTTCATACTTGTGCTCTCAACTTCTCAATGGCTCGTAGGAATGGTACGAAGGTCCGTAGGTATTTGCTCGTAGGCAAGATTATACAGACGAGTCATCTTATTCCGTTATAGCAGCCGACGAGGTCTGGCCTCATCTAGCCTTTATACTTGGTAAAGTGGGTGTAAGTGTCGAAGTCTTGGCTTCGACTGATCTTTATACTTGATCAAAGTGTTTGTAGGGGTCGAAGTTTTGACTCCAACCGATCTAAGTATCTTGAGTTTGTAGAGAATGTTCAAAGCGACGAGTTTGATTGATAACTTTTGTCGACAACGACCTTACATTGAATTTTCTCCTAATCGCTTTTTAAATTAACGGGATTTATAGTCCATCCCTTACAAACTTCCAAAAACTATAGCAATGACAAAACTTCATAAAGAATCACAAGTAGGGTGCCCTGAGGGCGCTGAGGGACGATGGGATTCAGAAATAATACTTCATGAGATGGTTGGCGTGCCACAGATGTTTGAGCTGTTCACCATTTGGCTTAGCAAGGCGGTATGTCCCTTCTCTAACCACACTGGTGACAATGTAAGGTCCTTCCCAGTTGGGGGAGAGTTTGTTCTGACGGGCCTTGAGTCCCGTTGCTTCAATTTTTCTAAGGACGTGGTCTCCGACCTTGAAAATTCTTTTCTTCACTTTCTTATCGTGGTACGCCTTGGTTCTTTTCTTGTAATTATCCATCCTCAATTGAGCGTCCAATCTTCACTCGTCCACAAGGTCAAGGTCGACCTGTCTGTTGTGAATATTCTTCTCAATGTCGTAGAATGCCACTCGATCAGTCCGAAGCTGGAGCTCAGCGGGAGCCATGGCCTCAGAGCCATAGGCCAAAGCAAATGGGGTTTCCCCCGTAGGCCCCCGGGTGGTTGTGCGGACTGCCCAGAGAGCTGAAGGGAGTTCGTCCAACCATCTTGTGTCCCGTCCTTCAAGATTTTTACACAAAGCCGACAAGACGAGCTTGTTTGCTGCTTCAGCTTGTCTATTGCCTTGGGGATAGGCAACGGACTACTTAGAATGCTTGACGCCCATTCTGTTTAACTCTTGCTCAAACTTTCGAGAAAATTGTAGGCCGTTGTTAGAAACGATTACCCTTGGGATTCCAAAGCGGCACCATATTGAGTCGTGGATAAAGCTTAGGGCATTATTTTCTGTAAATTTGCTCAGGGCTTTGGCCTCCACCCATTTGGAAAAATAATCCACTGCCACAATCACATACTTTACTCCTCCCTTGGCCTGTGGGAAAGTTCCAATCAAGTCAACACCCCACATGTCAAATGGCCAAGCTGCCATGACTGGGGTTTGCTCTGTTGTCGGGAGTTTGGGGAGGTCGGCGAACCGTTGGCACGTATCACATTTCCTCACAAATTGCTTGGCATCCTCTCGGAGATGGGGCCAGTAGTACCCCATGGTGATTAACTTGTCGGCTAATGTACGGGCCCCAGGATGGCCCCCGCATTCTCCTTGATGCACTTCAAAAAGCAGCTTCACTACTTTATCGGGGTGGACGCACTTCAACAGTGGCATGGTGATGGATCGTCTATAAAGTTCACCTTCTACGACTGAGAAACGAGCGGCTTTCCTCTTGATTTGTCACGCCAACACTTCATCAGAGGGTAGCTCGTCCTTTTCAATAAATGCCTTTAGGTCGTCGACCCAACACCTTGGGCTATCATCTCCGACACACATGATCTTCACACGATCGTAGGCTGGTTGCTCTAGGTAGGCCAGGTGGTGGCCATGTTCATCCTCCGGCAGTTGATCAGTGGCTTATTTGGAGAGTAGGTCGACGTGTTCATTGTCTTCCCTGGCTATTCTCTGGATGGTCCAAAATTCCAGCCCCTGAATTAACTCGCCGACCAAGGTATGATATTTCTGCAGTGTTGAGTCGACGACTTGATAGTCCCCACGAACTTGGTTCACAATTAGTTGAGAATCACAGAAAGCATTAATCTTCGTAGCTCCAAAACACTTAGCGTACTCAATCGCCGCTACAAGTGCCTCATACTCCGCCTGATTATTCGACGCCTGAAATATGAACCTCAACACCTCTTCAAAAACCATGTTACTTTCTGGCTCGACGAGCACAATCCCCGCCCCACTGAGATCTCTTGTTGCCGATCCGTCTGAAAAAACCTTCCAACATCCGACGGGCAAAACCAATTCCTCCAGTTGGTCGTCGACCTCTTTGCCCTTGTTCACTTTTTGTGGCGGCCTTTGGTCGTCGCCAATGGTGAACGATGTTTCAACCAGGAATCAGCCAAGGCCTGGGCTTGTACGGTCTTCCTTGCCATATACCGAATGTCAAACTCCGTCAGTTCAATGCTCCAATTCAGCAGACGAGAGCATAAGCTATTTGTATACACAAAAATTGGGTGAGCTGAGAAGTAGGCTTGTAGCTTTCGTGCTGTTATGACGAGAGCATAAGCTATTTTCTCAGCATTGAAGTAACGGGTTTCTACATCTGATAAAGCCTTGCTTACATAGTATACTGGCCTCTGTATCCCACCTTCCTCTCTAACCATCACGACAACGATGGCCTTGTCACTCGCCGAGAGGTATACATAGAGATCTTCTCCCGCAACAGGACTGCTGAGGAGTGGTGGGGAGCCAAGATACTCTTTAAGCTGGCTAAATGACTCAGAACATTCCTCCGTCCATCTGAAGTCTTTGGCACCTTGTAGAGCTTTGAAAAATGGCAGTGATCTCTCGGCGGACTTGGAAATGAAATGACCCAAGGCCGCCACTCATCCATTCAACCGTTGGAATTTCGGGATGCTTGTAGGTTCTGCAACATAAGTCCCAAAAATTTTCCGGCGGCCACTCCAAACACGCACTTGGCCGGGTTAAGGACCATATCATTTGCTCGAAGGTTGGTGAAGGTTTGTTGTATATCGTCAACATGCTTTCTCTTCTTGGACTTGACGACCATGTCGTCAATATACGCCTCCAGGTTGTCACCGAGCTGTCCCTTAAATACTTTGTTGATCATTCTCTGGTACGTTGCCCAGGCATTTTTGAGCCCAAAGGGCATCTTTGTATAGCAGTAAGTTCCCCTTGCGGCCTGGAAGGCCGTCTTCAGAATGTCTTCTTCGGCCATCTTGATTTGGTGATAGCCAGAATACGCGTCCAGAAAGCTCAAAGTCGTATGACCGGCCACAGAATCGACGAGCTTGTCGATTCTGGGCAGGGGGTAACTATCTTTGGGGCATGCCAAATTCAGGTTGGTGAAATCCACGCACAGCCTCCACTTTCCGTTGGGTTTTTTTTAACCAGAACCACATTAGCCAGCCACGTTGTTAACCCAGCGTCCACAATAATTCCAGCACTTAATAGCTTCTCAATCTCCTGCTTTATGGCGACCTCCTTCTCCGTTGAAAAAATTCTACACCTTTGCTCCTTGAACTTCATTGTGGGATTCACTCCGAGCCTATGGACGGCTACGTCTTCTCTAATACCCTTCATGTCTTCCACTCTCCAGGCAAAAACGTCGAGGTTTTGTTTAAGTAGGGAGATTATCTCTTCCCTCTCCTCAGTAGATAACTGAGACCCCAGTTTAATTTTTTGCTCTGGATAGTTTGGGTTAATGATTAACTCCGTTAGCTCATCGACCGGCTTTATTTCAGGAGCATCGTCTCTAAAGTCCATGGATTCGATAACGATTTCTTTGATTTTCTTTCTTGCCTCGGGGGTGAGGTCTGGAACCTCGTCCTCAATCAGCTTATCCAGCTCGGCCCCCGATTCATGGGTGACCAAAAGTTGCGGGGTCGCAACTTGGTCGTCCATGAATTTCTCAGTAAAGGCTTCTGGGTCGTCTACGCACTTGATGGTGGAGACAATGGCATAAGAGGTTGTCGTTTGTTTGATTGACTTGGAGAGCTTCATGATTTGTTCTGGGTCGTCTATTTCAACAGTCCGCTTTGCCTTTAGCACATGCTCAAAGAATTCTGGGGCCGTCCCCAACACACATCCAATTCCCGAGCGTGTAGGAAATTTGACTCGTTGATGAGGGACTGAAGCGACGATCCCTAAGGCGGCTTGGCCAGGTTGGCCGAGGATTGCGTGGTAGTCACTGACGACATCAATCACAATAAAAGTCACTGTTTGAATGGTTCTCAACGGGTGGTCTCCAATGTCGACGGGGAGATCAATCTGACCCTTTGCATCTACCCTGTGGTTGGTGAATCCTTCTAGACGACCTAAGTAGGGACTTAGGCGGCTATCGGGTAGACCCATCCGCTGGTAGACATTGTAAAACAATATATCTTTGGCCGCTCCAGTATCAACTAGAATTCGTCTCGACTCACAATTGTCGATAAAACCAGGGATGACCAGTGTCTGTTGACGAGCTAAGGGATTGGCTGATAGCTCGTAGGGGAAAAAGCTTATCACATCGTTTGGGATTTCAGACTTTTGGGGAACATGGGGTGCTTTTATCATGTGGTAAATTGCACTTTTGATTTGATTTTTGCTGGTTTCATCAGAGATTACTAAGACCATCCTTGGTTGTCTCTCCGGAGGGTCGTTGTTAGCAGCTCTTGTGTTGGCTGCTTGACGATCCTTCCTTACGTACTTCTCAAGACGACCATCATCAATCCACCTTTGGATAATCTTCTTCAAACTGAAGCACTCTTCAGTGTCATGTCCCTTTCCCGATGGTACTCACAATATTTATTCATATTTTTCTTCCCCTTTCCATTGGGGTTCATCTTTGGCACCGGGCCAAAATCAACATTGCTCAGAATTTCATCCCGCGACACCGTTAGGGGAGTGTACGATTCTGGGACCTTTTCAGCTTTCACTTGCTTGCCTTTCCCTTTCTCTCCAGCCTTATCCTTTTTTGACTTAGCCGTCTCAACCTCGTCGACGGCCTTTCCTTCTCTTTGTAACTTTCTCTCCTCAGCCTCGGCTACAGCATATGCTTTGGCGTAGAGATCTTTTCGAGATTTGGCTGGATGGACTTGTAACTCGTAGTTTAGGGTGGAAGAAACAATGTCGTGCCTGAAACAATTGATACTTTCCCTATTTGTCAGGTCTTCATCAATCTGGTCTACTAACTTCTTAAATCTTTTGAAGTAGCTCATAGAGCTTTCATTGGCCCCTTGTGAAATGTTGTTGAGGTCGTTGACAGTCTTACGACGATCTCCCGCCTTTGCAAACCTTCCCAAGAACTTTTTCCTCATCTGCTTCCACGACTCGATGCTCCCCTTAGGAAGGCCTCTAAACCATCGTAAAGCAGTGTCAGTTAGCGTGCTTGTAAGGGCCTTACACATAACATCGTCGTGTCCTGATGCTCTAGCCACCACATACATCTGAGCTTCAAGATGTTGCATGTGATCTATTGCGCTTGTCGAGCCGTCATATTGTTTCAAATCAGGAAGTTTAAAACCTGGTTCGGGAGGTCCCGTCTCAAGCATCCATGGTGCCAAGGGATTCATAGTACCACCATCATCTTTCGAATCGTCGCTGTCCACCCTGTTTCTTTTGGTCGTCAACTCTTCCACCTGACGCTTCAGTCTTAGAAATTCTCTCATATCGATCTCGCCTGCTGGGCCGGCGGGAGGGAGCCTATCTCGACGAGGCCCCTGGGCTACGGTATTAGACCGTTGCCTCTCGGTGGGAGCAGGTCGTCGGGAGATGGACCTTTCTCCCCTGTAGCTTGGTGGTGGAGATGGCCTATAAGATCTTGATGGCTCCCGTTCACGACGAGGTGGGGTACGCGTTCTTTCCCGATAACTTGGGGCTCGTTCATTTCTCAACGACGGGGTCATTTGATGACCGCGAACAACTTGGTTCTGGACAGGATTCTCATTGGCTAAAGATCGACGTGGCTCTCCATCTGCCTCGTCTCGACATCGTTGCGACGGGATTCCCTCACTTCATCTTTGGTTCAGATGTTCTCGGAGATCAAGCTGTGGCACAATCCGTTCATTTTCAACGGCAGTTCCTTCACGACGACCATTATTCCCCCTTTGGGCTCTCCTCCTCGACGAGACAGTGCGGTGAGATGCTTGGGGGCGTTGTCCCTCAGCCATTTTGATCAGCTCGTCTTGAATTTGTATGAGCTCGTGGAGGGCATTGGCTCTCTTGACCAGGACAGCGGCTCTGTCGAGATGTGGGTTCGATGGGCCACCCAAATTTCGTGCAGTAGCTCCCTCGGGTCTCCGCTCCAGTGGGGGTCGTCTCTGACGCTCAGCTGCAGGTCTCTTTTCTCTTCTCCTTGCCGTTTGAAGGCCTGTGTCATCAACCACCCCTTGTGACCTGGTAACCCTTAAATTAGGGTTCCTAGGTGGAGAGGGTGGTCTAGAATTTTCTTGCTGGCCTTGTCGAGGGGAAAGAGGTCTGCCTTCGTCTCCGGTAGATTTGCTTGCTGTGTGTCTGTCTGACACCATTTTCCAGGTATTTTTCGGCTGTTATTCTGTGGTTGAAAGGTCACTGACAAACGATTCCCGGCAATAGAACCAATCTGATGGTGCATGAATGTGTTTGGGCTTAGGTATTGTGTCCAGCGAATGATTGAGCTGACTTCGAATCTGCACAACACAAGAAAACAACCGTGAAACTGCGCCGGGGGTCTTTCGACAAGCCCCGCCGGCGTGAGAATCAGCGTTTGGACTGGAAAATAGTGGAAATGATATGGAGAGTGTGTGTGTACGTAAATATGCAGAAATGCATTACCTTAGTCCATGATATTGTTCCCATATTTATAGTGGAAGAGGTGGTATTAGGGTTTTCATCTGAACCGTTGGATTTGGTTGCTGCCATCCGTTGGATCATCTTGGTTCCCTAGGCGTACACGTGTCATGCCATGATTGCTCCGCCTATGCAAGGACACTGTTGTGTCTGACACGGATAAGTGGTTTGGCTTATAAAGGAAAGTCAACCTGCACGCCTTTTGGCATTATTACTGCTTCCACGATTGCACGCACAGAATGTCTCAGTGTCAGGTCTGACTTTACCCCAATATAGCTAATTAATCAAAACTTATTGAGGAAGCTAAGTGAAGGGACAACCTGGAGCTGTATGTCCAGGAGGATCGTCTCCTTATCAAGACTCGACGAGCGAGTGGACGAGCGAGTCGGATCGCTCAATGGCGACGACCGTCGTTCTACGCTGGAAAGGATCCTGGCTTGTGAAGGGAAGGCTCGTCGTTAGGTGGGCTTGGTCGCTCATTGGCGACGACCTCCATCTAGCGTATCGACGGGCCATGTCTCCAAACCTTGATGGGCTCAATTGATCTTGATCCATTTGTGGGCTTGGTAGCCCATAGCTCGTAGATATGCATTGGGCCCGGCCCATCACGAAATATCCCGTTCACTCACTAATAAAAATAAAGAATTTTAACAAGAAAAAGTGTAAACTCGATATCGCCAGTAGCAAATTTCACCAAACTTAATCATTATTCCAAATACTTTTGAAAGCTTCTAATATGGAAAAATATTCTTTTAAAAAAATAATTAAATGAAAAAAAATCGTAAAGAGCAGAATACATCCAAATTGAGTTCCCTCGAACCATTACATTTCCTCTCGACATTCTCATGCTCCTCACTTGCCTTTTCACTTTTCATAGCCATAGATTCCGTGTGTCCCAACTCCCAAGTCCTCACTGCATTTTCTTTTCTTTAAAAAAAAAAAAAACACAACTACTTTTTCTACAAAATAAAAAATACTCCCAAATACATTCTCCTACCGTACGGGTTTAAGGTTTATATTTTTACTTGACACAAAAACTAAGAAAAAATAAATGTTGTAATTATTAAAAATAAAATATGAGACAGAAAGTGGGTAAGAATTTTTTGTTGTGAGAATGACAATTGAATCCCATTGTTCATTTTTGATAATAAAACAAATAAAAAACTTAAACTGCTTCATATAAAAAGAAAAGTAAAAACATTAAATCGGGACGGAGAGAGTATATTATTTTTGTCTAGTATAATTTTATCATAGTACACATAATATATAAATAATTGATATAATTTTTTAAAAAATAAATAACAAATTAAGTACAATATTTATTATCAAATGAAAAAAATAAACAACAATATTACCAATCCTCAAAAAGTCACTTATACACAAGGTTCTAAAAATCGCTAGGCGGATGATAGGCGGCGTAGCCGGGTCTAGCGTCTAGAGGCCTAGGCGGAGCCTAAGCGAATCCGAGAATTTTGACACAAGGTTATAGAGCATATGAAAATTATAAATATATTTCATCATCCACAAAATAAACTAAGGTTAAGTCAAATTCAACTTTTTTTCATTTGTTTTCATTTTTAATCTTTGTAAAATGAATTCGTTTAAGGGAAAAAAAATAAAAAATTACTTAGACTGCCTAAATCCGCATAGGCCAGCCAAAATCGGCCTATACCACATGGTCAGCCTCTACCGTCCAGAACGTCTAGCCCTGCCTAGATCCGCATATACCGGCTAACGCCTAGTTTGACCGTCTAGTAAAAAGTCGCGGCGCCTGAACCCCGCTTAGCGCATAGGCCCCGCCTAGGCAGGCGCCTGCTTTTTAAAACACTGCTTATACATATTCTCCGACTAATATTCAATAATAATTGCGCTTTACGCATAATTATTTAATTTTTTTACTTGTCTCCAAGAGAATGTAGGCTTTATAAAGCCTGTTGTTAGGTAGAATTTATGCTACTAAACAAATCACTAGTAATTAATAATGCATTAGGCCAAATTATAAAGCGAAATGACAGACTTTCTTTGCTTTGAAATCATTTCTCCCTCAAACTTTCCCATTTGAGATTCCCAAAATGGGATTAATTGATTTTTTATACTCAATTCTATGACAAACTTTTAAGATTCTTTTTACACTAGTAAACAAATTATTTACATTATTTTACATGTTTATTGCATGTGAAATTCAATTGTTCATCATCAAAAGTAAAAAAAAATGCAAATGTATGTATAATTATATAGTTCATTCATTCCAATCTTGGTATATTTTCCTCCGGCCTCAAATATAAGCTAGAAAAAAATAATTAAATATATACATATTAAGAAACTACTTAAATTAGTTTAATATCTTGATTTTATAACAAAAACATGTCAAAATTACTTATATATCTCCATATTAAATGAGAAATAAATGTGCAGTTGTTTTTTGAAAATGAATAATTAATTAAGAATATTTTTGGCAAAAGAATATTAAAAACAGTTGTATTCAATAAATTTTGCATTGAAAATGTGAATTTTTTCTCAAATAATACTATTCAGAATTAATATTTTCAAAATGACTTAATGTTCAAACTTTTGCCCAAACTGTCTCACTTTTTGAAACTCGCTACAACGTGTAGCAAGTTTGACATTGGACAGGTCAAACTCGCTACACGGTGTAGCGAGTTTCATGTAACTAAGTTTACCAGCTTGGTCATTAATTAGGGCAATTAATTAAGCAAAACTCAATACGCCGTGTAGCGAGTTTGACATGTCTAAGTCAAACTCACTACACGGTGTAGCAAGTTATTTAAAATCCTTTTTTCCCTTCCAGTTTATCGTCTTCAATCAAAAAAATTAAAAAAAATCCTAAGTCAAGTCGCCAGGAAGAAAGGAAGGAAGGAAGAAGAAGAAACCAAGCCATTTTGCCATTCAAATTCAACATTTTGATCATCAAAATTTTGTAAGTGTAAATTTATATTCCTATATTTTACTTGCTATTTTTTTTTACTTAGTGGAGTTCACTATATTTTAATAGCAAAAATATATTTTACTTGTTATTAGAATTGTTATTAGAATTGTTTACTTGCTATTTTTATTTTATTTTTTTGGTAAATTTAGTTTTGTAAAAATATATTAGTTTAAGCTAAAATATGTGACTAATTTGTGTTCCAATTCGAAATTTTGAGATAATAATTAATGTTTATTAGTTTACTTGCAATTTAGGAATTTTTTTTTTTTGATTTTTTTTGATGACATTGTAAAAATATTTTTTTTTATTAGTTTACTTGCAATTTAAGATTTTTAATTTAATATTGTTACTTTATTTGTGTAAGAATATTGAAAAAAAAGAATGATTAACTTCTTATCAAATTTTTCATTGAAAATTATTAATTAATTTTCTTATGTAGAATGATTTTTTTTTTGTCCGTCCTTATATAAAATGACTTTTAAGTAATAAAAAAGTAATAATAATGATTATTAATTACTGAAAAAAAGACTTAATTAATAATACTTGTTAAATTAATACACAGTTATAATATTAACAATTGTATAATTAGTGTGAATATTTACTACTATAATTAATAATACTTGTTAAAATAATAATAATAATAATAATAATAATAATAATAATAATAATAATAATAATAATAATAATAATAATAATACTCATTAGTGTTGCAAATATTTATTATTATACTCCCTCCTATTCAAAATACATGTCATTAATAAAACAAGTAAATATCAAGAAGAATATTATTTATTAATATTATTGAGAGATAATAAATAATAATTGAATAATATATAATAAAGAAAAATTATGATAATAATAAAGAAAAAAAAAATACTAAAAACAACAAAATAAATTAAACTTCTAAGAAATATTAATATACCTATAACTACATCCCAAATCTCATATACTTATACCACAAACCCTAAATCATATAGATCTACCCCAAATCCTAAAAATATGATTTATTGTTCAAACTTAAAAAAAAAAAAAAAATCGCATGAGGATTACTCTTGAAGTATTACTTAGTATATAGGCTGGAAACCAAGACCTTCCCCACAAGCACCTCTTGGAAGTGTGGGATAACTTTGGATTACAATGCCACGTACTAGTAATTACACTTTTGTATTCTCTTATTTATTTCCTTGCCTCGTAGAACAATAATCACGTACCTATAAAGTATTTAGGAAATAATGATTATTAATTACCAACCTTGATATTGAAATAAATAGATAGATGCCTTCATTGATCCTGGGCTTATCGATGCCTTTGTTCTGACCCAACATGAGGACCATAGAGCTCGGTTTATTTGGGCCGAGTTGGAGGTTGTTAGTTCCCTGTCTTATCGTCGTGGTGCCCATTATATAAGGAGAGTACAGTATGATTATGGATTACTGGAGGCTTTGATCGAAAGATGGCGTTCGGAGACCCATACATTCCACCTCCCGATTGGTGAGATGACGATCATCCTAGAGGATATCGGCATGATTTTCGGGTTGCCTATTAATGGGGATGTTGTTACTGATGCGGGGTCCGCCAGTCTTTCGGGTTGCCTATTAATGGGGATGTTGTTACTGATGCGTGGTTCCCAGTACTGTTGGTGTAATGCCCTAGACTATAGTTATGTTTAACTTGAACCGTTATATATCATCTTTATTATTTATTATAGAGCATGTTTATTCTGTTCATAATATGTTTTGCATGTTTGTTACATTGAACTGCGTTCCTAGTTGTTATGAACAACTAGTATAAGTTGGTAATGGATAATCATAGAGATGATTATATGCATGGAGATGCACATTACACTTATGGATACTTGCTAGAGAAAAAGTATTGGACTTGACCTACTTATGAGATTTATGACATAGTCTGTTGTTATGATTAAATCTCATGATAATCGTGTTATTGAATCCTTCATACCTGAGATTGTCATCGTCTTCCACATGACAAAGATCGTGTTTGATATAGTCTAACACTATCTTTAATCGGATAGTAATAAAGGCTATGTTAGCACGATTGGACTCATGTAGGAAAGTATGATAAGTCAAGACGGGATTTGTCCCTCTTATGAAGAGATATATTTGCTTGGGCCCCTCGATGAATGATGCTGATGAAATGTGTGGCCACACTCAAGTGATTTGATAGAGATCAAATGCATTTTGGATTATCAACATATTCGAAATCGAGAAAGCATTGAACAAAGATGAGTTGACATAGACCATGACTCATGTTCAATTGGACATAGTGAACAAAGGGATTGTGACATTTAATCTATCGAGGAATCAAGCTTTGATGTTATATTAATTGGGTGGACATAATGATTTGCTAGAAGTCACTTATGTCTTGTGAGGTCATGTTTTGACTCACTACCAACATAATATAATTCCTTTAGGGTCACACACAAAGAACGAATTTGATTCGATCTAAATCTGGA
The DNA here is from genome assembly GCA_022495995.1 of Adenophora triphylla var. japonica. Classification (NCBI taxonomy): domain Eukaryota; kingdom Viridiplantae; phylum Streptophyta; class Magnoliopsida; order Asterales; family Campanulaceae; genus Adenophora; species Adenophora triphylla. The sequence continues at coordinate 138,075 of JAFEMH010003799.1, forward strand.
AATTTTGGGGAAGAGCACGACTCGTGCCTATGGGCACGACTCGTGCCAGGAGCAGTTTAAATGACTGCGTTTTGAGGCAATCAAGGAAATCGTTAACTGTTGACTTTGTGGGGTAGGGCACGACTCGTGCTCTTGGGCACGAGTCGTGACAAAAACCACCACGAGTACACAATAAGTCACGACTCGTGTCACGACTTGGTTTTAGCTTTGGGCGACTCGTGATAACTTGGAATGACTCGTGGCACGAGTCATGCCCAGGAGCACGAGTCGTGCCACGGTCAAATTTTGGTCCGTACGTGATTCCTTGGCTTGGAAGGTTTTTGTGTTTGACAAGGTTTCTACCCTAATTTGTTAGGGGATTTATATGGAATATATATACAACCCTTGCAGCCATAAAAACCTCTCTCTCACATCATCATCCAAGGTTTATGAAACTCTAAATTTTGATTTTGATTTTGAATCAAAAGTCCCAAATTGTTCCATAGTTTTTAGCTTTGATTATTGAATATTGATTCAATAATCAAGAGAGTCATCTAGCAATCCAACAAGAAGGTGTTCTTGGTTCGTTCGCGTGTGGATCACCATTAGAGGGAGATTTCTTTATCTCCTAAAGATTGAAGAACTCCATTGTTGATTTCATCACCAAGTTCGAAGAAGGAAGAAGAAGATCCATTTCGACATCAAAATTTCAAGGCTTGAATTTTGAGATCTACTTTGTTAAAACTTCATCGCATTAAGGCATATAAATATATTTCATATGTTTCTAATATATTCATGCTAGACGGATCTTAGGGCTAGGGTTTTATTGTTGTATAAATTATTTTTCCGCTGCGTTTGTAACCTAAAAACCCAACAGTGGTATCAGAGCCCTGTCCTGACATGATTAGGATTGAAATTGCATGCTAGATATAATTTGATTATTTGCTATCATGCTATATGAAATAGATCTAGATATATGTGTTTTATTTTTTTATGAAAACAAGTATATGAGATATACCATGTTCATAATTTATGATGAATTAATTAGATTAGGGGGCTTTTGTTTTTTTTTAAGTGCTGAATGCTGAAATCTAATTTCACCTCTGAAAATGACTGAATTTTTAAGAGGCAGCAACTGAAAACTGAATTCTGAATTGGATAAGTTGTTTGATTTTCTATCTGAATTCATTTTCTGAAACAGTTAAAAAAAAAATAAAAAAAACCAAACGTAAACGCAGTATGAACAGTAAACGGTTTAAATTTTTTTTAACCCAAACCAAGTATGAACAGCGGATTTTCAGAGGCTTTCAGCTTCAATTTTACCACTTAAAATTCAGTGGCTTTTCAGAGGCGTTAAGGCTGAAAAAAAAAAAAAAACTAAGTGATCCACCTCTTATTAAGAGGAAAAATGAAAAAACAAAATCCCCCTTAGTTTATCACATAGGTTAAAGATTTGTTTAATATGATTAAATTAAATTGATAATTTCTCAAAATTGAATCAAAGTGTTTGTATGAAATTTTGTGAAGCCCTATGTTCATGATTATGTTCACATGAGATCTATGTTACAATCATGCGATGTTTGTTACAATATGTAAACCTTCTAAATATTTAAATCTTATGCCATTCCTTGATTTGAACACTTGTAAAATTTTAGGGTATTTTGATGTAGTTTCAGCTCAGTTGGATGCATCATTATATCTTAATTTGTGAATCAAGATGAGATTATGGTTGATGTAGTTTTGGCCATAGTCAAGTGCATCGTTCCATGTCTCATACATTTAAAAAAGGTTTTGATTTAATTGGTGCTTTCAAATGAGATTTGACCCAAGGCATAGCTGAGATTTAAAACAAGTTTTTGACATATGATGTCTAAGGAAATCTCATAAAATATCTAAGAGTCATATAGAGATATGATTGATGTTTTTACCTAAATAGCTTGATTTCGGGTATTAGCTCAGTTAAACCGGAATTAAGTGAAATATGGATCTTAGCCTACTATGATTATATGATACATGTTTGTATTTGAAGGTGTATAATTTAGTGGGAGTATTTATGAAATACATTATTTGCTCTTAGATTATAAATGTGTTGATAATGATATATGCTTATATTGTTTGCATATTTTATTGTAGAATGGCTAATCACAATAATTAACCCCTATCACTGCGATCCGTCCTTGAGAAGGACAATCTTGAGGAGAACGGTACAAACTATTCTGATTGGATCAGATGCCTTAGAATTGTTCTAAAGCAAGAGAAGAAACTGTACGTTCTCAATGAACCCGTTCCACCTCAACCTGTTCCAAATGCTTCTAGGGCTGATAGGGATGCACATAAGAAACATAATGATGATTCTACAGATGTTGCATGCCTTATGCAAGCCACTATGTCTAAGGCTCTTCAGAAGGACCTTGAGCACATAGATGCATCATTTGATCTTGCTAAGCACTTAAAGGAAATGTTCCAAGTGCAAGCAAGAAACGAGAGGTATGATGTGGTTATGTCCCTAACTGCATGCAAGATGCAAGAAGGGCAATCCGTGGGAGCTCATGTCCTTAAGATGAAGGGTCACATTGAGCGTCTCGAAAGGCTTGGAAATCCATTGAGTTTGAAACTCGCCACGGATTTGATATTGAATTCATTGCCTGAAAGTTATAGTCATTTCATTATGCACTATCACTTGACTGGCATTGATAAGAATCTCTCGAAATTGCATGCGATGCTTAAGACCGCAGAGATGAATATCAAGAAGCCTAAAACCGATACTGTGTTAATGGTTAACAAAGGCAAAGGGTTCAAGAAAGATGGCAAAGGTAAAGCAAGTGTTGCTAAACCTAAGGCAAAGGTTGTCGTTGCCAAAGAGGCTCCCAAGGCATCTCAAAAGAATACTGTTTGCTACCATTGCCAAGAGGTTGGTCATTGGAAGCGCAACTGCAAGGCTTACAAGGAAGGCCTAAAGGCGAAGAAGGGCAATACGATTGTTTCTGATTCAGGTATCTATGTGATAGATATTTTCCTTTCTATTTCTAGTTCATGGGTATTAGATACCGGATGTGGATCTCACATTTGTTTAAATGTGCAGGGACTGAGAAATAGAAAGCTGCTCAAACAAGGTGAAGTTGACCCACGTGTTGGGAATGGAGCAAGAGTTGCTGCATTAGCCGTAGGGACATATGATGTAACTTTACCTAGTGGCTTAATACTTGTTTTGAACAATTGTTACTATTTTTCGGATTTGAGTAGGAATATTATTTTTGTTTCTTGTTTGGATAATGAGGGGTATAATTTTCTTATTAAGAATAAGAAGTTTTATATTTATTTAAATGATATGCTTTATGATATTGCAAATTCATTTAACGACCTTTATGTTCTTGATGGTGATGAGAAACAAAATAGTGTTGAAAATGTTTATCATGTGCACAAGAAGTCTAAACCGAATGACGTGAACAACTCGTTCATGTGGCATTGTCGGCTTGGTCGTATAAACGAGAAACGCATTTCTAAACTCCACAAAGATGGAATGTTAGACTCACATGATTATGAATCATATGAGATATGCGAATCTTGTTTATTGGGCAAAGTGACCAAACCACCCTTCACTAAGAGTAGTGAAAGGGCTAGTGACTTATTGGGCCTAATACATACTGATGTATGCGGACCAATGAGCAGCATTGCTAGGGGAGGATTTCGGTATTTCATTACATTCACCAATGACTTATCTCGATATGGCTATGTCTATTTAATGAAGTTAAAGAGTGAATCGTTTGAGATGTTTAGAAAATTTCAAAATGAAGTACAAAATCAACTTGTCAAAACAATTAAAGCACTTCAATCCGATCGTGGTGGTGAGTATTTGAGCCAAGAGTTTGACAATCATCTCAAAAACTGTGAAATCGTTTCAGAGTTGACTCCACCCGGAACGCCAGAATGGAATGGTGTTTCCGAGAGGATGAATAGAAACCTATTAGATATGGTTCATTCGATGATGAGTCAAGTAGACCTTCCTATATCCTTTTGGGGACATGCATTAGAGACTGCCGCATTCACACTGAATAGAGTCCCTACTAAATCGGCTCCTAAGACCCCACATGAGATGTGGCATGGAAGAAAACTTAGTTTGTCTTTCATGAGGATTTGGGGTTGCGAAGCTTAAGTGAAGAGATGTGTCTCTGATAAGTTAGAACCTAAATCCGACAAGGTTATTTTCGTTGGTTACCCTAAGGAAACCAAAGGGTATTACTTTTACAACCGCATTGAGAACAAAGTGTTTGTTGCTCGATATGGTGCTTTTCTTGAGAAACAGTTTCTCAATAAAGCATCTAGCGGGAGTAAAATTGATCTTGAAGAAGTTCAAGAACCCAAAAATAACATGGAACCGATAGTAGAGACTGAACTAAGTTCACAAGAAGTTGTGGAACCGGTTCAAGATCCACAAGTCCATCGTAGATCAGATAGGTTACGATCCGCACCCGAGAGATAGGGATTTCTCGTGTCGGAAAGTAATGAAGTGGAAGTCATTGAGAATGACGAACCTACTTCCTATCAAGAGGCAATGTCCGATCCCCATTCGGATAAATGGTTAGAAGCCATGAAGTCCAAATTGCAATCCATGTCGGATAATCAAGTTTGGAACTTGATTGAGCCATCCGAAGGTGTAAAAAACATAGGGTGCAAGTGGGTCTTCAAGAAAAAGACTGACATGGATGGGAAGGTGTATACTTATAAGGCTAGGCTTGTAGCAAAGGGATATAGGCAAACTCATGGTGTAGACTATGATGAAACCATCTCGCCTGTTGCCATGCTTAAGTCTGTTAGAATTTTGATTGCCATAGCCGCATATTATGACTATGAGATATGGCAAATGGATGTCAAAACCGCTTTCCTTAATGGAAAACTGTTAGAGAATGTGCATATGACACAACCTGAAGGTTTTGTTGATCCACGAAATTCTAACAAGGTGTGCAAGTTGCAAAGATCCATTTATGGATTGAAGCAAGCTTCTAGGAGTTGGAATCTTCGGTTCGATGAGAAAATCAAAGAGTTTGGTTTTATCAAGAACGAAGATGAACCTTGTGTATACATGAAATTCAGTGGGAGCATTGTGCTATTTCTATTATTGTATGTCGATGATATCTTACTCATTGGAAATGACATTCCTGCGCTTGAGACTGTCAAATCTTGGTTAGGGAAGTGTTTCTCAATGAAAGATATGGGCGAAGCCGCTTACATCCTTGGTATCAAGATCTATATAGATAGATCAAAGAGGATAATTGGTTTAAGTCAAAGTACCTACATTGATAAGGTTCTTAGAAGATTCAAAGTGGAAAATTCTAAGAGAGGAAACTTGCCAATGGGTCATGGTGTTACTCTTAGCAAGACGCAGTGTCCTAAGACAACTGATGAGCGAAAGAGGATGAATGAAGTTTCACACGCTTCGGCTATTGGATCTATCATGTACGCTATGATTTGTACTAGACCCGATGTCTCGTATGCTTTGAGCATGACGAGTCGATGCCAATCTGATCCTGGTGAGAACCATTGGATGGCAGTCAAGACGATCCTAAAGTACTTAAGAAGGACTAAGGATGAGTTCTTAATATTTGGAGGGTTGGAAGAAGATCTTGTTGTTAGAGGTTACACAGATGCTAGCTTCCAAACCAACGAGGATGATTTCCGATCATAGTCGGGATTTATGTTTATGCTTAACGGAGGTGCGATATGTTGGAAGAGTTCCAAGCAGAGTACTGTTGCCGATTCTACTACTGAGGCCGAATATATAGCGGCATCCGATGCAGCTAAGGAGTCGTTTTGGATCAAGAAGTTCATTAGTGACTTGGAAGTTGTTCCAAGTATCACTAATCCGGTGGAACTTTATTGTGACAACAATGGTGCCATTGCGCAAGCAAAGGAACCAAGGTCATATCAGAGATCCAAACATATACTTAGACGTTTCCATCTCATTCGAGAGTTCTTTGATCGGGGAGACGTTAAGATATGCAAAGTATCAACCGATGATAACATTGGGGATCCGCTTACAAAGCCCCTCGCACAAGCTAAGCATGATGGTCATGTGAGGTCCATGGATATTAGATACATAGATGGAGCCTAGTGCAAGTGGGAGATTGTTGGTGTAATGCCCTAGGCTATAGTTATGTTTAACTTGAACAGTTATGTATCATATTTATCATTTATTATAGAGCATGTTTATTCTGTTCATTATATGTTTTGCATGTTGAACTGCGTCCCTAGTTTTATGAACAACTAGTATAAGTTGATAATGGATAATCATAGAGATGATTATATGCATGGAGATGCACATTACACTTATGGATACTTGCTAGAGAACAAGTATTGGACTTGACCTACTTATGAGATTTATGACATGGTCTGTTGTCATAATTAAATCTCATGATAGTCGTGTTATTGAATCCTTCATACCTGAGATTGTCATCGTCTTCCACATGACAAAGATCGTGTTTGATATAGTCTAACACTATCTTTAATCGGATAGCAATAAAGGCTATGTTAGCACGATTGGACTCATTTAGGGAAGTATGATAAGTCAAGATAGGATTTGTCCTTCTTATGAAGAGAGATGTTTGCTTGGGCCCCTCGATGAATGATGTTGATGAATTGTGTGTCCACACACAAGTGATTTGATAGAGATCAAATGAATTTTGGATTATCAACATATTCGGAATCGAGAAAGCATTGAACAAAGATGAGTTGACATAGACCATGACTCATGTTCAATTGAACATCGTGGACAAAGGGATTGTGACATTTAATCTATCGAGGAATCAAGCTTTGATGTTATATTAATTGGGTGGACATAATGATTTTCTAGAAGTCACTTATGTCTTGTGAGGTCATGTTTTGACTCACTACCAATATAATATAATTCATTTTGGGTCACACACAAAGAACGAATTTGATTCGAGCTAAATATGGAAATTTTGGGGAAGAGCACGACTCGTGCCTATGGGCACGACTCGTGCCAGGAGCAGTTTAAACGATTGCGTTTTGAGGCAATCAAGGAAATCGTTGACTGTTGACTTTGTGGGGTAGGGCACGACTCGTGCTCTTGGGCACGAGTCATGACAAAAACCAGCACGAGTACACAATAAGTCACGACTCGTATCACGACTTGGTTTTGGCTTTGTGCGACTCGTGATAACTTGGAACGACTCATGGCACGAGTCGTGCCCAGGAGTACGAGTCTTGCCACGGTCAAATTTTGGTCCGTACGTGATTCCTTGGCTTGAAAGGTTTTTGTGTTTGACAAGGTTTCTACCCTAATTTGTTAGGGGATTTATATGGGATATAAATACAACCCTTGCAGCCATAAAAACCTCTCTCTCAGATCATCATCCAAGGTTTATGAAACTCTAGATTTTGATTTTGATTTTGAATCAAAAGTCCCAAATTGTTCCATAGTTTTTAGCTTTGATTATTGAATATTGATTCAATAATCAAGAGGATCATCTAGCAATCCAACAAGAAGGTGTTCTTGGTTCGTTCGCGTGTGGATCACCATTAAAGGGAGATTGCTTTATCTCCTAAAGCTTGAAGAACTCCATTGTTGATTTCATCACCAAGTTCGAAGAAGGAAGAAGAAGATCCGTTTCGACATCAAAATTTCAAGGCTTGAATTTTGAGATCTACTTTGTTAAAACTTCATCGCATTAAGGTATGTAAATCTATTTCATATGTTTCTAATCTATTCATGCTAGACGGATCTTAGGGCTAGGGTTTTGTTGTTGTATAAATTATTTTTTCGCTGCGTTTGTAACCTAAAAACCCAACACTGTCCCTGATCCCGGAGATATGGATGGGAGTAGTCTGAAGCTCAGGTGGATTACGACCCATTTCCCACACTTCGATGACCTCGCCGATGATACTGCTCTAGAGATTGTGGATAGGTATGTACGGGCATATATCATGCTCGCCCATGGTTCTACGGTCATGCCTGATTGTACGAACAACAAGGTTAAGTTATGTTATCTCCCTCTGCTTGCAGATGTTTCCAAGGTCAGCCAGTACAGTTAGGGGAGTGCGTCGCTCGCTTTCCAATATCGAGAGCTGTGTAGTGCGACTGACCCTCGGACGAGACAGTGCAGAGGATTTCTCAACGTTCTATAGGTATGTTTATCTCATTTTAATGTTCATTATGTTGTTATTTTTAAGTTTGATTTCAAATTAGCAGCATTATTTATAGTATTTGATATATATTTAATTGATATAGATTTGGGCTTGGGAGAGGTTGAGATGTGTGCAACCGCATATCCGTAGTCGATTCAGAGATTCGGACTACGTGCTCATGCCCCTCGGATGCAGGTATACATATATCATACATTATTTTATCGTCGTTATTGTTTTTTTTACTTTTTCTTATAATTATTCTGTTTATGAAATTTCAGCTGGTCCCAGGCATCACTGAATCTGACGGAGGTTACTGCACATAACCTGCAAGGGTATCAGGATCAGCTGGCTGCTCTATCTGATGATCAGGTTGTATGTGTTGGGTATGCATGTTTTAACCCTCCTATTTTGTATTAGATTTGATTGATACCATAACCTCCTGTCTATTTTAAGGACTTTAGGACCCTATGTAATGAAGCTTAGACTTCAATTTTTAGCTAAGTCCATTTTATAGAATAGATTAAAATTAGGCTTGAAGACTGGCACAAGACTCATTGGATTGGAGAGTTGCAGTTCAGCAGTTTCAAAACCGCCCTTTAAAACCGCACATGCAAACCGCATGTTGAATTCCTTCTTGAATCTGCTCCTTGAGCTACTACAGTGCAATCGCTTGATGAACCGCACCTGTGCAGTGCATCTCCAACCGCTCTGTGCAACTCCCTGGTGTAACCAACCGCACCTCATAAACCGCTCTACACCAAACCACATCCAATGATTGAAGACTTGAAGTGAACCACTTTTTAACCGTTGGAATCCACGTCAGAAATATCAAAAGTCAACCACTAAATCTTGTCACGTGATTCAATGTCAGAGAAGATCTGCAAGGATCTTGAAAAGGTGACAGGTGTCCTAACCTCATTGCTTGCAGCTGGAGCCTGATCAGCTTTATCTGCATCAACAGTTCCAAAGGACAAAAGTAGTTGCTGTGGACCAATGGGAAAGCATCAAGTACTGTACTTACAACAGCTGTGTCCAACGGCTATATTTGAGATGCTTGGGTATAAATATCCCTAATCTTCACCATTTGAAGTTTGCTTGAAAAATTGAGAAGTGTTGTGTTCATAGAAGCTGAAGCTCTGCCCAGAAATTCATAAGTCCTTTGAATCTTCATCTTCTACCTTCAAGAAATATTTCCCAGCCCAGAAATCAAGCCTTAACACATTCAAGAATCATTGTGCTCTACATCTCACAGATTTAAAGAGCCTTGATCTTGTTCTCTCACACACACCTCACTTGTTTAATCACATAGATTAATCATTTGAGATACACTGGTTATAGTCTAGGATTCAATCTTCATAGAATAGATTTTAGCTTTGAGTATCAATCTTTGTAATCTGTAATCTCTCATACTCAATAGTAAAATCACTCTTGAAAATCCAAGACTAACCATCTTGGTAGTGGACGTAGATCGTTTATCGATTGAACCACTCCAAATCACTTGTTCTTATATTTCTGCATTTATATTTCTTGTGATTACTAATTATTTATCTTTATCTCTGTTTGATCTTTATTTAGATATCCATTATTGTGAAATAGTGTTTGGAGTTAACATTGTCAAAACCTCACTTTTGCAAACTGCACTTTCAGTAAACCGCACTATCAAACCGCTTTGCAAAACCGCCTCTCTCAAAACCGCTTTATAACTTCAATATTCCGCTGTGCATTTTACAACTCTACTTGCAGTTTCTTATACACTGCAAGAGGTTTTGTAAGCTTAGAGGTTTAGTTTTAAATCGAGGGCGAAAAATTTTTAAACAGCTATTCACCCCCCTCTAGCTGTATTTTCACCCTTGTTGCCACCTTTGGGACCAACAAGTGGTATTAGAGCCAACACATTTTAAAACCACTGTTTTTCAAGCTTAACAGCTTGTGTGCCGATTCAATATGGCAAACTCAAAGATAATGACAACTGTTAACTATTCACACATTCCAATCTTGGACGAAGACCACTTTGACATCTGGAAGTGCCGAATGCTTATTCATTTGGAAACTATAGATGAGATGCTGGTGGAGTGCGTAGTCAATGGGCCATGGATTCCAATGAAGGCCAACACTGATGCAACCACCAATGCTGAAACTCCAGAGGTCAAAAAGCCAAAAGAAGAGTGGTCGGATGAAGAGAAGAGATTAGTTGCCTTGGACAGCAAGGCTAGGCACATCATTTCGGAACCCTCCCGTTTCAACTCTTCTAAAGTGATGTATCTCAAAACCGCAAAGCAGATGTGGGATGCCATAGAGAGCTACCTCGAAGGTGATGACGAATGCAAGGAAAGCAAATTATATGCTGTTGAAAGATCCTACAACAACTTCAACAGAAAACCCAACGAAACCTTGCGTCAAACCTACGATCGCTATGTTGAGGTAGTTAATGATTGTAGATCTCTTGGCAAAACTTTAACCGATAAGGAAATCAATATGACTTTCCTCGCTGCTTTAGGTTCTAGATGGGTAAATAAGGCTACCTCTCTAGAAGACTCAAAAGTTTTGAATACTTGGTCGTTAAGTAACTTGTATGCAAACCTTAGAGTCTATGAGCTTAAATTAAATCATATTGAAGAGATTGAAGGGAAAACCAAATCGCTTTCTATGTCTGTAGTGGAACAAGAGGAGAAACCATCTACATCCAATCAAACTGCAGATCCTTCCATATCAACCTCATTACTCATTGAGATGGATGATGATGATTTTGCCATGTTTGTAAAAAGATTTCAAAAGTTTAGAAAATCCTCAAAACCTTTTACAAAAACTTTTTCAAAAGGCAAACCTCCAGCAATATTTTCTAAGGCTGGAGATACAAAGAAAAAGAGTGATCTAGTTTGCTACAATTGTAGAAAACCTGGTCACTTTGCATCTGAGTGTCCACAGCCCAAATACGAATACTTGAAAAAGAAAACCTCTCCTGCGAAATTTTCTCGTCGCAAGGGAATGGTTGCTGAGGAGGAAGAGAATTCCAAGGAATTAGCAACTTGGATTGAAACAGATTCTGATGATGGAAGTGACAAAGAAACCGAAGAGGTTAATCTCTGCTTAGTTGCAGATGCTTCCGATGAGTCAGATTCTGAGTCATTTGAGTTGCAAGATATGGAGGAAAAAGAAGTTTCTGCAAACTTCCAAATTTTAAGTTGGATGATGATGTCAAACTTACTCCTAGCGTTAAGATAGCGAATGTACGCTCGCCCGAAATTGGTTTCCGGTTTAAATGAAAAGAAGGAGTCGCCACGCCGTTTTAAGAGGAAACATTGAAAACCTTTATTTAGAGAGAAAAACATGAGTTCGGGGGTCAGGTTACGTGTTGGGAAGAACCGAGAGTTCACCCAACACGCCTCGTCCGTAGACGAGTCTTTCAATCAAACATCCAAATGAATCAAAAGTGTGTGCAAATATTGATAATGAACGAAATGTGGTAAAATGCATCTTATTAATTATGAAACGAGGATTACAGATTGTGAGCCCATTATTTAGGGAGGCCACATCCCTGATACAAACAATCTAAAACAGACATAAAGGAAAGAGGTCTCTGCAGATAGGTCATATATGTTGCATGACATATCGCACCTGACCACATGTGTCGCGTGGACACAGATCACTTGGAGACGAAGTTGTCGCGTGACACATATGAGCCATCTCGCAGAAACTTAACAATACGAACACGTAATCAACGTAAAGCTATACAAATCTAATCAATTAACTAGATTACGAACGAAATACGTAAACGAAACTAAATCAACCCAGGGAGTGTGGATATGGGTAGATCCACACCCCTTAGGGTTCAAACACCAAGTTCAATCAAATAATCAACAATATAAGCTCAATTGCACGAAGTACTCAATTTAAACAGAGAGATTATGATTGGGATTCAAGAATCCGTATAGCTAGATCTCGATTACCGAATCCAAACAAAATTAAATGCTACAATTATGAGAAATTAAGCAAGAGAGAGAGAGAGAGAGAGAGAGAGTTAGGGAATCGTTACCCTTGATGCTTCCATGAATTCTATATCCAAGCCGATATAGAACCCTTCAATTCGTCACTTCGATCCGAAGGATTGATGCAAGGGGTTCAATTGGTGTGGCTTGAGAATTGGGTTTGGATGGGAAGGGATTGGTTAGTTTGAAGGTAGGAGAGAGAGGGTTGTGTTTAGGGAGGTTCGTTACGGTGCAAATCCTGCAGAGTAACAGTAGGCTCAAGTTGGGATCCATTTATGAGAGGGGGAGGGTCTTATTTATAGGCTGCAGTTGGCTGCCTTAATGTGTCGCACGACCTTACGCGTCCACTTTTCATGCCTCAAGCTGTCGCGTGACACAAGGTGGCTCAACCGCTTTTGGCGCCAAAACCGCTCGAACATTCCGGGAAAATACCCAAAAGGTCCAACAGGTTTTATTCCCAAGGGGTCCTTTGGCATGAATAATGTACCAAAAGGTACTTCCGTCACGGGAAACTCATTGAACGTTTCCGGAAGTCTCAGGGATAGGCGGGAATTTACCAAAACGCCCTTTAATGCAGTTTTATTATATTAAAATGCATCTAAAAGGTTGCGAATTGGATTGGCGTACTTACAGAGCCCCTCGGCAACGTCACTTTTGGAAAAAGTGGGGTTGTCGATAAAATAAGACCCAATCCCAATGAGCATCAAGGGATAAGGTGAAGGGCTAGAAGGGTGAGAAGGGGAAAAGATGGCTGGACCTTTCTGAGAAAGGATTCCTACGTATCCCTTAAACAAGGGAATCAAGCCAAATCGTAGTTCGGGACACAAGACTGGAGGGGAAAACGACAAACCGAAGAAGTGAGAACTATGGTGTCTCAAACCAATTTTGAAAATATTGTGAGATCTATGGTGTCTCGAACCACTTTTGAAAATGTTGTGAGATCTATGGTGTCTCGAACCACTTTTGAAAATGTTGTGAGATCTATGGTGTCTCGGACCAATTATTGAAAATGTTGTGAGATCTATGGTGTCTCGGACCAATTTTGAAAATGTTGTGAGATCTATGGTGTCTCGGACCAATTATTGAAAATGTTGTGAGATCTATGGTGTCTCGGACCAATTTTGAAAATGTTGTGAGATCTATGGTGTCTCGAACCACTTTTGAAAATGTTGTGAGATCTATGGTGTCTCGGACCAATTTTGAAAATGTTGTGAGATCTATGGTGTCTCGAACCACTTTTGAAAATGTTGTGAGATCTATGGTGTCTCGAACCACTTTTGAAAATTTTGTGAGATCTATGGTGTCTCGGACCAATTTTGAAAATGTTGTGAGATCTATGGTGTCTCGAACCACTTTTGAAAATGTTGTGAGATCTATGGTGTCTCGGACCAATTTTGAAAATGTTGTGAGATCTATGGTGTCTCGGACCAATTTTGAAAATGTTGTGAGATCTATGGTGTCTCGAACCACTTTTGAAAATGTTGTGAGATCTATGGTGTCTCGAACCACTTTTGAAAATGTTGTGAGATCTATGGTGTCTCGAACCACTTTTGAAAATGTTGTGAGATCTATGGTGTCTCGAACCACTTTTAAAAATGTTGTGAGATCTATGGTGTCTCGAACCACTCTTGAAAATGTTGTGAGATCTATGGTGTCTCGAACCGAAGAAGTGAGAACTATGGTGTCTCGAACCGATTTTTGAAAATATTGTGAGAACTATGGTGTCTCGAACCAAATATTGTAAATAATGTGAGAACTATGGTGTCTCGAACCAAATATTGTAAATAATGTGAGAACTATGGTGTCTCGAACCAATTTTGTGAGAACTATGGTGTCTCGAACCAATTTTGAAAAAGGATATGGTATGATGATTTGACGCTTGCAAGAAATATGTGTTCATACCTGTGCTGTGCTCACCCGCAGCTGTCGGAAGGTCTTAGACTACCATTGTTGTTTCTGCTCTGCTGGGGATAAGTGTAGCTTCCGGAGGGCTCACGCTACTTCTTTCCTGCTCTCTTGTTGTTCTTTCTTTCGTGTACTGGGCTTTGCTTTTTCTCTTTCTTTCTTTCTCAATTTGGCCTGAGGGCCAGTCTTGAGACTCAATTGATTATTGTACCTGCGAGGGTAAGACAACAACTCCTGCTATGCCTAAATAAGCTTATCTTGTTAGCAAAGATTAATTTATGTTAGCTTGTTTGCACGAGTCCTGTCTGTTTCCGGGAAAGCAAATGCGATTATTGGGTTAAAGGTCAATTTTGCCGTGTTTATTCATGAGGTTTTGGGATTGTTTTAATGTATGTATAGTAGGGGTCCTCTCCCGTAAGGTGGAAAATGATATGGCGCAGCTAGGCAAGTCGGGGACGTTCCCGGGAGTACATATTGCAGCAGGTTCATTGCTGGTGAGGACATAGGGTATCGCGCGTCCGAGACAAAGAAGCGCCAGAGGGGGCAGAGCCATCCCGGCTTGGTGAAGCCCCGCTGACAGTGCAAAGCAACTGAGGGAATCGGGTAAGGAGAGCCTGAGGGATACCTTAACCAAAGCCCCACTGAGGATATTCCATGCAGCCTTCATCGCAGTGCGTAGTCATCTTGTAGCCACAGAGGCAATTCATCATTTCAAACCGCACAATCGCCGCTGGACAAGACTCGGAAATGTTTACGCGCAGGGGCACATCTTTCGAATGATGGGAAATGAATCCCGAATTCTGTGTATGACACTCTCGCTTTGGGTTTGGCTCTTTTGAGAGAGTATAAGCATCACAAGGTGTGGAAAGCGTATGGAAGCCCTCGCCGACCGAAACGGTGTTTAGCTCTATCTTCCTATGATGTAGCAATAGAAGACTTTTCGAGACACTTGAAAACTTGTCTTATTCGTGGTGATCACAAAGCTGCTTAAAACCCTTTATTGATGTTCGGGTTACTCAACCACCAAAGCTGATATGAGCAAATATTTTTATCAATCCTGAGGAGAAAGCCCACTGATATCGAGAATCGGAAGGATAGACAAGTGTATGGGCATGGTCCTTGAAGAGACCGGATTTTCGAGATTTGTTTATGATTTCGACCGACCAATTATGGTTGCCTACGTTCCCTCCATAGGAGGAGCTCAGGTCGCCGTAGTTCGGCTTATCCCGAATGAAGAGAATGAACGATGAAGTTCGGGGATGTGAGGACCTTCGAAGATTTTAAGAATTGAAAAATATGTCCTCTTAGAGTGTCGATGGGAGACACAGATGCGAAGCCCCAGTGGGACGTCCACGGCAGGTGTTTGCGGAGTAGAAACGAAATATGCTCACATGCAACGTCGAATGGACAGATGGAATTTGCACAATCTTCGCTTGATAATCTTTTGAGCCGGATAGACTTGGCTCCTCTTTAAGAGATAATTTGTTTTAGATCTCAACGATAATGGAATGAAACCGCCATCCTGGCCGGAACCGCGACCGGGTTTCGGGTTTCGATCGGTCTTCGGGTGATTTGGGATATCATGACCTCTTAAAATGAGAGGTCGGCTGGGCCCTTTGCTGACTGTACCTCTAAAGATGAGAGGTTGGCTCTTGGGTAGGTGTTTGGGATTTCTAAGGTGAGGGGATCCATGATTTCATCTTCAATGCCTCTAAGAATGAGAGGTCAATCTTGGCTTTGGCTAAAGGCAAGGTAAGGGTAATGGGAATGGGGTTGTCCTCTAAAATCGAGAGGACGGCTTAGGATTGGTTAAGGGTAATGGTGAGGGGACATCCATGCTGTCTCTTTATTCACTCTGAGACTCCTCTTGAGTAACGACCGGATCCTTTGACTTTCACTTTTGGGAGGATCACTAGGGACTAGGCTCTCTTTCTTTTCTTTTCTCTTTTTTTTTTGTATTTTTGTCTCTCTCTCTTTTTTTTTTTTTTGAGAGGAGGATTTCAGCTAGTCCCCAGGATGGATCATTGCTTTCCGTCGTTTTTGAGCTTGGACCAGGTCGATCTTCTTTTGCATCGCGGGAGCCTCAAGGATAGTCCCTCTTCTTCGGGTGATGGCTAAACGGGTTTCAAATATGACGATCTTGAAATGAAGGGATATTGTTTAGTGAGGGTAAGGTGATGGTTTTCCTAAGGGTGAGAGGTTTCAACCGCAGTCCCTACCGGATAGTCTGAACGAGATTGAGCTTCCATTGCTTTCTTACGCTTACTTCGCGGAAGATCCATGCAAATTCATCGAGCAACGAGATAGCGAGGACGAAGGAAGATATGTGAGCATATGGGAATCGAGGTGGGGAGTTCTTAAGCCCCACTCGGGAAGGATATCAGTCAATTGTCTCACTCCGATCAATTTAAACATTAGTCATTTCAAAGCGTTGGTCGGTGAGCAGCACAAGTGATCATTTAGAATAAGACCAATTCAATAGAGTGCAACACGGGTATGCAAGTAATGTCTCGAGTCTAGCAGGAATAGAAGCAAATATTTTATTATTGCAAATAAAAGACTCATAACATGGACTTGACAGACTCGCGACCACATAAAAGATACTCTAGAATTTACGACGCTGACTGATTGACTTCGTTGTCTACGGGTGAGATAACCTCTGGGCTTCTGCTGATATCACTGAAGAAGATCGGGGACAACATTGGGGCGAGCCTTCTCAACCTTTCCATCATCAACAAGTCTTTGAATAACCTTCTTCAAGGGGATGCAATCATTGGTGATGTGGCCCGGATACTGGTGATATTGGCAATATTTACTATGATCCAAGTCCGGATTGGGTTTGGTGGGGTTGTAGTTATCAAGTGGCCTGATCATTCCCTGTTGAACCAATCCTCTGAAGGCCTCTTCGGTTGTCCTTCCGAGATCATCAAACCGATACCGCTACGGGGTGGCCGCTTTCCTCGGTCCCCCGCCCGTAGATTGCCGACACCGTTGTCGATGGTCATCTCTTTTGCTTTAGGGATCACCGGACTTGCCGCTCCGTGTCGAAATCCACCATTATTGCCAACATTGGTGTTTGATGCAAGGTTAAAGAGTCTCGTTTTCGCCGCGGGCTCCCATGCCTACCATTTCCCTCAAGTCGATACCAACCACTTCCGATAGCGTCACGGAGAACCGGCTTCACACACGATAGAAAGATGTCCTTTTGATCCTCGCAATGGGATTGACTCAGAGTTCATTCAAATTTTAGCGTTCCATCTCTTGTAGAACTCGGTGATTGACTCATCCCGTTTCGAATTGTACCGACCAAATCATCCCCTGGTTGTGCGCCATTCAAGGTTTCAACGGTACTTTTCAAGAAAGGCCTCGTAGTCCGACTCCAAGTAGCTCGAGCTTCGACTTAAGGGTTAGAAACCATGTCAAGGCAGGTCCTTTGAGTGTGAGATGAAAGTGCTGAGCCATAAACTCGGGAGTACAACCCATTGCCCCCATAGTCATCACGTATGTGTCCACATGAGTTTTCGGGCATGCCGAGCCATCAAATTGTATTTTGGGCATTTTGAACTTGTAAGGAAGAGGCTCTACTTGCTTTGGGTCAACAACCTTAAGTCCACTTGATCCTGCCGTCAACTTGTCAATTTGCTGCTGCATTTGCTTCAACAATGCAATTACCTCCGGAGGCATCCCGGGAAGCTGAGGAAGAGCGGGAGCAATAGTTAAAGAAGGCTCAAAACTGGCTGCTTGGAAGAGAGACGGCTGAGCTAACCCGGATGCTGGAGCTGGCAAATGATTAAATTGGCCGGTTGGGAAATTATGATTCTCATGAAAAGCATCTACAGCTCCGTAAGGAATTGACCCTGATGTTGCATAGATGATGAGCCAAATCCAAAAGCTAAATCCATTGAAGGCCGAGACATGTATTCTTGAAACCGAGGCCGTCTAGTAGGAAACCGCATAGATCCATCCCGCCGAACCGATTCCCTGAGTTAGGATGCCGATTCGGATACCGGGCGTTACTCGGAAGTGAGGACCATGAGACCGACCTTGACGATACCGAGAACCCGGAAACCACGGACCTTGATTGTTCGGAACCTGGACCCCAATTGGCTTAGAGGCATGGAAGTATTGGGAAAGGGTGAGGAGGTCAAATCATGGGAGGCCGACTGTGGTCCACCAAAACCAACTTGAGAGTTCACCGGCAGCCCCTGATTCTGAGCATAACTGAACTGTGCACCCTGGGTCTGAGGTTGAAAAAGGAGAGAAACATTCCCGGCTCCTAGATCAGTGTCATTAACCTTGGTAATCTCTTCATAAGTTCCATCAACGCGTCGGATCACAATGATACCACGGCTTCTCTTTGCATCCACGAAGTTAGAATGTGCTGCCTCTTCCCTGGCTTGAGCGAGTAATTGAGTCTCACGCTCTCTAGCTAGAGCGGCTTCCAAATTAGCCCTCATCTCTTCCATAGACAGACTATGCATGACTTGTTGATCCGCGGCAGATAAATCCTCATATTGAGTGGTCATACTCTTCTCTGCACTAGACATCTCTGAAATTGAATCGGGTGCGAAATCTGCTGAAACTGCAGCTGCCTCAAGACGCGAACTAAACGAACACTGGGAATCGAATCGCGCACCCAACTTGCCTTATCTGGAGAGGAGAGAGCGTGTATAAAGAGGGGGGTAGAGAATTTTGAGGAGGTACGGGAGAGGGAAGAATACGAAAGGAGACGGACTCGTGCAACACTTATTAATCTTCAAGTAGAAATCGGTGTTTTAAGTCCTAGAGACGGTTGGAAAAGGATAAGCCTTTATTCATGCTAACTATACCTCGGGGAACCTAATGACGCAACGTTCGAATTACACCAAATGATTTGTTTTGAAACATATAATAGGTAATGATACCTAACCAAACCCTAACATATTTATGGAACGAAGGTTCGTCCAAATTTCTAAGGAAATTTGGGCAAAGATAACGGGTCTTTTCGAAGAATTTCGAAGAAAAATCCGGCATGACCTCTCGTCGGTACATGTTGGCAATGCGGCATGATCTCTCGTTTAGAACACGCCACGGGAGTGACATGTCCCCACGTGAAATCATGTTGCATTTGGCAACATGCCCACAAGGTGTGAGGTTTCGGGAGAAGGTATAAGGACCTATACTATTTTTCAAAAACAATTCATTTTGTTGTAATTAAAACATTGTGTCAAAACCAACCGTGGGTAAGGTTTAGTGTGGTGCCACCTATAACGCACTAGGGGTTTAGGTTTGATTTCAGACGCTCAAGCGTAGGCGAATTTCATGGCCGTCCGCGATGCCGTCAATCGCACCCGAGGGTTCTAAATCTAAGTGATGTAGTGTGCGGATGACTATGTTCTTTTATTTTGCGAAAATGATTTTTTTTTTATTTTTATTTTAAAGAAAGAAAAGACAGCACACACCCTCACACAGGATATACAGGGAACAACAATCAATTGAGTCACGCTTGATCCAAGTGGATCGCCCTCAAACCGATCTTCGATGTTATGTTCAGTGGCCACCCCTTGTCGCGTGACACAGGACAACTAGAGACAAAGGTGTCGCACGACCTGGGTGGTCACTGAACCAGCAGCTCTTCAATCATCAAATCAGCCCCTGTTTTACCGTAGCAAGAGCAACACAAAGAGAAGACTAATGCACAAAAAGTGACCACAAGCACAAAGGGCTCACAAGTTTCATAATCAACAAGATGTATGAACCACAAATGATTATCGAATAATGCACACAAAATGGATGTATTGGATGTTTGACTAAATAAAAGCTTGACCCACTCAACACTTGAAAAACAGGTTTTCAAATGTTTCATCCCCAGCGGAGTCGCCACTGAATGTGCGCTCGCCCGAAATTGGTTTCCGGTTTAAATGAAAAAAAAGAAGGAATCGCCACGCCGTTTTAAGAGGAAACATTGAAAACCTTTATTTAGAGAGAAAAACATGAGTTCGGGGGTCAGGTTACGTGTTGGGAAGAACCGAGAGTTCACCCAACACGCCTCGTCCGTAGACGAGTCTTTCAATCAAACATCCAAATGAATCAAAAGTGTGTGCAAATATTGATAATGAACGAAATGTGGTAAAATGCATCTTATTAATTATGAAACGAGGATTACAGATTGTGAGCCCATTATTTAGGGAGGCCACATCCCTGATACAAACAATCTAAAACAGATTACAAAGGAAAGAGGTCTCTGCAGATAGGTCATATATGTCGCATGACATATCGCACCAGTGACCACATGTTTCGCGTGACACAGGATCACTTGGAGACGAAGTTGTCGCGTGACACATATGAGCCATCTGCAGAAACTTAACAATACGAACACGTAATCAACGTAAAGCTATACAAATCTAATCAATTAACTAGATTACGAACGAAATACAGAAACGAAACTAAATCAACCCAGGGAGTGTGGATATGGGTAGATCCACACCCCCTTGGGGTTCAAACACCAAGTTCAATCAAATAATCAACAATATAAGCTCAATTGCACGAATTACTCAATTTAAACAGAGAGATTGCGATTGGGATTCAGTAATCCAGATAGCTAGATCGATTCTTGAATCCAAAAATTAAATACTACAATTATGAGAAATTAAGCAAGAGAGAGAGAGAGAGAGAGAGAGAGTTAGGGAATCGTTACCCTTGATGCTTCCACGAATTCTATATCCAGTCAGATATAGAACCCTTCAATTCGTCACTTCTGATCTGGAAGGATTGATGCAAGGGGTTCAATTGGTGTGGCTTGAGAATTGGGTTTGGATGGGAAGGGATTGGTTAGTTTGAAGGTAGGAGAGAGAGAGAGGGTTGTGTTTAGGGAGGTTCGTTACGGTGCAAATCCTGCAGAGTAACAGTAGGCTCAAGTTGGGATCCATTTATGAGAGGGGGGGGTCTTATTTATAGGCTGGAGTTGGCTGCCTTAATGTGTCGCACGACCTTACGCGTCCACTTTTCATGCCTCAAGCTGTCGCGTGACACAAGGTGGCTCAACCACTTTTGGCGCCAAAAACCAGTTTCTGGAACATTCCGGGAAAATACCCAAAAGGTCCAACAGGTTTTATTCCCAAGGGGTCCTTTGGCATGAATAATGTACTAAAAGGTACTTCCTTCACGGGAAACTCATGGAACGTTTTCGGAAGTCTCGGGATAGGCCGGGAATTTACCAAAACACCCTTTAATGCAGTTTTATTATATTAAAATGCATCTAAAAGGTTGCGAATTGGATTGGCGTACTTACAGATAGGAAATTGTTGTATTCTCGTCCAATTTTCTCTTCTAAAAATGCTCCACCTTCAAAAGCAATTCCAAATAAGAAAGTTTTGAAAAAGGTGGTGGAAGAAGTTTCTCCCTCGGAACACGAAAAGATGTTTAAGAAAGCTGAAATGGTGATCCATCAATTCTCTAATCTTAAGAAAGCCTTAAGCTTAGCTCATGATGAACTTAATCTGTACAAGACGGAGAAAACTGTGATGAGGTCTGAAATTTCAAATCTTAAGGACAAAATCAGAAGTATGACTCCTCTTGCTGATCAAAACCGCATCCTTGAAACTAAGGTTGCTGCACTTCAACTCCGGAATGATGACCCAACTCAAAGATCGTTAAATGATTATTGATGGGTGGCTCAAGTCAAAATCCTACTCGGATCAAATCATAGATTCCCAAGTTCCCTCTGGAATTAAGGAAGGTCTAGGTTTTGGATCTGAAGAAGAGGAGAAGTGTGCATCCTCTAGTGAAAAGGATGAGGAAATTTTAAAACTAACTAAAGAAATTCCTAAGGGGAAGCATGCTAAAGGCAAGGGTAAAGGACAACAAATTAATTATGTCTACCCAAAAGGGAAACAATATGGGAAGAACTCTCAGATGAAGCCAAAGGATTCTGAGAGTATTGCTTCAGAGGAAATGGCATATGGAGTTGGCCGCATCCCTAAAACCGCTTATGGTGGAACTAGAGATGCTGGCAACCGCAAGTTTGACCGCGCCTCTTCTTCGACCGCTCGACCTGCCTTCAAAAGCAATAAGAGCGCTCCCAGAAAATACGTGGTCAAACTGAAGCCAGTTCCTTTTGTCAAGCCTGAAACCGCGCCTCCCAAACCGCATGCAACTCCTAAGAAGAGTAAGGAGTTAGTAAAACCTCATGATGCTTATAGCTTTTATAAATGTTCTGTGTGTGATGGTTTAGGTCACAAGGCTGCAGAATGCCTTTTGCGGTTCACATTCAATGCTTGGAAGAGTAAACCTCCTTCATCGAAACAGTGTGGGTCGTGAAGGGTTGCTAACTTCAGACCCAAGGAATAAAGGGGACCTCATTCTTAATGTTTACATTTCAGTCCTCTCGCTTCATGGCCGGTCACTCCAAGGAAAATGAATGGTATCTTGGACATGGTCAAGCCAAGACATATATTTGGAGATAGATCATTACTTGAAGAGGTCATTGAAGCAAGTGGTCCGTCTGTAACCTTTGGTGACAACAACAAAGGCAAGACCATTGGATATGGTGTTATAAGGAGAGGAAACCTAACTATTGAGAAGGTTTCTCTTGTTGAAGGACTCAAGCACAACCTCCTTTCAATTTCTCAGTGCACGACAAAGGAATGCTTTGCAACTTTACGTCATCAAATTGCTTTTTCAAAGATAGCATTTCCGGCGTCACCCTACTCACGGGGATTCGTAAGAGTAATATTTACATTATTGATCTAAATTACGCATGTAGTATTACTAATCTGTTTTGTAGCTAAGAATGTGAGCGAAAATAGTTGGCTATGGCACAAGAGGTTGAGCCACTTGAACTTCAAGTATCTTGCAAAGATTGGTAGGGAAAACCTCGTTCGTGGTTTACCTAAAGTGGTGACCATCATCCGCAGAAATGCGGTGCATGTCAACTTGGTAAGCGATCCGCGTCGTCTTTCACCGACAAGACCGCTCCATCAACTTCAAGATGCTTACAACTACTTCACATAGATCTGTTTGGACCCGTAACCATTTGCCGGATTGGAGGAAATAGATATACCTTAGTGGTGGTGGATGATTATTCAATATATACGTGGGTTGAGATGATGATTTCCAAAGATGATTGCTATGATATTCTCACCGCACTTTTTAGACGGCTCCAAACCCAAAAAGAAGACGACATCGTTAGTGTTCGATCAGATAATGGAACGAGAATTCAAGAACAACGGTGTTGCTCGGTATTGTGATGACCGTAGGATTGATCACAATTTTTCAATGGCTGGTGTTCCACAACAAAATGGGGTTGTGGAAAGGAAGAATAGGACGTTGATTGATTTGGAAAGACAATGATATCCGAAGCCAAGCCGCCTCGGTATTTTTTGGTCAAGCAATCAACACAAAGATGCTTCACTCAGAACCACTCCCTCATCAACAAAACCTATAATATGACTCCCTATGAGCTTTGGCGAGGAAGAACCCCCAACATTGCATTCTTCAAGATCTTTGGCTGCAAATGCTTTGTCCTCTACAACGGAAGAGAAAATAGAGGTAAATTCGGAGCCAAGGCCGACGAAGGTATTTTTGTTGGGTATGCTAAACATTCAAAAGCTTTTCGTGTTTTCAATAAAACTAGTTTAAAAATAGTTGAGTCTGTCCATGTTACTTTCGATGAGCATTCTCTCCTTGAGCCACATTTGGCTCCAAATGTTGCTGATGATTTTGTTGAGCATAATGAAATAGATGAACCCTCTCAAACCGCACCTGAACCTCAACCGCAAAATCCAGCACCCTCAACTGAAATTCCCTCAAACCGCAGATTTGAAACCGCACCTGAAGTTCTTGCTCCAGATGCAACTCCAAGGGAAGAAGAAGTTGTGAATTCCCCTATCCAACTTATAGAACCTCTTCGTCAACTTACCTTCCATGACTTCGCTGAAGGATCTAACGATGTTCCAATTGAAGATTTTCAGCAAACCTCAGTCCAACCAGACTTACTCCCGAAGGTTCGTGAAGTCAGCAGTCACCCTCTCTCTAATGTGATTGGTGATCTGTTTTCCGGTGTTCAAACTAGGAGATCGAACTATGACGAGCATACTTCCTTGATATCTCAAATTGAACCCAAAAGATTGATGAAGCACTCCAAGATTCCAGTTGGATCGTTGCTATGCAAGAAGAACTCAACCAGTTTGAAAGATGCAAGGTCTGGACTTTGGTGCCTAGACCTCAGGATCAAGGAGTGATAGGAACTAAGTGGGTATTTAGGAATAAGATGGATGAGAATGGAAGCATCACTAGGAATAAAGCAAGGTTGGTTGCACAAGGATATAGGCAAGAAGAAGGAATCGATTATGATGAAACCTTTGCTCCAGTTGCAAGATTGGAAGCTATCAGAATCTTCTTAGCCTACGCCTCTTTAAAGCATTTCAAGTTATATCAAATGGACGTGAAGAGTGCTTTCCTCAACGGTGAACTGCAAGAGACCGTGTATGTTGCCCAACCGCCTGGATTTGAAGACTCCAAATTTCCCAATCATGTCTACAAACTCCAGAAAGCTTTGTATGGACTTAAGCAAGCTCCAAGGGCATGGTATGAGACTCTTTCTAAATTTTTACTAGAAAAGGGATTTAAACGCGGTAAAATCGATACAACTCTTTTTATTGCCAAATACAATGATCATACTTTACTTGTTCAAATATATATTGATGATATCATTTTTGGTTCTACTAACGAGTTACTTTGTAAGCGTTTCGAGAAGCTAATGAAAAGCAAGTTTGAGATGAGCATGATGGGAGAATTAACATTCTTCCTCGAGCTTCAAATCAAGCAATGCGAAGAAGGTATTTTCCTCAGCCAAGCCAAATACACCAAGGAGCTAATAAAGAAGTTTGGATTAGAAAATGCTAAAGCATATGATACTCCAATGGCCACCGGCAATAAGCTAGATAAAGATCTCAAAGGTAAGAAAGTTGATCAAACTTTATATCGAGGTATGATCGGCTTATTACTTTATTTAACTGCTAGTAGGCCCGATATCATGTTTAGTGTCTGTGTATGTGCACGCTATCAAGTAGATCCTAGAGAAGTACATCTTATTGCAGTCAAGCGTATAATCCGCTATTTATCTGGAACCACTAACCTTGGACTTTGATATTCCAAAGACTCGAACTTCGATCTTGTAGGTTATTCAGATGCAGATTATGCAGCTTGTACTATTGACAGGAAAAGCACTAGTGGTACTTGTCATTTCCTCGGAAATAGACTAGTTGCTTGGGCCAGCAAGAAGCAAGCATCAGTTTCAGTGTCAACCACAGAGGCTGAGTACATTGCTGCTGGTAGTTGTTGCTGTCAAATCCTTTGAATGAAGCAGCAGTTGGTGGACTATGGAATCCATGAAGGAAATTACCCTATCATGTGTGACAATACTTCAACAATTTCAGTCTCCAACAACCCTGTCATGCATTCCAAGACCAAGCATATTGATATCAAGTATCATTTCCTCAAAGACCATGTGGAAAAGAGGAATATCCATTTAGAGTACGTGGGGACAGATAACCAGATTGCTGACATCCTCACCAAGGCTCTTGACTCCAAAAGGTTTTCATTCCTTAGAAGAGAAATGGGTATGCTAGAACTTAAATGAATATATTCTTTTTATTTGCTAACTTGTGTGTTAAGTATAGTTTCAAAATCACCTTGTTGAACCGCGTGTACCAAACCGCATATTGTTCAACCGCCCTGCAGCCAACCGCTTCATTCCAACTGCATGCTGCAGCTCAACCGCTTGGACCTCAACCGCGTTTCAACTTGGAGTAATTTCTAATTTTTGCTTATGATTATTTAAAAAAAAAAAAAAACTGTTCAAATTCCTTTTATTTATTTTTCAGTCCTTATTTTTTCTTTAAGGGTTTATTTGCAAATGTTTTCCCACGAAAATTTAAATTTTGAATGCATTTAATGCAAAGGGAACATTAGCATTTAATTGCCCTCATGTCAGCCATCATTGGTTGATGTGTTGAAGCTGAAAGGGTGCAAGTTTGCAATGATTCACTGTGTTGGTAAGTGAAACTGCCCCTTCAGCTGCCAAACCCTAAACCCTTTCCTATAAATAGAAATCATTTCTTCTTTTTCAAACTTTTTCAAACTGTTCTCTCTGGCACCGTACCTTAATGTCAGTTTTTCACCAAACTCATTCTCAAAACTGTCTTAAAAGCTTTAAATTTTTCAAGTCAATGGCTCCCAAGTAACCAATCTTTGACATGGTATGATTTCTTAAACCTTTATCTCTTACTTTTCTGCAAATCATACATGTTTATTTGACTTATCCGCCATTGATGAATGTTCTTCAAGCTTCGAACACCAAAACCTAATTTTTGTTCATATGTTCTTCATTTCTTGATCATTTTGCATAAAATTAGTTAGGTTATGCTCAGATTATGCTTATATGTTTGATTATTAACTTTATTTCATGATCAACACTTGATTTGGGTACTGATTTTGAACTTTAAGCTTTTTAAGTTTCGAAAACCCACTTCTGATTTTTTGCATTTTCTGGGTGATTCTGAGTAAAGTAGATATTTTTATTGTTATATTAATTATCTACTGCTCAATGTGATCATTTTGACATATCATTTGTTCATTTTGGTTAACATTCATCAAATCTTTGTTCTTGGTGTTCTTCGTGTTCTTCATGCACTCATGTGACTGTTCATCTTCATTTCCAGAAATTTCTTATGTTTTGGTTTGACCTAAATTTCAATCTTGTTTTTCCAAACTTAGAAATTTTTTGGAAAGTTTGATTTTGTGTTGTATGTTTGAACCGCTTCGTTGACAACCGCATGCTTTTTAAATCGCGTATCTTAAACTGCTTACTTTGTATTTCAAACCGCATGTGTTGTTGGTCAATCAATCACACACTAAGAACCGCATGCCATGTTTTTCAAAACCGCATATATATCCTTTGAAAACCTCATGCTGAAAATTGCTTAAGTATTGCTAAGTATATTGGCTGGAAACCAAGAACTTCCTCTCTAAGCACCGCTTGCAGTGTGGGATAACTTTGGATTACAATGCCACGTACTAAGTAAATATACTTTTGTATTTTTCTTATTTGTTTTCCTACCAAATGTTCAGCTTTCTAGGTTTGGAAATTATCATTTCCAAAACCGCACTATCAAGCAACCGCATGTGTGCACCAAACCGCAGGAACTCGCGATGTTATTAAATCGTTCTAACTTGTGTGTTTTCTTTGTAGAATACCAAGTATTTTTTACCAGGATGGGAGATAAATGAACCTGAACTGCGGTCTGATGCTCTTGGAAGGGAGATGATCAGAAAATTGCAAGCTTCTGGAATCCTTCCCCTATTCAACAAACAACAAACCTACACCATCCCTCTCTTCATTGACTAATTCTATCAAACCGCAGTGCGTGGGGAAACTGAGCTTTCAGATGGAACGAAGATCCCCAGTTTGGTGGGAGTTGTTGAAGGATTCAAGGTATCTATTGATTACTTGGATATCAGAAGCACATACGACTTCCATGTGTCTGGTGCTCCAGTTGAAGTGTCCCAGGAGGTTCAGGATGCTACCTGCTCAACCCTTACTGGAACCTTGGATTCTTTATCTGGCTACTACAAGAAGAAGGCAAGAAGAGATTTTGGGGAACTTATGAGCCACCACTGCTATCTAGTAGGGAAGTCTGTGTGTGGGAAGACTGGGAACCACAACAACTTCACCTCACTGCAGTGGCAATATTGCTGTGCCATCTACAACGGCATAAAGCTCCATTGGCCCAAAATTTTGATGAGAGAGCTGGCCAGCAGCATTGATGCTTATCAGTTGAAGACTAAGGATGTGCATACCAGATGGAGACCTTTTGGTAGATTGCTACCCGCCATCTTTGCCAACTATCAGCACTTGGAAGATATGAGAACTACCACTCCTGATATTTGCTATCATTGGGGAGTTGAAGAATCCTTTGGGCTCAAGGCTTGCCATAGTTTCAGATTTTCATTTGGCAAAGATGACTACAGAGCTCTCTATTTCCAACCTAAACCGCGATCGAACCCCTTCTCCAAACCGCGTTCATACCCCACCTCCTCCAAATTCTCCTCTCCCTGAGAATTTCCCTTATCAATAGAAATCCCTTTCTGTTGAAGTTCACACTACTAGCTCCTCCTCAAATTCCAACCCTGTTACTTCAGGAATTCCTACTTCTAACATTCCACCTCCTCCAACCGCACCAATTTCAACCACACCCATTCCTACCATCCCAATCTCAACCGCACCTACCACTTTACCCCAAACACTACCCATACCTCCCTCAACCGCTTCACCTTTTACAGTCCCTGCCAGCCGCCTTTTCCAAACCATCCTAAACCCTCTATCTCAAACCGCCCCTCCAACTCAGTCTCAACAGCCTCCCTCAATTACCCAAATTCTATCCATTCAAACCGCTCCTTCTGACTACCTACAAATTCTATCCACCCTCCAACTGATTCAATCACAGTTGGTTGTTAACCAAGGGCATATGCTGAAGCTGACTGAATCCAACCTTGCCCTGGCTGCCTCAAATTCATCCCTCGAAGCCTCCAACCGCACCCTTCTTTCCAAAGTGGACTCTCAAACCACTGAACTGGCAATCATGAAAGCCCAATTGATTGATGCCATTAAGGGGGAGAGAGTTTCTACATTCCAAACCGCCTCAACAACCCAGACCGCTGAAGCTGTCAAAACCGCAGCTACAGAGTGTTTTCAAGGCCTCAAAGAAGACTTAGCCAGAGGAGTGCTTAGAGCCATGGGTGATGTTGTTTCAAAGACACAACTTCAAGAGATGCTCACCAACCTTTCTAATGAGTTTGTATCTTCCACCAACTCTGCACTAATATCTTTCATGAAAACCCTTCAAGAAACCCAACCGCAACAAGCCTCAACCTCAGCCGCTCCTTCCCAAAACCGCTCCTGGATGACTTGAAATTAAAAATCTTTAATGAACCGGACTCCTCAAAGAAAGAATAAATGTTGATCTCAACATAGTGGGAGACAGATCAAGGAGCAAGTGACAACTTTTGATGGTGATATCTCTTTCAGGTTTGAAAACCTCAAGGCAGGATTCAACCTTAAGCTTGACAACTCAATAAAGGAATTGAAGTCCAACCTGAATGTGACTGTTGATCTGGAACCTTTGAGAGATGCTTTATCTACTCAAACTGTGACCATTCAGGATGAGATCTTCACATTCTATAACTCCCTTAAGGCCTGCATTGAATCCTTCACAACTGAAATCAAGGAGAGTGTTGTCTAACACAAGATCCTGTTGATGTCAGCTGATCAATCGTCGTCAATCAGTAACTACACTTAGGGCAATTGAGACCACCTTAGGAAGACAATCTGAAGACCTCAGAGCTCTTAGAAGAATCATCAGAGGAGAAAGCTCAGCCTTCATACCTTCAGGACCGCAAGTGCCAAATCAAGAGGTGAACCAGCGTCATGATCAACTGCGCCATCAACCGCATCATCAACAACCGCGTCAGCATTAGGACCGCTCTTCACTGTAATTCATTTCCTTTTTGCTGAACTCCTTTTTGTTTTGTTGGACCGCACTTCATGTATTTCCTTTGTCCAACTTTTTGTTTTTGTAACCCTGCAATTTTCTTTCATTCCTGTAACTGTAATCACTTTAGGAATTAATGGAAATTGCATCATGGTTCCAAAACTTTGTTCATATCAAACTGCTTGTTTGTAGAACAATGTAACCGCTTATGGTTTATAACCTTATTCAAATATTTTTCCAACTTAAAATCATATTTTTGAAATGCAGGTTAAACATTCAGTTTAAACCTCACTTTGAACTTAAACTCATATTTTTAAAGTGCACTGAATGCATTTCTATACTTTCCATATTGTAAGTTTTTATCTTTCAGATAGTATAGAAATCTATAGCTTAAGCTAAGTGTGTGCATTGACTTGGGACATGAATTACCATGATAATTCCTATGGACATGTTTTTACCAAGTACAATGTTTGCTTTAGTTATAGTAGGTAATGGCATCAATCAAATAGGGGGAGATTATTGGGTATGCATGTTTTAACCCTCATATTTTGTATTAGATTTGATTGATACCATAACCTCCTGTCTATTTTAAGGACTTTAGGACCCTATGTAATGAAGCTTAGACTTCAATTTTTAGCTAAGTCCATTTTATAGAATAGATTAAAATTAGGCTTGAAGACTGGCACAAGACTTATTGGATTGGAGAGTTGCAGTTCAGCAGTTTCAAAACCGCCCTTTAAAACCGCACATGCAAACCGCATGTTGAATTCCTTCTTGAATCTGCTCCTTGAGCTACTACAGTGCAATCGCTTGATGAACCGCACCTGTGCAGTGCATCTCCAACCGCTCTGTGCAACTCCCTGGTGTAACCAACCGCACCTCATAAACCGCTCTACACCAGACCGCATCCAATGATTGAAGACTTGAAGTGAACCACTTTTTAACCGTTGGAATCCAAGTCAGAAATATCAAAAGTCAACCACTAAATCTTGTCACGTGATTCAATGTCAGAGAAGATCTGCAAGGATCTTGAAAAGGTGACAGGTGTCCTAACCTCATTGCTTGCAGCTGGAGCCTGATCAGCTTTATCTGCATCAACAGTTTCAAAGGACAAAAGTAGTTGTTGTGGACCAATGGGAAAGCATCAAGTACTGTACTTACAACAGCTGTGTCCAACGGCTATATTTGAGATGCTTGGGTATAAATACCCCTAATCTTCATCATTTGAAGTTTGCTTGAAAAATTGAGAAGTCCATGTTCATGAAAGGAAGCTCGCCTTGAAATTCATAAGTCCTTTGAATATTCATCTTCTACCTTCAAGAAATATTTCCCAGCCCAGAAATCAAGCCTTAACACATTCAAGAATCATTGTGCTCTACATCTCACAGATTTAAAGAGCCTTGATCTTGTTCTCACACACACACACCTCACTTGTTTAATCACATAGATTAATCATTTGAGATATACTGGTTATAGTCTAGGATTCAATCTTCATAGAATAGATTTTAGCTTTGAGTATCAATCTTTGTAATCTGTAATCTCTCATACTCAATAGTAAAATCACTCTTGAAAATCCAAGACTAACCATCTTGGTAGTGGACGTAGATCGTTTATCGATTGAACCACTCCAAATCACTTGTTCTTATATTTCTGCATTTATATTTCTTGTGATTACTAATTATTTATCTTTATCTCTGTTTGATCTTTATTTAGATATCCATTATTGTGAAATAGTGTTTGGAGTTAACATTGTCAAAACCTCACTTTTGCAAACTGCACTTTCAGTAAACCGCACTATCAAACCGCTTTGCAAAACCGCCTCTCTCAAAATCGCTTTATAACTTCAATATTCCGCTGTGCATTTTACAACTCTACTTGCAGTTTCTTATACACTGCAAGAGGTTTTGTAAGCTTAGAGGTTTAGTTTTAAATCGAGGGCGAAAAATTTTAAACAGCTATTCACCCCCTCCCCCTCTAGCTGTATTTTCACCCTTGTTGCCACCTTTGGGACCAACAGTATGGCAGCCTTATGCAACACTCCGCCCTACTGCACTTAGGGTGAGGACGTATGGTTGGCAAAGGTCCCTCTCGTATGCTTTGAGAGGATCGAGTGGCATCTGTCGGATCGAGTTATGAGGCAGTTTGGCCTGATGCAGGGGGTCCCAGATCCGTGCGACACTAGGCGGGACTTGCACAATTGTGATCGGCGGGGAAACAATACCGTTAATTGGAGCGTCCGCCATCAACAACATATTGCACTCTGGGATCAGCGGCGACAATATCTGGTTTTCGGGATCTATGACATTCACGATATGCGTTACACCAATCCATATATGATGTGGTATCAGAGGATAACGTGTATGTTTGTGCAGAACCTCACTCATATAGAGAAGGCTGGATACCAGTCGGCTGCCCCTGCCTTAGAGCTTCTGGTGAGTTTTTACATTTTTCAAGTTATTATTTCTAGTTTTTTTTTTTTAACAAAACATCAATTATTAACTTATGTCTCTCGTACTTATATATATTTTTGATATAAAAACAGGTGCAGATCCTTCAGCGCTTGCATGTCGACAATGAGATGGATGAGCATCCCAGACAAGCTTCAATGCGGGTGACTATTACACACGGGTTCACGGAAGTTAGGGAGCTCCAACGCCTTCAGTTTGCTGCAACACCTCCCCCACCGGTAGATCGCGAACATGGGGTAGAACAACCTCGACAACGTCGGGTTAGATATCATGGACAGGCATAACCACCACCCCAAATGGACTTGCACGACGAGCCCGACCCCGAGCCCGAGCCTCAAGCGCAGACCCAGGCCCAGGATTATGGACAATATGAATGGCAGTCACAGATGGCTGGGGGAGTGGGAGTGGGTGGGTGAGTGGGAATGGGAGGGGGAGTAGGTAGAGTGCCCAGGCAGACCTTCCCCTGGATCATCCACTATGGGCTTTGAACTATATACGAGTGGAAGTGGCTTTAGGGCTCCTTCTTCTACATCACAAGCAGGGCTCCGCCCCTTCTTCGATCCGACTGAGACTACCCCTGCTCAACGGGAGGAAGAGATGATTAGAAGAGGGTCTCGACAGCGGAATCCGACGAGTAAGTACACCCCATCTTTCTACGATAGGAGGTAGCGAGTTCACTTTTTTTTTATTAGGATGTAATGAAACTTTGTAGTATTAGTTTAGTTTTTATTTTGATGTTTTTATTTGGAATAACTAAAACTATGATTTTTTTAGTTTTTATTTGGATATTTGCATTTTATTTTGTTTTACACTTTCTACACATTTATGTAGATGTATAGGTGTGTTTTATGGTATTTTGTTTGGATATAGAATTTTGTTTGGTTTGATTGTTTGCAGCAGGTTGTTTGTTGTTTGCAGCATGTTATTTGGTTTGGCTTTGGTTTTGATTTGGTTTGGTTGTTTTGTTTGCAGCAGGTGATTATGTTTTTGATTTGGTTGTTTGCATTGGATATGGGATTATGTTTGGTTTAGTTGTTTACAGGTTATTTGGTTTGGTTGTTTGTTGTTTGCAGCAGGTTTTGGTTTAGTTGTTTATTGTTTGCAGGTGGGATTGCTGAAGACTGCTGATGCGGGCTTCTGTTCAAATGTACTCGCTACACCGTGTAGCGATTTCATTAAACTTGCTACACCGTGTAGCGAGTTTAGTGAAATCGCTACACGGTGTAGTGAGTTCACTTGAAATTGTTTTTTGGCCGTAGAGTTAGGGAGACCGCACAAACTTGGCCGAAGAGTTTGAGCGGCCGCACTAACTCCCCTGGCCTGGCCTAACAAACTAAAACTTAACTGGAAAACTATAACTGTTTTTTTCTTAATTGACTTTTCTAACGAATTTCGTCAATTATAATTTTTAAATATTCATTAAAATAACTAAAGTAATTTTTGAAAATTGGTTAAAATTCAATTATAATTTTTAAATATTCATTAAAATAACTAAAGTAATTTTTAAAAATTGGTTAAAATTTCAATTATAATTTTTAAATATTCATAAAAATAACTAAAGTAATTTTTTAAAATTGGTTAAAATTCAATCAAAAATCAAAATTAAAACTACAACGGATAAAACTGAAATAGGAACTAACTTTTATTTTGCCCTTCATAAACTTTTATATTGGAAAATTCAACTTAAATATAAATTACATTCAACTTTTCATGTTTAATGAAAATTACATAAAATGAAACTGCAAGTGAAACTGAATCCAATTCAAACCAAACATAAATTACATGAAAAACATTCTGCTACTCCCTAATGTTCGGGCATCTACGACGATTGTGCCCTTCTTGATGGCATGATGAACACAGAGTCTTCCGTTTATCTGCTTGAAAGTCCATATAATTACGGAAGCGTCTTGATCTAGGTCGTCCGGACTTCGCAAAACGTCGAAGTAGGGGATTAGGGAAAAAACTGGGCACCAAACCATCCACACCACAATAGTCCTCATGCTTGATTGGTTCGAATGTCCCCTTCCATGTCTTGTAGTATTCCCCAATGGTGTAAAATCGAGAAACAAAATCTCGACCATCAATATGTTGTGCAGAACAACATGAAAGAAGATGGGAACAAGGCATATGTTAGGCAACCCATTTACCACACTACAAGAAAACTGCTAATAGAGACGAAAATTAGCGACGGACCAAATTCTGTCGCTATTAGCGACGAATAGCGACGGAAGCAAAATAAAATGAAAAAACCAGATATCGACGGATTTAGCGATGGATTTAGCGACAGACATGAATCTGTCACTAATCTGTCGCAATAGTGGCACCAAAAAAATCCTCCCATTTTAGCGACAGATTACAAAATTTTTTAAAGACGAATTTTTTCTGTCGCTATATAAATAAAAAATAAATAAATATTTTTTATTTTTAAAATTAGCGACGGATTTTACAAAAATAAATTATCGATGGATATATTCTGTCGCTAAATAAAACAAATAAAAAAAAAATTCTTTTCAAAATACCGACGGATTTAGCGACCGAATTTACAAAAATAAATTATCGACGGATATATTTTATCGCTAAATAATAAAAAATAAAAAAATATTTATCTTTTTAAATTACCGATGGATTTAGCAATGGATTTTACAAAAAAAATATACATTTATAAATAAAAATTAAAGAATTTTACCCGTCCCTAATTTCTTTATTATACTTTGATTTTTTTAGTTTTTTCTAACTTTTTTTATATAAATTTTTGAAAAAAACTTCAATAATAAAAAATGTCCAAAATATTTATTTATATTCATAAAAAATAAAAAAACTATACATTTATAAATAAAAATTAAAGAATTTTACCCGTTCCTGATTTCTTTATTATACTTTCATTTGTTTATTTTTTTCTAACTTTTTTTATATAACTTTTTGAAAAAAAAATTCAATACTAAAAAATGTCCAAAATATTTATTTATATTCATAAAAAATAAAAAAATATATACATTTATAAAAAAAATTGAAGAATTTTACCCGTCCCTGATTTCTTTATTATACTTTCATTTGTTTAATTTTTTCTAACTTTTTTATATAACTTTTTCAAAAAAAAAAATTCAATACAAAAAAATGTCCAAAATATTTATTTATATTCATAAAATAAAAAAACTATACATTTATAAATAAAAATTAAAGAATTTTACCCGTCCCTGATTTCTTTATTATACTTTCATTTATTTAGTTTTTTTTCTAACTTTTTTTATATAACTTTTTAAAAAAGACTTCAATACTAAAAAATGTCCAAAATATTTATTTATATTCATAAAAAATAAAAAAAAAACTATACATTTATAAATAAAAATTAAAGAATTTTACCCGTCCCTGATTTCTTTATTATAATTTCATTTGTTTATTTTTTTCTAACTTTTTTATATAAATTTTTGAAAAAAACTTCAATACTAAAAAATGTTCAAAATATTTAATTATATTCATAAAAAATAAAAAATATATACATTTATAAATAAAAATTAAAGAATTTTACCCGTCCATGATTTCTTTATTATACTTTCATTTGTTTAATTTTTTTCTAACTTTTTTATATAACTTTTCAAAAAACTTCAATACAAAAAAATGTCCAAAACATTTATTTATATTCATAAAAAATAAAAAAACTATACATTTATAAATAAAAATTAAAGAATTTTATCCGTTCCTGATTTCTTTATTATACTTTCATTTTTTTATTTTTTTTCTTACTTTTTTTATATAACTTTTTGAAAAAAAACTTCAATACTAAAAAATGTCCAAAAGAATTTTACCCGTCCCTGATTTCTTTGCTGCCGGTCCTTCGCCACAGATCTGGGTATAGTTTGATTTTTGAATGTGATTGTTGATTTAGTTTGATTTTTCAGAAACATACACAGTCATATCTGAGTGTATGTATGTAGATCTTTTTTTTTTTTCACTACACACACACACACACACATGCACGCACAGAAGCGCCTAGGAGATAAATCCTAGGGAGAGAAAGCCTTCCCTCTAACTTCTGGGGGGATCGAACCCATAACCTCCAGGTTGGAAGCCATGAGCTCAAGCCAGCAGGCCAAATCCCCATGTGCGTATGTATGTAGATCTGAGTATATTGAGTGTATGTATGTTTCTATGGGTGGTGGTGGTGGTGGTTGTGGATGGTGGTGGATGGTGGTGGAGCAAAGTGTAACTTTTGAAAAATGTAAGAATTGATTTGAATATAAGAAAAGTTAAGTAATTGATTTGAGAATTAAAAAGTTAAGGGACTAATTTGAGAATTAAAAAGTTAAGGGACTGATTTGAAAATAAGAAATGTTAAGGGACAAGTTTGAAAAAAAAGGTTAAGGGAGTGATTTTTAATTAAAATATTTATGATATATATATATTTAAAAATTTATATTAATATATTTTTAAATATATATATATATATATATATATATATATATATATATATATATGTATATATATACATATATGTATATATGTATATACATATATACATATATACATATATATATACATATATACATATATATATACATATATACATATATACATATATATATACATATATACATATATATATATATACTCCCTCCGTCCCGATCGACTTAGGACTTTTTGTCATTTTGGGCGTCTCACCCGACTTAGGACGACCCAAAATGAAAACCTTAAATCATTATTCTCTCCACTCATTCTCTCTCCTACATTATTTTAATACTCACAACACCATTATAATTTACTATTTCCTCCACTCATTCTCTCTCCTATTTTTAAATTACACTCACAACATTTACCTTTTCCTTAATCCCCGTGCCATTTCAAAAATCCTAAGTCGGTCGGACGGAGGGAGTATATATTTAAAAATTTATATTAATATATTTTTAAATATATATATATATATATATATATATATATATATATATATATATATATATATATATATATATATATATATATATATATTATTATAGAATGTCAATTTAGCGACGGATATATTTGTCGGTAAATCCCTCGATAATTTGGTATATATAAAAAAAGAAAATTTTAAAAAAATTAATAAAATTGTGAAAATATGTAATAAATTTTAGCGACGGAAATTTTCGTCGTTACATCTGTCGCTAATACAATCAAAATCGGTCGTCCCTTTCTCAACATTAGCGACGGATTTTTTGAGTTTAACGACGGAATAATCCGTCGTTAATTTAACGACGGCTCAAAAATCTGTCACTGTCATTTAGCGACAAGGGTTTTAACGACGGAAATTTTTCGTCTCTAATCCATCGGTAAACGCCTTTAGCGACGTATTTTTTCCTCTTTAGCGACGGAAATTTTCGTCGCTAAAACGTGATTTTCTTGTAGTGCCACATGTGCAGGTACGCTCATTAAGTCGGACAATCTGGATATTTCCTCCGTGATCACCCTGACGTGCGGTTGTCACTTGATACACCCTCATTTCGTGATTGTTGAACCTCCTGACCTGATGTGTTGCCCCTTTTGCGGTGTTCTTCAAGTAGTGATAATTGACTTTCTGGCTGAATTGGTGTATGGGATTGATGTTAGGGTTATTAGGATTACCTCCTAAGGCATTAAGTGAAAATCCATGCCTTACTTGAAAGTACTACACACAACGGTAGAAGGCAGTTTCAACAATTGTTGTGATTGGCATCCCACGGGTTCCCTTCATCACACCATTGAAAACCTCAGACATGTTGGTAGTCATGATGCCATACCTATAACCACCATCGTGTGCCAATGTCCATTTTTTGACATCCAAATTCTGAAACCATGTAATTGCCTTGGGGTTAATTCCACGGATACTCTTTAAGATAGATTTCAATTTTCTATCTTGAGTTGCTCTACCCACTCTCCAAAACAGATACTTCAACCCTTCCCCTCTATGCTTTTCCAAGAAATTTGCTCTCATATGTCTCAAACAAAATCGATGATGCACATTTGGCCACCACGTATCTTCGGTTATAGTCGTAAGAATGCCGTGATGACGATCAGATATCAAACATACTTCACGACTCCTTATAATATGCTTGCAAAGCAGATATAAGAACCAACGCCAGTTCGTCCAGTTCTCCTTTTCAACAACGGCAAATGCAAGAGGAAGTATACTGTCCTGGGCGTCAACACCCATGGCAATCAGTATTACCCCTTTATATCTACCATGCATAAATGTTCCATCCACAGAAATGACAGGCCGACAATGAGAGAAAGCTTCAATGCAAGGCCCAAATGCCCAGAATACATGTTGAAACATGTGTAACTCACCGACAGGAGGAGGAGGTAGAGAGTACTCAACAATTGTCCTAGGGTTGTATTTTTGAATGGCTGCTAGGACGCGGGGTAACCTTATATAAGATTCCTCTCAATCTCCAAAAACTTCTGCAATGCCCTTCTGCTTTCCACACCATGCCTTCTTGTAGGTAATTACCTTTCCAAACCTACTAGAGATGTCTGCAATAATGACTCCAACCTTGACATCTGAATCGGCCTTAATTAGACCAACAACTTCCCGACCGATAAACTTGGCATCTAGGTTGGGGTGATCTTGACTTTCTTCAGAATATAAGCAGTAGTGAGGAGCCTTATACTTGGTCAGTTCCCAATAGCCAGACTTCTTCCTACTCACACAAACATAAAAATTGCATGGATAATTTTTCAATAGACACTCAATTACCCATGTGTGAGGTGTGCTCTTTCTTACCCTGAACCTGCGATTGGTGCGAATGTGAAACCTTTTTATAACAAATTTGTTTTACTCTAAAATTTTAACTCATCATGTTCTACATCTTGGTCATCCACCTTGAGGTAACGTCTTGACTTACATCCTGGACTGATACCTTGAAACTGTTTGCTGTATTTTTCCTATTTTTCAGGAACGGAATTATGGATAAAATAATTCACTCATATGATCGTTTGGACTTGGTCAAACAACAAACGTCACAACTCCATTTATCAACCTATGGGATAATGGATGATCATCATCAACAAATGGTGAGATTTTAGGCGAAATATCAGCATGTCATTCAAGTTGTTAATTTTCAGTTACGATCATGTCTATATATTACCCTTAAAATGCACATGTATTCATGACACACACTCTTGCTCACTCTTGTACTGCACTTTGTACTCAGAAACTACAACAATCAATAAGACTTTTTTGGTTTGGGTAGGCTTTCCAAAAGCCTCCCGAGGTTTTTTCCCTGCGAACATTTGTTCAAAGGTTTTCCTCGTTATATCCTCGTGTTCATCTTGCTTCATGAATTATATTCCATTTGTGCCCAAACATCCTTGATAAGATAAATTTAATTGTTGAAATTTGTCCAAAACAATTTGGCGCCGTCTGTGGGAACTTTGGTTTTTTAGATTCCAATCAAGATGAGCAATCCTACTTCAGCAATGTCTATCCCCATCATTACGACTAGGGCAACAACCAATACGTCAAGCTTGACTGTGACGTCCAGCATGCATTCACCTATTGGCTCTAGCGATGTCACGTCTCGAAAATAAGGGCTCAACCTAGGTAGATCTTCATCTATGACGTTGCCTGGAATTTCGTTAGAGGTTATAACTGCCATGACGTCTATAATGCAACAGTTGAAAGACCAGATTGACGGGCATCATCATACCAATCAGACGATCTTCACTCACCTTGACGGACTGCAGCGTGATTTTTCGGCTTTAGGGCGCAGTGTTCCAACGATCAGCATGCCAGAGAGCTCGCCTTTGCAGCCTAGGACTCTCTTCTCAGATGCTGGGACGAGTGTGCAAGGTGGTCAAGGCGGCATGTCCATGTTCAGCATTGTTCAGACTGAAAGCACCACCGTTACGTCCAACCCGATGCTACTGTCATCATGTTTTACCTTTGCGACCCCACCTCCAATGGGGCAAACAGGGAGTTTTAACGCTTTCAATACTCCTTTCAATCCATTTTTTGTTACTAACCCTGTTGCAGATACCACCCTTGCAAGGGAAGTGCAGCAGCTCAAGGACATAGGAGTTACTTTGCCCTTCAACCAGGCATCTCCAACCAGCCATCATGATTCACATTTTGTTCCTGCCATAGATGGGGTTGATATCCCTAAGAGATTCCAAGTACATCCCATGAAGCAATACGATGGCACGTCTGATGCTCGTCTTTTACCCTTATGGTGTGAGCAGTAAGATGGTGGTAGCCTAGGGTCGTGATAGGGTAGGGTGTGGTGGGGAAGGGTAGGTGTGGGTAGCCAAGAGTGGGGGGAGTGGGATTGGGAGGGAGTTGTTAAAAAATAATTTTAAAATAAATAAAAATAAATATTTTTTGACCTCGGGGTGGTAGTGGTGGGGGGTGAGAGAGGTGGGGAGTTGCTAAAAATAAATTTAAAATATGTAAAGAAGATAATTTTTTTTGTGACCAGGGGGTGGGGGGAGGGCGTGGAAACTTGTAAAAAATAATTTTAATACAATTAACTTTTTTACGAGGGGGTTTGGGTAGAGTTGGTTGATATGGAGTGGATAACGTGTGGTTGTATGAAAAGTTAGGTGTGTGAATGAGGGTGAACATTTTTCGAAAAATGAAACACGAAGGAAAAATTCATAAATAATTTTTTTTAATGGGATTAATCTTTATTGGACTTTGAAAAATCAACGGAGTCGCCACACCATTTTAGTTTAGGGGCCAAAACTTTGAAAAATGCCCAAAATTAGAGAAATGAGTCCGGAGGTCACGTTACAATCCGGGAAGAACGTTTGGCATTCACCCGGAATGCCTCGTATGACGAGTCTTCCATACTCGAAACTTTTTGTGTGTGTGTGTGTGTGTTTTGAAAAAGATTTTGAATTAAAAGGGTTTTCTGAAAATAAAAGAAGTCTAAGCGACTGGACTAGAAAACAGTTTGAAAAACACTGATTAAACTGGAAAACTGTTTGCAGATGACAATGTCATCCGCGTGGATGAGTTTGCAGTGCAATATCATCCGCGCGGATAGGGCTGCAGTCTCAATATTTTACAGTTTCTTAATCAGTCACTGTAATTTCCAAAAACTTAACTGGATTTACAGGACTTAACTGAAAACTGTAACTGGAAAAACAGAAAATAAAGGAATGTTTGGATTTTTGGCATCCATGCTTGTCCTCTCTTTCCCTAGACTTTGATTAGTGGTCATTAGTGATGAATCCACTTAATCTAGCCATCCCGAGGGTACATTAGGACTTTGCAAGCACTTCATTTGCTAAGGAAAAGGAGGATTTTGACATGAAAAGTAAATTAACAAGAAAATTAGGTCAAGATGTATCAACTTTAGAGGAAGATCTCTAAGGTGGTCACAAGAAGGATCATTCTTGAGACCTATACTCAAGTGTATCTCATACATCTTATGTGACCTAAATATGTAAGTCTTAAGGATGTTCATCCATGAAAAATGTTTCAAGGTGAACATCTTAGACTATGGGGGGACATTTACAAGGAGATAAACAATGTAGACCATTTGAAATGATCATCTATGGAGTTTGACTCCAAGATGACCTATTTTAGGTCAAGAAAACAAGTAAAGACTAGTTAATGTAAAAAAGGGGACAAGGGAAATACATAATAAAAATGTGAACACTTGTAAAGAATCATCCATGGAGATGAACTCCAAGGAGATCCTCTTGGATCCTAGGACAAAGGAGGAGGGGAGATGAGCAACAAGTAAGTAAGTAAGTAAGTAAGTAAGTAAGTAAGACTACATCATTTAAGCATGAAGTGTAGCACGAATGAGGAGGGTTTAAGGAGGGAGAGTGAGGTTATACCCTAATTCTTGGATTATTGTTTAGGGTGTGAGGATTTCAAGGTTTGTGTTTGGTTTGATAGTGGATTTGGTGTGAGATTTGAGTGATGGGAGTGTTTATGGCTATTTTGAGAGTGAATTTCGACAGAGTAACAGTATGAAATGGATTTTCTTGGCCCCCTGAAACTGAGGGAGAATGGCTGTATTTATAGGTTGGCCATGATACAATCTTATCCGCGTGAATGACTTTGTAGCTACAATCTCATCCGCGCGGATGAGATCAGCAGCATGCCTGTTTTTTGCAGAAAGCTATTTTGGCTGCTTTTCCCTTGGTC
Organism: Adenophora triphylla var. japonica; assembly: GCA_022495995.1. NCBI lineage: Eukaryota > Viridiplantae > Streptophyta > Magnoliopsida > Asterales > Campanulaceae > Adenophora > Adenophora triphylla. The sequence continues at coordinate 180,193 of JAFEMH010003799.1, forward strand.
AATATTCCCTTCTTTCTTGGAAATGATATATTTCCAGCGAGGTCCTAGGCTTTTTCTTATTCCTAAGAGGTCCTTCCTCATTCAAATTGCCTAAATAATGTTCGAAATGCCCCTAAATGATTATAAATCATTAAATTGAGCTGACGAAACACTAACGACCCAGATTGAGGCACTTACAGGTGCAAGCAGTAAGATGGTGGTAGGCTAGGGTCGTGATAGGGTAGGGTGTGGCGGGGGAGGGTAGGTTTAGGTAGCCGAGAGTGGGGGGTAGTGAGATTGGGTGGGGAGTTATTAAAATATAATTTTAAAATGAATAAAAATAAATATTTTTAAACCTTGGGGTGATAGTGGTGGTGGGGGGGTTGAGAGAGGTGGGGAGTTGCTAAAATTAAATTTAAAATTAGTAAAGAAAATAATTTTTTTGTGACCCAGGGGTTGGAGGGGGGGGGGGGAGGGCGCCTGAGAGTTGTAAAAAATAATTTTAATACAATTAACTTTTTTACGAGGGGGGGGGGTTGGGTAGAGTTGGTATGTAAAGTTAGGTGTGTGAATGAGGGTGAACATTTTTCAAAAAATAAAACACGAAGGAAAAATTTATAGCATTTTTTTTTTAGAAAAGTGGGAAAATATTTTCTACGTTTTTCGGTACTTACCAAACAACAAAAATGCGAAAAACATTTTCCCAAAAATTTCCCATATTCATAATCGGCTTTCACTTGGCAGCCTTTAAATTTTACGATTGTATCTTCTTGAAATTGAACCCAAATATTTTCTCTAATGAAACTCTTTTTTTTTTTTTTTTAAAAAAAAAAACTAAGTAATTAAAAAATTGTTTTCTTAGTATAGGCGGTATGAATTCTGAATGTCTAGCATTATTGTGATACAATTAATAGTCCGGGTCAAATTTACGAGCAAGGAATGGCCCATAATGTGAAAATAGGCCGAAATGGACAACAAAATGTTCAAAGAAAATAAAAATAAGCCAAGATATATGAATTATCGAGATCAATGGCAACAAATGAGATGGATTCTAGGGCTGTTAAGAATCAAATCTTTAAAATTTCGTTCTCGAGCTCGAACTCAATTTGACTGTTCAAAATTGTTTTAAATCAAGTTTTAATCTGTTCGCGAGCTGCTTGACTCGATCTCGAGCACGAGTATTAACAAGTCGAACTGGACCCTAGATTTTTTTTCTGAAAAATCGAACTTAAATTTAAGTCAACGAGATTATCAAGCTGAGTTCGAACAAAAATTTAAGTATCGAGTCGAGTGTCAACGAAAAAGTATTTGAACTCTTGATGAGCTTAATCGAGTCGAGAGATCGATTAAAACTTGCCGAACAAACAAATCAAACATAAGTCAATTCCATAACAAACGAGCTCAAGTCAAATTACACTTTGAACTTTCACTAGCCGAGTTCAAATCGAGTTCAAAAAACCGACTCGTTTTGTTTAACGACCCGTTTACTTGTATCCCGTTTCCAAATTTTCATTGAAAGATAAATAAAAAGAGTTGAAACAAAAATTGGTGAAATTATAAGGAAAAGTCAAAATCAATCCACATCATGGAATTGTTTCTATACGAACACAAACAAACATATACAGTAGGTAGGAATGGTCAAACAGGATCGGAACCGGATCGGAATCAAAAAATCAGACCGGAATCGAATCGAAAAAGCCTGAAACCGTCACGAACCGTCACGAAAATCGAAACCGGTTCGGAGTCGGGCCGGTTAAGGGTCACCAAAATGATGAACCGGATCGGAAAAAGCCCGGAACCGGACGAAAATTCAGTGTTTTTCAATAGAACCGGACCGAAACCGGGCCGAAAAAAGCCCGAAACCGGACGAACCGGAGAGAAAACCAGAACCGGATTAACCGAAACCGTAAGCAATCCGGGCCAATTAAGAATCATACATTTTCCAAATCAAAACCGGGCCCAAAACCGATTTTGATCCTCCCTAACAGTAGGTAGTGCGTTCAGTTAAATTCAATTCAATCAATTATTTATACTTTTGTGTAGGCTATTTTGTTTTGTCAAAGCATAATCAACTATCCTTCATTTAGTTTCAAGTGTTTGGTCACAATCATGTAATCTCAATTTTTCTCTCTCAATAATTCTTCACTTTCATAAACAACTTTTACTATTCTTTTTATGTTGTGGAATGTGATTCTTCCTCTTTCAATATTAGAATATGAAATTGATGTTATATTTTTTTAGGATCGGTGTTTTTGTTAAAAAGTGTCATGTTAATGTTTTTTTTAGTCTCAGTGTTTTTGTTAAAAATTGTCATGTACAATGTTAAAATGTATCAGTTATAGTTTTAAGAAATTGTCAGAATGGGTTAGTAATTTTCAATTATTTACATTCATATCATCGCGTAATTTTTCTTTAAAAAAGCTATTCATAACAATTTAAATATTTATCTTAAATATTTATTTTATATAAAATAAACATTTATTTTGAAAGTAATTTTTTCGTTACAAATTGTTTCTCTGAGGATTCTCTAGTACAAAAGGCTGGACAATTGGGGCCGGGCAGTTAAAACTCAGCTTAACGACAATCACAAACTCTCCAAACCCCAAATACCAACAACAAACGGCACTCAAACTCCGTCAATCAACCGTAACTACATGGTTTGCTAGCCACACTAAAGCGCTACTGTACAGTTAACTAAAAGTTAAACCAGGGTTAAAAAAATAAACCAATGGCCATCATCATTTCTCTCTCCGTCAATGGCCCTTTAAAGGTGGTACTGTCCTTTGTTGTCGTTTTGTGGAGACTAAATTTTCATGAATTTATGTACTCCGTTCAATTCGAAAAAACATAAATTTTTATTTATTTATGTTGTTTCATTTAAAAACATACACTTTTCAAATAATTTTTTTTAATCCTTCTTTATTTATTTTATTTATGAGACTCACTTGTAATGTTTATAATAACTATTCACTTATTATTTTTTATCATACATTTTCTCTCTTACATCAATTTTTATATTTACAACCTTTACTTCACTATACCCTTCTTAATTTTAGTGAAACACCAATTTTGTTCCTTTTCGAACGAAACAAAGGAAATATTAATTTGGTTTCAGTAGAAAATGACAAATTTAATTTAATAAAATTTTAACGATATTGAATTTGAACGTGAAACCATTCATTTATTTAGCTTGTGTTAACTTCATGATTTGATATTTTCTAGTCACCCTTAACCTAAGCGCCACATTACAGTGAGTATAACTAATTATTACTTCTCCGTTCCTAAAAATTTGTCTCATTTAATTTTTTAATTGAACTTTGATCACAAATATATGACAATTTAATTATGTTTATGAAATTCTAAAAAATTCTATTGATTCACCATTAATAATATTATCAACAACAACTTTTAGAATTTCATAAACATGATTAATTTTTCATAAATTTGTGGTCATAGTTCAAAAAAAAATCAAATTGAACAAACTTTTAGGGACGGAAGGAGTATTAAATAGTATTTTAACAACAGGCTATTAACTTAATAGCTTGTTAAGATACTATCCTTCTTTTTTGTCATTTTATGGTAAATAAATTTTTATAATTTTGCTGACTAATCTCATTGAAGACAGGTAAAATAAAAAAGATGCAAAGTTCTTCAAATTAATTTTTAATGCTGCTAGGTGTTAACTTTGTTTCGTGATGGAGGAAAAACTGTCATTTCTGTTATTATATTTTGGGGTTACTTACAAATTTATAACTGGACAGTATAAATCGAGATACGACACGTAAGAACTGCTTCAGAATTGGCGGTCATTTTGAGGCCGCTAAAGCATAATCCAATAGACAAGTGTCAGGACCGAGGAGCATCTTCCTCGTATGTCGAGGAGTATACATCTCGGCCTTATATCTTCATACTTGGTCCATACTTGGTCCATCGTACTCGGCATATCATCAAGTGACGAGGAGAGAAAAGTTCTTACCTCGGCATATCCTCAAGTGACGAGGAGACAGAATCATTCACCCCGGCATCTTCACATGCCGGTCAATCATCAAATGACGAGGAGGCAAAATCATGCATCCCGGCTTATATACAAATGTCGAGATAAAACATTCTTGCTCCTCGGCGTTCCGGCTAGCAGATCGTACAATCCTATTTGAACAAGGATTCAACTATCATGATTCAATCAGGATTGTAACCACCTACACCAATTCAAGTCAAACAATGACTCCTTAAAAGATATAATTCTCTTAGGCTTATGTCTTATCTCTGTACAAGTTCACTCCAACATGGATTCTATCAATCCATTCCTATAAATACAAGCTCTATGGCTCATTATTTGGTACGTTACTTTTTACAATACAGAAACTCTGTCAATTTAGTTTCTTAGATACAAACCGTGAACTTACTCTCACGCAGGAGGGCCTTTAGCCGGAGACGCCCCGGCTTAGTTTACGTGTTATCTCTTATTTTCAGGCCTTGCAATTTCCGGAGCATCCGAACGCTTGGATTTGGGTTGATTTGACGATTTTGGCATCATCAATTGGTTCCATTGCCGGGAAGTCGATTCAAACACCCTTTGTTTGGCCTAGAAAAAAGCTCGCTAGAGCCAGTTTGTTTGCCGGAAATCTACTAGATTTGAACGGAAATTCTTGTTCCGTTTAGGCTCTGTTCTTGAACCGCCGGATTCTGCAAAAATTCGGCCGAAATCTGCAAAATCACACCGGAAGTGAATTTTTGGCCTGAATTTTTGTGTTGGAAAAATCGCAATTGGCAGTTTGTTTGTGGTCAAAGTTTGCCCTAATTTTGGCCAGAAATTTGGATCTATTGGAAAATCATGATTTTTGGGAAATTTGCACTTGGTAATTTGTTGTTGATTTACAATGGACGGACAATTTACAAGTGTTACAGCTGAGGAACAAACCCAAGTGAATGGGGTTAACCCAGGTGCCGAGGAGCTACCTCCTCCTCCTCCTCTACCTCAGCCAGACGGCCCTCCTCCCCTCGCCATGACTCTTCGTTCTAAGGGTCAGGCGAATGCCGAGGGAGAAGGTGCTATCCTTCCTCGTCCTACTCGTCCTCGTGGGAAGCAAGTGGGAAGGAAGAAGACAAAGAATGCCGACGCCGGTCAAGCGGGAGGAACTCAACCCGTTGATCGACGCTCTTTGCTACATAAACAAATGGAGACGTTGCAAAGGATGTATGAGACACAGGCTGCTCTTTTGCAATTGGACCCAGACCATTCCATGGCCGAATTCATCTGCCATCTATGGGCAACCCTCTTGGAAGGGAGCAGGGTGAGCGACGAGGTCCTCCCCTCGATCCTGCCTTGCCATCTAAGCAGGCCCCCTGAGATTCCTCCCGTCCTCGGCATAACAATCAGAAGAAGGATCAGGTAGTTGACCTGAGAAGCCAATTAACTCTGAGGGAAGAGGAAGTGAACTCACGGGACCTGAGAACAAGACTTAGTCTAACTAAGCGAATGTCACCACCTCGTCTCGTCATGGCTCCTCGTCGTCTTGGATCACCTCGTCCTCATCGATCTCGTCACGATTCTCCTTGACCACGTCGACCTCGCCCTGATTCTCCCCGTCCTCGTGCTCGTGAATTCGCACGGCCAAGGACACCTGAACCATACAGAATGATTCTTAGTGGCCAGGAATTGGAACCAAGACGTGGGAAGGCACCATCTAAACGGGACAGCCATCGAAATGACGGGGAGCACAGTAGGATAAATGGTCACCCCAAGGATAAATCAGTCCGTAGCTCCCAGTGAAGCACCCGCTCGAGCAGTGATAAAGAAGTGGAAACCAAACAATGGGAACTGTTGAAACAAAGACTGGATGACATGGAGATGGGAAAGAAGTTCAATGACGATGACTATGACTGGGCTACCCGTCCATTCTCCCGAAGGATCACTGAAGCACCACCTAATCCTCACTTTAAGGTACCGAATTTTGAAAAGTACAACGGGACCACTGACGCGAAAGACCACGTGCAAAGTTTTGAGCAAACCATGAATCTCCTCACCACCGCTGATGACATGCTCTGCAAAGCTTTCGCGAGCACCTTCTCCGGAAGAGCCTTGACCTGGTTCCGTGAACTTAAAAGAGGTTGCATCGATTGCTGGAGGGGTATGAGAATGTTCTTAGACCACTTTGCCACTGCTGGTAAGAGGAAGATGAGATTGGCCGACCTTGCCAACATCGAGCAAGGAAAGGGAGAAACCACCCTCAGTTACTACAACCGATTTCGCAAAATGGCGGACCAGGTAGAAGAGAGCCTCACTGACAGGGAAGTCATAGTTTGTTTCAACTCTGGATTGAAATCTGGTCCCCTCATCTATGAACTTTCCGCCCGGGAACCTAAGTCCAAATCCGAATTATACAAGGTGGCTTATGCCATTTCCATGGCGGAGGACAAAACAAAGAAAAGAGGATCTGACAAGACGGAACCAGAAGCAGCTGGCACTCGCCAGAATGAAAATGGGAATGGTAAAGGCTCCAAGGGGAAGAATAGGACAAGAAGCACCGAAAATCCGGAAGTATTCACTCCTCTTACCAAACCCATCTCGGAAATCATGCAATTGGTAGACCTCCCTCCTCCCCGTCCACTGAGTGACAAACCGAAGTTCCCCCGTGATAAATCTAAATTCTGTGATTTCCATAAGGACCATGGCCACAATACTGATGGTTGTTGGGCCCTCAAGAAAATAATACAACGGTGGGTCAACGAGGGAAAGCTAGAGCGCTATGTTATGAAGAAGGATGGAAAGCGGAAGCGAAAGGAGGAGGAAAGCGAAGATGACGACAAAAGTGAAGATGGAGAGCGTAGGCCTCCTAGGGCCAAATTGCATGTGATCCGTGAAGAAGTGACTTCCACCAGAAAGCTGAGGGATCAGATCCATGAACTGAGCAAAGTATACAATGTGCCTGCTTGGATTCATAAGGCGGAAGAGGTAATCAGCTTCTCTCCCAATGAATTAGCAGGAAGTCGTTCTGCCCGTGAGCAACCCTTGGTCATAAAGGGTAGGATTGATAATGTGGAATCAGAAAGATTACTTGTGGACACGGGGGCCTCCCGTGACATTCTGTACTATTCCTCTTTCCAACAGATGGGATTGAAAGGCACCATGCTGGAACCATATCATGGCAGGCTGGAAGGATTCACCAATCATAAGGTTGGAGCTAAGGGAACAATGGAGCTGGAACTTGAAGTCGGTGAACATCCCTTCCGAGCCAAGGCTACCGTCAACTTTGTAGTCATAGGCTTGACTAGTGATTATCATGCAATCATAGGCATTCCAAGTCAAGCTAAACTTGGGATGGTGGCCTCCCTTACTCATCAATGAGTTAAATTCCCCACTCGTGCTGGAATTGGATGTGTGAGGGCAACCCCCAAAGACTTCTTGGAACATGTCGTGAAGAGCATAAAGAAATCTAAAAGTGTGGAAATAGACACCCCCGAGGAAAACATCAAGATTTCCAAGTCTCAGAAAACCACAGAAACTAGCTCCAGAATGAGTTATATCCGTGAGGTGCTTGATGATGAGGAAGAACCTATGGTCCTAGAAATTGCAGTTGACCAAGGCATAATCCCACCTGTATCTGAGGAAGAGTCTCTGGTCCAAGAAAGTGCAGATGACCAAGGCATAGTTCCGCCCGTCTCCGAGGAAGATCCCATTCTCATCAACGGCCAGAACTCGGGGGCCAACCATGACATGAGAAGGGTCGATTTGCCCGACATTGATGGATTAATGGAGGAAGAAGGCCTCAACGTGAATGACAATGAAGGAAGGAGAATTAGAGAAATTATTATCGACTCTCTGAAATTTCGAGACGGTCCTGAAATGAAGCCTGTAGATGAGCTAGAAGAGATAGTCATCAATCCTGACTACCCTGAACAAAAAATCAAACTCGGGGGCCAGCTATCACCGGAAGAAGAAGAAAAAATCGTCTCCCTCCTAAAAAATAGTCTCGACGTCTTTGCTTGGAGAGTCGAAGACATGAGAGGGATAAATGAAGAAGTAGCCCTCCACCGCTTGGAAGTCGATCCTTTGGCAAAAACTATCTCCTAGACAAGGAGGAATTTTGCAAGGGACAAGGAGGAAGCTATTAAGGAAGAGGTGCAGAAATTACTTAGCGCCGGAATTATTCGAGAAGTAAAGTACCCCGTGTGGTTGGCCAATGTGGTGATGGTCAAAAAGCAAAATGGAAAGTGGCGTATGTGTATAGACTTCACCGATCTGAATAAGGCCTGCCCCAAAGACAGCTATCCTCTTCCCAGAATCGACAAATTGGTTGACTCCATTGCTGGACACCAAACTCTCAGCTTCCTAGATGCCTATTCAGCTATCATCGATAAAAATGGCGAAAGAGGACATCGAAAAGACGGCCTTCCAAACACCTGGGGGAAACTACTGTTACATCATGATGCCTTTTGGGCTCAAGAATGCGGGTGCCACGTACCAACGGATGGTGAATCGAGTATTTGGTGCGCAAATAGGTCGCAATATGGAGGCCTATATCGATGACATGGTCATTAAGACCAAGGAGGGTAGTCACACTTCTGACTTGGAAGAGACAATAAACAACCTTCGAGCCAACAACATGAAGTTAAACCCAAGTAAGTGTGTGTTCAGGGTAACAGCTGGAAAGTTCTTGGGCTTCATGGTATCACAAAGGGGAATTGAGGCAAACCCCGAAAAAATCAAGGCACTCATTGACATGAAGGAACCTACCACCATCAAGGAGGTTCAAAGATTAAATGGAAGAATAGCAGCACTTGGAAGATTCATTGCCAAATCTGCCGAAAAGTCACTGCCTTTCTTTAAGGTATTGAAGGGTACCAAGAGCTTCTCCTGGACTCCCGAATGCTCTGAAGCATTCCTCCGATTGAAGGAGTACTTGGGTTCCCCTCCCTTGCTCAGCAGTTCGACTACCGGTGAGATGCTGTATGTCTTCCTAGCTACCACTGATCATGCTGTCGCAGCTGTCCTAGTTCAGAATGACGAAGGAATTCAGAAGCCCGTCTACTATGTCTCTAAGGCACTGTCTGACGTGGAAAGCAGATACTTTAATGTGGAGAAGATAGCGTACGCGCTAGTCATTGCATCGAGGAAATTACGTGCCTATTTTTCTGCACATCCTATCACCGTGTACACGAATGAACCACTGAAGAAGATATTACATAAGTTGGACGGCTCTGAATGTCTCCTTAATTGGTCCATCGCTCTTACCGAGTTTGATATCACCTACCAACCAAGGAAGACCCTCCTGGCACAGCCTTTGGTTGACTTCATGGTCGAGACTGCCTTTATGGGTGAGCATCTCCCCACCTCCCGGAAGCAAAAAGCACCGGAGGAAAAAGACTCTCCCATTGAACTCCCATCCAACTGTTGGATCCTGTATACGGACGGATCAGCTACAAAGGAAAGAAGCGGAGCTGGAGTTGTGCTAGCAAGCCCGGAAGGAGAGTACACCATGCAAGACGCCATTCGTTTCAAGTTCCCTGCCTCCAACAATCAAGCAGAATATGAAGCTCTAATATTTGGTATTGAGTTGGCCTCCTTCTATGGAGCAACTAAGGTGGCGGCTTTCTGTGACTCCCAACTCGTTGTCAAACAAGTAAAGGGAGAGTATAACACCCAAGACCCCACCCTTGCCAAATATAAGGACCTTGTCCTAGACATGACGAAGAAGATGGAATTTTTTGAACTCAAGCAAATAGGCAGGGAAGATAATCAAGTCGCAGACGTTCTATCTAAACTAGCAACCATGGATGTGTCTACATCTAAGACCAGTCCATATGTAGTTTATGCCGAGGAACCTGCGTATGAAAGACTACAAGTCATGCTCCTAGACGGAGAGGAGAGATGTTGGATCGATGACTACATTGAGTACATTGAAAAGGAGAAACTCCCAGAAGATGAAGCTCAAGCTAAACTTATCAAGAAGAGATCCCCAAGTTTCGTGGTGATGAGCGGAGTCCTCTACCGAAGATCTTTCACGAAGCCCTTGCTAAGGTGTGTCTATCCTAAGGAAATTGAGAATCTCTTGGCAGAAGTACATGAAGGTGTTTGCGGCGGACACCCGGGGGCCAGAACCTTAGCTGGCAAGATCATATCGCTAGGTTATTATTGGCCAACCTGAGGGAGGACGCGCACGCTTATGTAGAAAATGTGACAAATGCCAAAGATTCTCTGACATTCCTAGACTACCGGCAGTTGAGCAAACACTTGTGATACCTACGTGGCCATTTGACATGTGGGGGATCGATATCATCGGCCTCTTCCCTCCCGCCCGTGGTAATTGCAAATACGTGATAGTAGCCGTTGACTACTTCTCCAAGTGGATAGAAGCCAAAGCGTTAGCCAAGATAACGGAAGAGAACGCAATCAATTTTGTCCACGACAACATCTGGTGCAGATTTGGCCTTCAACATACAATTGTCTCTGATCATGGACTACAATTCTCTACGAAATTCACTGCAGAGTTGGGAAGAGTCAAAGTCCGCCATGCAAAATCCTCAGTTAGCAGACCCCAAGGCAACGGTCAAGCAGAAGCTGCCAATAAACTGGTCCTAACCGCCCTTACCAAGAACCTTGAGGGACGCGAGGGTAGATGGTTGGACGAACTTCCCCTAGCCTTATGGGCTGTTCGCACAACCACCCGGGAGCCAACCGGGGAAACCCCATTCGCACTAACCTTCGGTTCTGAGGCTATAGGATCAGCTGAAATGGCCATCCCTACGGTGAGAAACTCCCATTATGACGAGCAAGTCAACAAGGTTAATAGGCTCCTGGACCTAGACCTGATAGATGAGAAACGACTAGCTGCACAGATGAGGATGGTTAACTACAAGCAAAGGACCAAGGCATATCATGACAAGAGGGTCATCAGAAGAGTATTCCAAATAGGCGATTGGGTACTTAGTAAAATCGAGGCGACTGGTCGGAAGGCAGAACAAAACAAGCTCTCCCCAAATTGGGAAGGTCCCTATATCATCACTCAAGTCATTCGAGAAGGGACTTACAGATTAAAGACCAAGGAGGGGAAGGAGCTCAAGCACCCATGGCATTCCGACAATCTTAGGAAATATTATCACTAGTCTAGTTTATTTTGCAATAGATTAGTTTCTTGTTTTCTGTCTTTTACTTTTTAGTTGATAGGATTGCAGTTCTATGTAATCACGTTTCAGCTTTACGAAAGCAGTTTCTTCCAACATGCAAAGCAACTATCAGCTCCTCACACAAACACCAGAAGAAGAGGATCTTATCCCCGACTCTTCAAAACATACACCTTACGTCTTGACAAGGGTCCGCCTTGACTCAACGACTACAGGTTCCTAACAGCCAAGACCGAGGGTCCTCCTCGGCCTAAGGGCTTTACATCCTGACAAGGGTCTGCCTTGATTCCAGGATTACAACTATCATAGTCAAGACCAAGGATTCTTCCTCGACCTGATGACTTGCCTCACGTCAAGACAAGGAAACACCTTGTCACTACGACTAAAAGGCGTCACGTCTGAAACCTGTGCACAAGTCATCTTCCTCGGCATAAGGATACGAAAAAGAAGAAATCACAAACAGTCAAAGCCGAGGAATCCTTCCTTGGCCTATACGACTTAAGAGTACAGTCCAAGCTGAGGAGTCCTTTCTCGGCCTAACTACTTGCTCAATTAACAGGGAACGAGGGACCCTCCTCGGATCCCACCTTCACAAGTTTTATGCCTATGCCTAGCATACAAACAAACATGAACAATTCATATAAACAATATGAATTCGAACAAAAAGGACTTTTTCATTGATATTCAATAAAAAATACAAGTCCTAACATCTATTACAGAAAAGGAAAAATAAAAATCCTATCTAAGTTTGCTTGCCATCATCAAAAGTTTTTTCAAGCCATTCCTCTGTAATGGAGCCAGGAGGGGGAAGATTGGTCTGATCAGCTTGAGTCCTCGTTCCCTCGGCACCTCCCCTCTCGACTTCCCCATCTTGGATGGCTCCCACCAAAGCCTGAAGGTTGCCAGGAACAACTGATGGGGGCACCCACACTTCGCGGCCGGCCTGAGCATCCACCTCGGCCATCACATCAATGTTATATTGTGAGAAGGGGATCAAAGGGTGAAGAGCCCTGGCCCCCTCGTCATACTGATCCTGGCTGATCAGCAGAGCAACCTTGTTGATGTCCAAGCCAGTGGTGGGGTCAGCCAAGATACGACGAGCGAGATGGAGATACCCGTCCTCGAACATGGTTACCGTCTTTTCATCCACGGCTTCATGAAAGACCGAGCTGGCCATCATAGTGTCCTTGAAAGCCTGGCTCTCTTTGAATCGGGCCACAGCCTCCTCTTCCCTAGAAGAAAGAGTAGCCTTGAACCCTCGGCATTTGGCTTCGGCTTCTTCGGCCCTCACTTGGACCTCGGCCTTATCCTTCCTTGCCTTAGCAAGCTCTTCTTCTTTTCGCCGGAGATGCTCCTCGGCTTTTGTCTTCTCTCCCTCGGCTCTCAGAACCTCGGCTTCTACTTTGGCCTTGGCCGCTGCGAGCTCAGCGTCCTTGGCCTTCAAAAGCTTAACCATGGAAGCCTTCTCGGCCTCACTCTTCTCCTGGGCGGTCTTAGCCTCATTCAAGTGCCTGGCTTTTTTCTTGGCCAAGACATTCTCGTAAGCCGTGACGAAAGCCAACTGAAAGAGAGATCAATATTGGAAATCCAAGCAAATCTCAAAATCAATATGACCGAGAAAAGGAGACATTCACCTCGGCAATTAAGAGCCCCTTGCGGCAAAGCAAGTTATCTTCGCTAGGACCCTCTTTGACGAGAGCCTCATAAGCCTCCTCGTCCATAGCTCTCTGGACTGGATCTTGGCCCAATCCCACCAAAGGTCCCTTCCTATTTTGCAGAGGAATACCCCTCAGACTAGGGACACTTGCAGCCATGCGTCGAGCCAGCTCGTCGGCCTCGTCATAAGTTTTGACGGTTTGAATGGTAAGGGGAGGAGGACCCTTAGGGTTGGAGGATTCAACAGTTGCCCGCTTAGCTGCAGGCTCCTCGGCGCTAGCAACTTGGGCCCTCTTGGAGCCAGAACGTCTGCCTACGAGGCCTGTCTCCTCGACCCCCATCTCCTCGGCATCAACATGGAGGCTATGCCCCTCTGTAGTTGATGGATTGGCTTGCTCCTCAGACGCCGCTTCCTCGACATTCACCTCCCCGTGTGGTTTGAATGGAAGGGGTTGATCACCCTGAGCATTTAGTACCAAGTTGCGGGCATTGGCTTCCTCCCTCCTCTCTACCAAGCCCGACTTCTTGACTTGTTTCCTCTTCTGTTTTACCAGCTCCATGGGACTTAGTCTCTTCATGGCTAGTTCCGCTTCTTCCTCGGGGGTTAAAACTGCAAAGACAAGGAAGAGATGATTAAGATGGAGATACCCGTCCTCGAACATGGTTGCCGTCTTTTCATCCACGGCTTCTTGAAAGACCGAGCTGGCCATCATAGCGTCCTTGAAAGCCTGACTCTCTTTGAATCGGGCCACAACCTCCTCTTCCCTAGAAGAAAGAGTAGCTTCGAACCCTCGACATTTGGCTTCGGCTTCCTCGGCCCTCACTTGGACCTCAGCCTTATCCTTCCTTGCCTTAGCAAGCCCTTCTTCTTTTCGCCGGAGATGCTCCTCGGCTTTTGTCTTCTCTCCCTCGGCTCTCAGAACCTCGGCTTCTACTTTGGCCTCGTCTGCCGATCGAGCCACTTGGCCTTCAAAAGCTTAACCATGGAAGCCTTCTCGGCCTCACTCTTCTCCTGGGCGGTCTTAGCCTCATTCAAGTGCCTGGCTTTTTTCTTGGCCAAGACATTCTCGTAAGCCGTGACGGAAGCCAACTGAAAGAGAGATCAATATTAGAAATCCAAGCAAATCTCAAAATCAATATGACGAGAAAAGGAGACATTCACCTCGGTAATTAAGAGCCCCTTGCGGCAAAGCAAGTTATCTTCGCTAGGACCCTCTTTGACGAGAGCCTCATAAGCCTCCTCGTCCATAGCTCTCTGGACTGGAGCTCGACCCAATCTCACCAAAGGTCCCTTCCTATTTTGCAGAGGAATACCCCTCAGACGGGGGACACATGCAGCCATGCGCCGAGCCAGCTCGTCGGCCTCGTCATAAGTTTTGACGGTTTGAATGGTAAGGGGAGGAGGACCCTCAGGGTTGGAGGATTCAACAGTTGCCCGCTTAGCTGCAGGCTCCTCGGCGCTAGCAACTTGGGCCCTCTTAGAGCCAGAATGTCTGCCTACGAGGCCTGTCTCCTTGGCCCCCGTCTCCTTGGCATCAACATGGAGGCTATGCCCCTCTGTAGTTGATGGATTGGCTTGCTCCTCAGACGCCGCCTCCTCGGCATTCACCTCCCCGTGTGGTTTGAATGGAAGGGGATGATCACCCTGAGCATTTAGTACCAAGTTGCGGGCATTGGCTTCCTCCCTCCTCTCTACCAAGCCCGACTTCTTGACTTGTTTCCTCTTCTGTTTTACCAGCTCCATGGGACTTAGTCTCTTCATGGCTAGTTCCGCTTCTTCCTCGGGGGTTAAAACTGCAAAGACAAGGAAGAGATGATTAAGTACGAGCAGAAGGAGAGTCAACAATAATGCAAAAAACTACCAAGTATCAGAGTTAAATATTTACATCCAACCACGTCTACTTCTTCCAGACATTGGTCCAGGGGAGGGATCTTACACCTCGGACAATCCTCATGAAAAACGAGGCCGGGATGTATTGCCCAATCATTAAAGCGCCTTCCCCTCTTAACAGTGACGAGGGGAACCACCCCGTCCTTCGGCCCCGACATCAATCCATCCTGGACATAGTAATGATCAGAAGTTTCTATGGCCGACCAGTCGAGAAGCCCCACCTCGGCAAAATCTTCCAGACGCTTGATCAAAGCCTTGGTCCATTCATAATGTTGAACAGGACCTGATGAAGTTGGAGCCTTGCAAGGGGATTGGAACTCCCAGCCTTGGCGGATCTCGACCCTAGTTGCGTGGTTTTCCCAACCTGCAACTTTGCTGGACATAGGGAGAAGGAGTTTGGGTTTCTTGGGTGCACTTCGGATGACGAGGAGCCAGCTGTCCGAGACAAAGCTGACTTGGTAGAAGTGCCGAAAGGCTCCCATGGTCGGCTCAAATCCTAAACTCCTGCATAGCACTATAAAGCTAACAAGGACCCTGGTACCATTGGCTCCTAGCATGGCAAGCACTGCCCTCACGTCGTCCAAAAACTCGTTAATGAAGGGGTCCAAAGGAAGACGGAGCCCCTATTAAAATTGTTTGAAATAGAAGTGGACGTAGTCTTCATTGTAGTAGAAGATCGTCTCCTCCTTTTTTGTCTTCAAATTGGGTTTGCCAATATAAGTTAACTTATACTCAGCTTTGTCCACCCCGTATGTGGAATACAACTTAGCAAGCATGGGGTCCCCGGCCTTTGGAGGCCTCTCTCGTCGTTGCCTTCCACCTCGGCCTCCCATTCCTCGGCCTCTATTGCCCTCAACTTGGGCACCCTCCACGAAAGCATCTACTATTCGGGTGGACGAGGAGGTCTCTCCTTCTCTACCCGTCATATCTGCAAAAAGACGAGGGGACAAAATTAGTTACCTCGTCAATGGCTGATCTAATGACGGGGAAGGAAGATATCCCTCCTCGTCATTACATAAGGCCGAGGAGGGAGCCTTACCGCTCAGACGCTCGCGAAATAGGTGATCAGAGGAAGGATAGAATAGTTCGACGTGCTCCACTATCTCGGCCCTAGTTTCAAGCAGCACTACATTACGAGTCGAAGAATCAATTCGGTCTATCCTTGTTTTATCCGGGTATTGGATGAACATCCGAGTACGGCCATAACTCCTCAACATCTTTCCTATGTCATCCAAATTCAGCATCAACCATGGACCTCTCTCTCTACGATAAACCCTCAGATTGCCGGTGTGATATCCATAACGGAATCGGGGGGAATGGTCCCAAGAACGAGCCATTTCTAAGGGGAATCAAAGATCAATGGGGGAATTCATTCAATATTTAAGGAAGTTCATACAAAATCCAAAGAAAATCAAAGAGTTGAAGTTTTGAGAGTTAAAAGTAGAAATTCATGAAGAAAAGCTTCAATCTTCAACAATGGCAGTTCATTTTTCTTGGCACATTCGAAATTCCTTCTAAAAACCCTAGAAAATGCAAAATCATGAACGGAATGTATAGAAAAGAAGAAATTTCATACCTGAGTTTGAAAGAACGTTGGAAATCGCTACAGAATGCTACTTCGCCGAAAAAACCAAGTTCGCCGGAAACTGGAATTGAAGGTTGCTGTGATTCGCCGGTGTATCTCTTGCAATGTGCTCTCAAATAAAGGGGGCGTGTAAAGGTTGAAATGAAAAGGGTTTTAGCTTTTATACCCTCCAAAACCGGGTTAGACCCGAGAATAATACGGGTATCCGGGTATGGCACCCCCAACATTAAATGCTATCAACAATTTTCGAGGCACGTCAGATCTGGTACCCACCATTTATCATCATGGCAAATAACCGGCGGATATTGAAGCGACGCACGGACTGAAGCGACGCACGGACTGAAGCGCCTTTGACACGTGTAAAACCTGTTCGTATCCCGTAAGCCGAGGACGAGATGACTTTCTCCTCGTCGTAAGTCGAGCTAGAAAGTCGGGGGCCACTGTACAGTATAAATCGAGATACGAACATGGGCTTGCTCGAGTTGGGCCCAATCCATTTGGGCCATAAACATAATCCAATAGACAAGTGTCAGGGCCGAGGAACATCTTCCTCGTATGCTGAGGAGTATACATCTCGGCCTTATATCTTCATACTTGGTCCATCGTACTCAGCATATCATCAAGTGACGAGGAGAGAAAAGTTCTTACCTCGGCATATCCTCAAGTGACGAGGAGACAGAATCATTCACCCCGGCATCTTCACATGCCGGCCAATCATCAAATGACGAGGAGGCAAAATCATGCATCCCGGCTTATATACAAATGCTGAGATAAAACATTCTTGCTCCTCGGCGTTCCGGCTAGCGTGCAGATCGTATGCCCTATTTGAACAAGGATTCAACTATCATGATCCAATCAGGATTGTAACCACCTACACCAATTCAAGTCAAACAATGACTCCTTAAAAGATATAATTCTCTTAGGATTATGTCTTATCTCTGTACAAGTTCACTCCAACATGGATTATATCAATCCATCCCTATAAATACAAGCCCTATGACTCATTATTTGGTACGTTACTTTTTACAATACAGAAACTCTGTCAATTTAGTTTCTTAGATACAAACCGTGAACTTACTCTCACACCGGAGAGCCTTTAGCCGGAGACGCCCCGGCTTAGTTTACGTGTTTTCTCTTATTTTCAGGCCTTGCAATCTCCGGAGCATCCAAACACTTGAATTTGGATTGATTTGACGATTTTGACATCATCAATCACCGTATTTTACTTTGGTCAATTTGCCACTGTATTATAATTTACATTGACAAATATCTCCTTTCCACTTAATTGGTTAATTAACAGTAACAAAATTAACGAATACTCCCTCCGACCCATAAAACATTATCCCTTTTACTATTTTGGGCGTCCCACTTTAAAGTCTCACTTTTTTAAAAAGAAAATTTTTTAATACTTCTTTATTCATGGAACCCACTTGTCATACTCACAACACTTTTCAAATTTACTATTCTCTCCACTCATTCTCTCTCCTTTCACTCACAATATCTACTTTAATAACATTATTCCTTATTTTTTGTTTTCAACAGTAAAGGAGTAAAGTTTTATGAGACGGAGGGAGTATAAATTACGGTGACAAGCTTATAATTAACTCCAAAATACAGTGACAAAAATTATAATTTTCCCGCTCCGTGATTTGCTTTGCTTGTCACTCTCAAGGAGTACAGTTAACTACTCCCTCCGTCCCAATCTAAATGTCCAAACTTTTTTTTTTGGGCGTCCCATTGAAAATGTCTCATTTCCAAAAAAGGAAACTTTTTTTCACTAATCCACCCACTCATTCTCTCTCCTATTTTACTTTTACACTCACAACATTCTTTCTCCTAACTATTCATCCCACTCATTCTCTCTCCTATTTAATTTTTCATACTCACAACATTTAAACTTTTTCTCTTTCCTACCTCACTTTTTCTCTTTCCTACCTCACTTTCCTTAATTCCCGTGCCGAACCCATTTTTGGACATTTAGATTGAAACGGAAGGAGTATTAACTAGGGTTAAAAAAAAATAATTAACCAATGGCCATCATCATCTCTATCTCTCTCTCCATAAATGGCCCTTTTAAGGTACTGTCCTTTTTTGTCGTTATGTGGTGACGCAGCTTACATAGTTTTGGTGCCAACGACACGTGTACGTCCTTCCTTCAGGGATCCCTAGATGATCCAACGACTGTAGATTGAAGATTCTCTGGCAGTACACTGATCCATCCAACGGCTCTGGTACTATGCTTGTCCGTACTCATACGAATTCTACCGTCGCTTTGACTTGCGTGTCCACCGCACGTGTGTTAGTACGTACCCCTTCTTATGATTTTTTTTTTTTTTTTTTTTTGATGCATTCTTATCTTATGAGTTTCTTTTAAACAATTTGTTTTTGTCAAAAAAAAAAAATTTTTTTAGAGATATTCTTAAACACTTTTAAAAAATGTAAAAAAATAACAGTTCAATAATCGAATAATCAATCATATTTTCCTCCTACTCCCTCCGTTCTATAATAAGGTTATTAATTTAATTATATATGATTATTAAAAAAAATTGTGAATATACAAAATAAAATATGAAACAAAATGTTCATAGATAATAGTAAATGAGTTGTTATTATAAATGTAGCAAGTAAGTTTCATTATCTATTATATGAATAAAGCAAATTAAGAATTTTATTATGAGTCAGATAAAAAAGAAAAGTAAGAACTTTATTTTGGAGCGAAAGAAGTATTATAATAAAAAAAAATTTAATCTTATGACCAATCCCAAGATAATTTTTTTTTATTATTTTTATTAATAAATCTGTAAACTTTTAATTAAACTTAAACTAAGTCTAACAAGAAAGTCGAAATATAAAATCTATTTAATGACGCAAGGAGTATTATCTTAAAAGCCAATATTACTTTCTACCAAAAAAAATTGTCAATATGAATGCCATTTTGAAATTATAAGAGGTTAGATTGACTATTATTAAGATTAAGAGATATTCTCGTATATTTTCTCCTTTTCATAATAAATAATTTATTTATTTATTACGTTTCATAACATATTATTTAAAAAAATATATAAATTTGATATTTTTTTTATTCAATAACCTATTTACCCCCTCACAATAACAATCTACTCACTTTTTTATATCACACTTGTTCTCTTATATTTTATTTTTGCATTACACTGCCAATATTAAACGGAGTACTCCCTCCGCCCCATATTTAGGTGCACATTTTGACTTTTGCACGTAAATTAAGGAGGAAGTATTATATTGAAAGTGTTGTGAGTGTGAAAGTAAAATAAGAGAGAGAATGAGTGGAGGGAATAGTAAATTATAATGGTGTTGTGAGTATAAAAATAATGTAGGAGAGAGAATGAGTGGAGGGAATAGTAAAGATTCTTTTTCATTTTAAAAAATGTGCACGTAGGTTTGAGACACTCAAAATAGCAAAATGTATACGTAGATATGTGACGGAGGGAGTATTATTTTTGGCCCGTGACGGGTGAATACTTCCTCCGTCTCACGTGAATGGAGACTTATTTCCTTTTTGGGTCGTCTCACGTGAATGGAGACTGCTCAAAATGAAAAGAATGTTGTGAGTGTAATAGTAAAATAGGAGAGAGAATGAGTGGAGGGAATAATAAATTATAATGATGTTATGAGTATTAAAATAATGTAGAAGAGAGAATGAGTGGAGAGAATAATACTTTTTCTTAGTTATTGTGCCAATTTTTTTGGTGTCCATTCACGTGAGACGGAGGGAGTATTTATTAAAGATGAACTCACTAACTTCGCTAAAAAAATGTATATTTATATTTAGATAATTATCAAAAAAAATCCATAAAAAAATAAAAAATAATCAAGGACTATTGCTCATTCTTCTCTAGTCTTACTATCCATGTTTTTAAAACATCTATTCGTCATTGAAATTATTTTACTTAATTAAACGAGTAAACCAAATTAACAAATGGATTGATTTTAGAAAACCTCCGTCTCAATATAAAAGAGAATAAATGTGAATGTACGAGATAAGAAAAAAATAAATGTTGTGATTATAAAAAGTAAAATAGCAGAGAAAAAGAAGGATAAAAAGTTTTTATTATAAGTATAACAAGTGCATTTGACTGTTTATTTTGGATAAATTTCTTTTATATTGAGATAACCGAAAAGAAAATTTGTCCCTTTTATATTGAAACAGAGAGTATAAAATTAGTTTACAGGGGGATCTACCATATAATCTCTCGAACTTATCAATTTTAACTTATAAAACAAATAATATTTTATTTAACCATATAATCACTAGATTAATAAGTACACTCTAATTCTCATTTTACTAAATTCACATTTCCATCATTTTACTAACTCCACCCTCTTTATCAATTAACTTTCTCTCACACCACCATCACATTAGGTCACCCCTCCCCATTTTCTCCGTTTAACAACTCCGGCGATCAACTATAGCAACATATTTTTTTTTACGCCGGCAACCAAACAAATGAGAACTTAACTTATCATTAAATTCTTAGTTGTCAACTAAACTACTAAAAACATGATCAACTCTGGTGACCTTTTCGACGACCAAATAATTGAGAACTTAACTTATCATCAGTAATTTCTCAATTGCCAAATAAACTACCAATAACACGATCAACTCCGACGACCAACAACTCTGGCGATCAAATAACTGAGAACTTAACCTATTATTAAATTCTCATTTGGCAACTAAACTACAAATAACACGATTAACTCCGGCTACCAAACAACAGAAAACTTAATTTGTCAGTAAGTTCTCATTTGTCTCCACTAAATACTAATCAACTCCGGCGATCACCAAATCTGGCGACCAAACAACTGAGAACTTATTAGTAAGTTCTCAGTTGTCTCTGTTAACAACACGATCAACTTCGGCGACCTCTCCGGCGAGCAAATAACTGAGAACTTAACTTATCAGTAAGTTCTCAGTTGCCAACTAAACTACTAAAAACACTATAAACTCCGGCGACCATCAAATCCGGTGACCAAACACCTGAGAACTTAACTTATCAGTAAGTTCTCAGTTGTCAACTAAACTACTAAGAACACGATAAACTCCGGCGACCACCAACTTCGCCGACCTCTCCGACGACCAAACAACCAAGAACTTAACTTATCAGTAAGTTCTCAGTTGTCTCTACTAATAACAGGATCAACTCCGGTGACCACCAATTCTGACAACCAAACAGCTGAGAACTTATCAGTAAGTTCTCAGTTGTCAACTAAACTACTAAAAACACGATCAACTCTGGATAAGAGCACGATCAACTCCGACGACCACCAACTCCGGCGACCAAACATCTGAGAACTTATCAGTATGTTCTCAATTGTCAATTACTAATAACACGACCAACTATGGCCGGGATCAACTTTGTTGACCAACAATTGAGAAATTTAGAGTTGCACAATACTTGCTAGCAGTTTTTAAGAACACGTACCACTCCCCTTCACTAGAGACACTTGAATAGTCCAAGGATAGACGAGCTTGAAAGAAATTCAAGTGAGAGACACGAGTATAATCTTATAAATCTTCTACCCAAAAGGAGAAAAACCATAGATGCTTCTGGTGTGCACTATGTCGAGGTAACTTCTGACTTGCAGCCTCCTATGAGCTTTATGTGGAGAAACGCCAATATAAATATCCATTTAAGAAAAAAAAAATTATCCCAAAATAAATGGCTTTTATATATAAAACTTTTTTTCGATTTTTTTTTATGCCAAAAAAATTTCACTATTCATTTTAATTGTGAAACTATATGGGAGCAAGAAATTCCAACCCTGTGGTTGGCTTGGCCAGCAGATCAAATGCCTATACGGGAGCAAAATGGGAGATAGGTGGTGGATATCACGGTTTAAGCAGGGAAACTGAGCTTATCTAACCCCAAATCAGAATTATATGAGAGATACATTTGGACCATTATGGCTAAACAACTACAAAATGTGGATATTAGACCTTAAGTAATTAGAGCAACGTAATTCAGTTTATTTCAAGAGTCGGACTACAGAGAAACGCGTTTCTCCGTCGCGTATGGAGAAACAGGGCAACGTTTGTCGCGCGACATACTTAGCCAGTTTCTGGATATCACTTTTATCAGTTTCTGGATATCCAGAACATTGAATATGGATATCCAGAAACTTATGAAAGTGATATTCAGAAACCAAATATTTTTTCTGGATATCCTTTCCAAAGCTTCTAGATATCCAGAACATTGAATATGGATATCCAGAAACTGATGAAAGTGATATCCAGAAACCAAATATTTTTTCTGGATATCCTTTCCAAAGCTTCTGGATATCCATATTCAATGTTCTGGATATCCAGAAACTGATGAAAGTGATATCCAGTTGTTGTGGCTAAGTATGTCGCGCGACAAACGTTACCCCGTTTCTCCATACGCGGCGGAGAAACGCGTTTCTCCCCAGATTTTGTGTTATTTCAAATAGGATGGTCAATAAGTCCTAAAATATACTCCCTCTTGTCCCCCAAGTGAATGTCCAATTTTAATTTGGGGAAGTACTTTTTACATCAATAAGAAACAGTATGAAAAATTATCAGTTGTCATGTTCTATCATTTTTCCTACTCTCTGATGCAGAAGATAAGTGATGCTGCCCAAAAATAAGAATTGGGCTTATACAAGTCTATAAGAGGGAAAGGGACGAACGGGGCCCAAATCGAGATAAGGCACAAGAAGAAAGTAGCGACAGATGTATCTTAGGATATCTCGCCGGCGAGTGGGTAGGCCGCAAAAAAGACGGATTGATAACGAGGTGTCTCGCCTAAACCGCATAATTGACAAGCTGTGAGATACAATATCGGCGGGATAATGGGAGGGAGCAACGAGATAATGAGTTTAAACATTATATGGCAAGGGTTGGATTCTAGTTGGATGCGACATACAAGAGGCGGCATATAAATATCTTTGAAGTGGGACCCACTGAAACGGTTTTGCATTGGAAAAAGCTACGTGTGTCAGAGAAGAACGTCACATGCTTGGGGTTTCTATTTGTCATGTCCATGAGCCAATGAAATGAGGACACGTGGAATGAGGGGGTTAACCGTTGCACGAGATAAGCACGTGAGGATAGCATGTGCATGGCACGAGGGAAGGGAGGTATATATATGAGGGATCGTCATCCCTCCAAAGGTACGCCCACATACACATACAGAGCACCTTTCCTTATTGTTCATAGATTCGTGATAAACGGAGACTTATCCTCACGCCGGAGGGGCTACGCCGGAGCCGCCCCCGGATTAGTTCATGTTGCTTTGGTGTGCAGGCGAGAAGAAGGAGCCGAGTTAACTGGATTGGACTACATCGGTCTTGTTGTTGATTGAGGAAATTCCTAGCAACATCAATTGGTTCCGTTGCCGGGACCTGAATCTCTTCGTCGTTTGAAGATTTTTTGCAGTGAACTGGTAAGTCTTTGGGTATTGTTCATGGATTCGGCGGTTTGGTGAGTGTTTGATTGATTTGTCTGGTGAGATTCATAGTTTGCAAGCTGGGTTTCATTTGAGTTGATTATTGTTGTTCATTTTCTGGAAGGTTACTATTCATAGTTGTTCATGGGTTAAAGTTTTTGGGGTATTGGTATTGTTTGATCTGTTGGGTGTAGATTTGGTGATTTCGAAGTATTGGTTGGGGTCAGATTGGATATTGTTGTGTTTGTGGGCGTTCAGTTGCACGTTCATTTGATTTTGTTGGCTTAAAGTTTTGGTGTTTCTGAGTTTTTGATTTGGTGAAATTTTGGAAGTTAGATCTGGGTTAATAGGGTGCTTGATAATTGTGAGTTAGTTGAAGTATATTTTCAAGTTTCTGGGTTTAGATTTGCAAATCTTCATAAGGTGTTCATAAGATCTGCATATCTTCAAGTTTGGATTCATAAGTGTTGATTACTTGAGCCAGAAGAAATGACAACTCCAGAGAAAGGAATGGTCAGTCAAAGGGTGATGATGGGTAGAGGGCCTATCCCGCTCATCTCAGGGATTGGGAACGTAGGATCCGCGAATGACACTGCTACCTCGCAGCAAGGAACCCAAGAGGAAAGGGAGCGGGTTGTAAATAACGAAAGAGAGAGAAGGGCAATGTCGCCGCAGCCTGAGGAGGGAACTGATGCAGAAGTTGAAAGGTTGACGACACACAAAAACTTAATTCTACAGTTGTTGGAGAATAATAAACGTTTGGTGGCTTTGAAAAAGGTGCCTACTCCTATCCTGCAGGATTTGGTGAGGATGGTAGCTGGGGGTAATAAGGAAGCAAATAAAGAAGCAGATAAAGAAGTAGTTGTTTTGGATGACTGTGGGCGACTTAAGGAGACGGAGCTAGAGAAATTGAAGGAGGCCGGGGCGAGATTGGATGGGTCGCAGAAACGAAAAGCTATTGAGTTCATAGAAAATGGGCAGAAAGTCAAAGTCTATCATCAGCCGCATACTTCTCAAATGTCGTCTTTGTATTATGAGAACGATGATGATGATACCGCTTCAACTGAAGGGGGGTATGAGGAAGAAGAAGTGATGGCTTCTAAGGGTGGCGAGAGATCTAAGCAACTAGAAAAGGAAAAGCGTGTGGGAACAAGCCATTTTGGTGAAGAGGATGGGCTGAAAAAACAGTTGACCGAGATGGCAAGAAGGTTGGCCGAGTTAGAAAAGGGAAGTATATGTGATAGCGAGAAAGATTCCTTTGTCGATCCTTTTTCTAAGTATATTTAGGAGGCAGAACCAGCTCCAGAATTCCGGTTGCCCACTCTGACTAAGTATGCGAGATTAACCACAACCAAAACTCATGTCGCAGGATTTGAGGTTACAATGGCAATAATGACCAGAGATGATGCTTTGTTGTGCAAAACCTTTGCCAGCACGCTAGAACTTCAAGCTTTGGATTGGTTTATACAGCAACCCGCTAATTCCATCTTGGGGTATCAGGACTTTAAGAGAAAATTTTTGGCGAGATTTGGAGCTGTGGGGGCCCAGCCAGTGGTGTTGCAGGAGCTGATTGGGATTAAGCAGAAGGCGGGAGAGGGTATTGTAACTTACACCAACAGATTCCTGTTAATTGCTAATCAAATCTCTGAGATAGAGCCCAAATATGTGATCATGATGTATATGTCTGGCTTATCGTCAGAATCCTTCAAGAGAGAACTAAGGATGAAATTTCCAGCTACCTTGGGCGAATTGTATGAGCGGGTTAAAGCTTATTGTGGAGGAGAGGACATTGATGAAGGGACAGCTAACACTTCCAAGAAAAGTGGTAAGGACAGAATTGAGTTTGTCAAAGCTGATGCTGCGACTCAAGGTGGAGGTCATGGAAATCAAGCTAGCGGCAGAGGTGGAGGCCGTGCTGGTGGTCGCGGGACAGGAAGAATAGTCAGATTTCAAGATTAAATGCCAGGCCAAGTGAAATTCTGTGAGCTGTTGAGCTGCCAGCGGCATTTGAAATGACAGATAGAGGAAGGAGAAATCTAAATCAGTATTGTAACTATCACAGGGAGAGGGGGCATGACACGGATGATTGTTACAACTTAAAAAAGGTGATCCAGTCCAAGATTGATAGAAGCGAGTTACAGGAGTATTTGATGCCTAAGCAGAATGTGGCAGCCCACGAAGGTAATGGCGACAGGAATGAGATCTTGGTGATTCATGAGCCGGCAAGTATTACCTACTTAAGCAATCAAATTATGTCTTTGTCGCATACTTGTCATATCCCTGCTTACCCACCTAGTGAAGAGAGAATAATCAGTTTTTCAAGGCGAGAATTGGCCTTAACCCCAAGTTATGGTTGTCAGCCTGTAGTGATTTCAATCGCTCTGGGGAATAGCATTTTACATAGAGTATTGGTGGATTCAGGAGCAAGCCGCAACATTTTATACTATGAAGCTTTCAAAAAAATGAAGTACACTGAAGCCAATTTGGTGCCATACAAGGGTTTCCTAGAAGGATTTACAAATCACACTGTGCGAGTTAAGGGAGCAATATCGCTGGCTGTAGAGATTGGAGAAGGCGAGATGCTTAGAACTCGCACGGTGGAGTTCATGGTGATTGACTTGGTGTCGCCATATAATGCAATTGTGGGTATCCCGTTCATGCAAACCTTTGAAATGGTGGTCTCTATCCCGCACCAGCGGGTTAAATTCCCAACTCCAAAAGGGATTGCTTGTTTGAAGAGCGAGGTTAAGGAGGTGATCCAGAAGAAGATTGAAATTCAAACTGCGGCAAGGGCAAGTACAAGTTCATTATCCACGGATTTGGTAATTCGGGATGCGAGAATTAACATGATCACCGACTTAGGGGAATATGAAGAATGGGAGGAAACTGAAAGTATGAAAATAAGTCGGCAATCATTGTTGTTAAGGAAAGGGTGGAGGAAGAAGTGCCACGAGAAATGAATGAATTGTGGGACGCTGATGTAGAAGTGGTGGAGGAAAGATCTGAAGTGAATTTGATGGCCCTGGTTATGATGCAAGCCGAGATGGAATGGTCGAGGTCAGTTGAATTTGTCAAAATGAAGGAACCACGAATTGAAGAGGTAGTTGATTCTGACAGTGAGGAATGTGAAGAAATTGAGATGGAAGCACCTGAAGGTTTGTCATTTGGTGGAAGCAAAAAGGGTGTGGGCAGCGACAAAGGTGATAAGAAATATGTTAAAGGGGGAAAAGGTGACTGAGATGGTGGTGGATACTTTGCAAATGCGGGATGAGCTAGATATTCAAGCTGCGGAAGAGTTAGAGGAAGTAGTTATAAATGAAGAATATCCCGATCAGAAAATCAAAATTGGGAAGCAGTTGAGTGTGGAAGAGCGAGATAGGTTGGTTAAATTCTTGCGGGATAGCTTGGATGTGTTTGCTTGGAAACAAGAGGATATGAGAGGCATAGACGAGAATGTCGCCCTCCATTGTTTAAATGCTGACCCAAATGTAGAACCCTTCAAGCAATAGGTGAGATATCTGTCAGCGGAAAAGGAGAAAGCCGTAATTGGGGAGGTAGAGAAGTTGCTAAAGGCGGGAATAATAGAGGAGATCACTTATCCCGTTTGGTTGGATTGTCCAGTAATGGTGCTCAAGGCAAACAAGAAGTGGAGGATGTGTATCGATTTCACAGATCTGAATACGGCTTGTCCTAAGGATTGCTATCCTTTGCCTAAGATTGATAGGTTGGTGGATTCTATTGCTGGGCACAAGGTTTTCAGTTTCATTGATTCGTATTCGGGATACCATCAAATAAAAATGCTAGAGGATAAAGCAAAGAAGCGTTTTGAACCCCTATTGGTAATTTTTGTTACAAAATGATGCCATTTGGTTTGAAGAATGCCGGGGCGACATATCAAAGGATGGTTAACAAGGTGTTCAAGTCGCAGATTGGGAGGAATGTGGAAGCTTATATTGACGATATGGTAATCAAGACCAAAGGGGAAGACCACCAGGCAGATCTCGGAGAAACTTTTGGGAATTTAAGGCGGAATTCAATGAAGTTAAACCCCAGTAAGTGTACTTTCGGGGTCACCGCGGGAAAGTTTTTGGGCTTCTTGGTGAATCGCCGCGGCATAGAAGCCAACCCAGAAAAAATTCAAGCTTTAATGGATATGAAGTCGCCCAAGACAATTCAGGAGATTCAAAGGTTAAATGGGAGGGTGATAGCCTTGGGGCGTTTTGTGTCGCGGTCAGCTGAGAAGTGTTTGCCATTTTTTAAAGTGTTGAAAGGGGATCAGAAATTTTCTTGGGATGAGAAATGTGAAGAGGCTTTTAGGAAGGTGAAGGAGTATCTGGGAAAGCCGCCAATCTTATGTAGTCCGAAAGAGGGTGATCATTTGTATGTGTATTTGGCGGCTTCAGATCTCGCGGTGGCGGCAGTACTAGTAAAGGAAGAGGGTGGTATGCATAAACCAATTTATTATGTGTCTAAGGCTTTAAGTGAAGTGGAATCGAGATACTTCAACGCGGAAAAGTTGGCCTATGCCTTGGTGATTGCAACCCGAAAGTTGAGAGCCTATTTTTTATCCCACCCTATCACCGTATTGACCAATGCACCTTTGAGAAAAATTTTGCAGCAGCCAGATTCAGCGGGAAGGCTTCTAAAATGGTCAATCGAGTTAACAGAGTTCGACATACAATAGGAGGCGAGAAAGGCTATTAAGGCGCAGGCATTGACGGATTTCATATTGGAAACATCTTTTACTTATGAGAGAGAAGAGATTGAAACTCCTGGGGTTAAGAAACGAAAAGCCAAGTCGCAGGATCCAGAAGTTGAAGAAGAGCGAGAAAGTCCCGCAGGTTGTTGGGAGCTCTATGTAGATGGGTCATCGGCCAAAGACAAAGGAGGAGCGGGAATATCATTGATGTCACCTGAGGAGGATTGTAAGTATGAAAAGGCTTTAAGGTTCAAGTTCAACGTATTATAACCAGGCGAAATATGAAGCTTTGGTGGCGGGATTGGAGTTATGCCGAGATATAGGGGTCAAGCAAGTAATAGTCCATTCAGACTCACAGCTGATAGTCAATCAAGTGAAAGGTAGGTATGGGGTGGTTCACCCAGTTTTGACCAAGTATTGTGATATGGCCAGGCAAATCTTGCAAAGTTTCAGTTATTGGGAGTTGATTCAGATAGATAGATAGAAGAATGAGCGGGCTGATATGTTGAGTAAGGCCGCCTGTGACAGAATTGAGGAGTTGCCACAGAGGATTGTAGTGGAGTTCGTGGAAGAGCCGGCATACGACAGGCCGCTAATTATGGAAGTTGAAGTAAGCGAGAAAGATTGGTTGGCGAGATGGTAGATTATTTGGAGAGAGAAGAGTTGCCCCATGATGAAGATAAAGCAAAAATTATTAAAAAGACGTCACCAAGATTCACTGTGCA
Organism: Adenophora triphylla var. japonica; assembly: GCA_022495995.1. NCBI lineage: Eukaryota > Viridiplantae > Streptophyta > Magnoliopsida > Asterales > Campanulaceae > Adenophora > Adenophora triphylla. The sequence goes on from JAFEMH010003799.1 coordinate 209,291, forward strand.
AGAGGGAATTCTATATCGCAAGTCTTTCTCGCGGCCATTGATGAGGTGTGTGGGGCCAAGTAAAGTGGATGAAGTTTTGTTTGAAGTGCATGAAGGGGTATGTGGTGGTCATCCAGGAGCCAGAACCTTAGCCAATAAAATTATGTTTCATGGGTATTATTGGCCAACTTTGAAGAAAGATGCTGAGGAGTATGTTAGGAGATGCGACCAATGCCAGCGACATGCCAACATCCCAAGACAGCCCGCCACGGAGCAGACACCCATTGTAGCGGCTTGGCCTTTTGATATGTGGGGGATTGATCTCATAGGGCCTTTCCTGAAAGCTAAAGGGGGAGCTCAGATGGTTGTGGTAGCTGTAGATTATTTTACAAAATGGACAGAGGCCAGAGCATTAACTTCTACTACTGAGGACCAGATCATAAGGTTTGTGACTGAAGAGATCCTTTGCCGCCATGGAATGCTGCGAGCTATCATTTCTGACCATGGGCCGCAGTTCAGGAAAAAGTTTCATGGTTTTTGCTCAAACTTAAATATCAAACACTGGCAGTCTGCGGTTTATAGGCCGCAATGTAATGGGCAAGTAGAGGCCGCCAACAAACAAGACCTGGAAATCTTATGTAAGAATATAGAAAAAAGGGGAGGTGCTTGGTTGGAGGAGTTATCTACGGCATTGTGGTATGTCAGGACGACAGTAAAAGGGTCAACAGGCGAGACGACATTTGCATTGATGTATGGCTCTGAAGCAATGGCTCCTGCAGAGATGGGGTTGCCAACTCATATGGTGACTTACTATGATGAGGTAATGAATGGTGGCAGAAGGTACAACGAGTTAGATTTATATGATGAGAAAAGGCTCAGGGCAAGGTTGAGAATGATTAATTATAAGCAAAGGATGAAGGCACAGCATAACAAAAAGGTGAACAAGAGGTCATTCAGCGTGGGAGATTGGGTTTTGAGGAGTCGCGAGATTAAGGGCGCAACAGCGGGATTTGCCAAGTTAGATCCAAAATGGGAAGGTCCCTTTCAAATTGCTAAAGTCGTGCGAGAAGGGACATATTACTTGAAGGAGGAAGGCGGCAAAGACATCCCGAACGCTTGGAGTGTTGATCACCTTAAGCGATATTATCATTGAAATGATAAGGGTAAGTTATTTATTTAATATTATGCTTGTTAGAATCGTTTCAAGATTGACTATTATGAATATATGGAGATTTTACTTATGAATGGAAGTTATACATGTCTTGAAAATGTTGAATGAAATGAAAGTATGAAATTTTATGACTTAAATTTGACTTGTTTTATTGTATTTTGTTTTACATATAAGTGATGAAATAATGATGTGAAATGAATAAGAAATGCGAAATGAAGGTCAAAGCAGGCAAAAAATAAAGTTTATGAAATAAGCCGCTAAAAGAAGAACAGGTAAGTCGCTGGATGTAAAGTTGCTTAAAGACAACTTCACTTTTTCGATGGGAGTATAAGTATATGGTGTTATCTCGCCAAAAAGACAAGAAGGTAAAGGGTTTTTGATGAATTATCAAAACAAATTGGCGGAGAAAGAAAAAAGAAGGAAAAGCAAGTCGCATGAAGTTGCAAAGTCTATCTCGCCTTTATGGCATGTAAAGATATGACTATAAACGAGGAAGGAAAGTCCATCTCGCCTTTATGGCATGTAAAGATGTGACTATAAACAAGAAAGTCTATCTCGCCTTTATGGCATGTAAAGATATGACTATAAACGAGGAAGGAAAGTCCATCTAGCCTTTATGGCATGTAAAGATGTGACTATAAACAAGAAAGTCTATCTCGCCTTTATGGCATGTAAAGATATGACTATAAACGAGGAAGGAAAGTCCATCTCGCCTTTATGGCATGTAAAGATGCGACTATAAACAAGAAAGTCCATCTCGCCTTTATGGCATGTAAAGATGCGACTATAAACAAGAAAGTCCATCTCGCCTTTATGGCATGTAAAGATGCGACTATAAACAAGAAAGTCCATCTCGCCTTTATGGCACGCAAAGATGTGACTATAAACAAGAAAGCACATCTCGCCTGAATGGCAAGTAAAGACGTTCCTAGAAGGAGGAGTGCATCCCGCCTGAATGATGTGCAAAATGTCGCCATGTGAAAGGAAACACATTTCGCTTTTATGGCATGTAAAGATGTGGCACAAGGAAGAAGCAAAGGGTAAAAAGGAAAAATTCTTAGAAAATTTGAAATTATCCTAAGTAAAAATGGCAAGAAGGCAAAGAGGAAATATAACGGCAAGATATGTAGCGACATATAACAGTAGTAAAGTCGCCTAAAGACGACTTCACTTTTTCGATGGAAATATAAGTATGGGGTACCTGTTATGCAAAACAAAGGTTTTTGATGAATTGATGTTGCTAGGAATTTCCTCAATCAGCAACAAGACCGATGTAGTCCAATCCAGTTAACTCGGCTCCTTCTTCTCGCCTGCACACCAAAGCAACGTGAACTAATCCGGGGGCGGCTCCGGCGTAGCCCCTCCGGCGTGAGGATAAGTCTCCGTTTATCACGAATCTATGAACAATAAGGAAAGGTGCTCTATATGTGTATGTGGGCGTACCTTTGGAATGATGACGATCCCTCATATATATACCTCCCTTCCCTCGTGCCATGCACATGCTATCCTCACGTGCTTATCTCGTGCAACGGTTAACCCCCCCTCATTCCACGTATCCTCATTTCATTGGCTCATGGACATGACAAAAAGAAAACCCAAGCATGTGACGTTCTTCTCTGACACACGTAGCTTTTCCCAATGCAAAATCGTTACAGTGGGTCCCATTTCAAAGATATTTATATGCCGTCTCTTGTATGTCGCATCCAACTAGAATCCAACTCTTGCCATATAATGTTTAAACTCATTATCTCGTTGCTCCCTCCCATTATCCCGCCGATATTGTATCTCACAGCTTGTCTATCATGCGGTTTAGGCGAGACACCTCGTTATCAATCCGTCTTTTTTGCGGCCTACCCACTCGCCGGCGAGATATCCTTAGATACATCTGTCGCTACTTTCTTCTTGGGCCTTATCTCGATTTGGGCCCCGTTCGGCCCTTTCCCGCCTATAGACTTGTATAAGCCCAATTCTTATTTTTGGGCAGCATCAATAAGCCATTGATTTATTTCAAAGAGATGTTTCACTTTCGGTTGATTTTTCGTGCATCTAAATTCATTTTTGTCTTGCAGGATATGGTGAAAGAAGTCCGGTGTGCACTGTATGTTACTCTTGCGGAATTCACATGAAATGTAGAAGACGAAAATGACTTAGAGAGGCTTATAGTGGAGCAATTTGAGGTTTGCCGGTGTAGATCTCGTCGGAGTTGTAAATCTCACCGGAATTGTTTATGGCGATGAAGCATGGTGGAAAGGAGGGGTGGCCGGAGAATTGGGAGTCTAAGGGTAGCCGGAGATTGGGAGACGGTCGCCGGAGTTGAGGAGGGAGACGGTCGCCGGAGTTGGGAGGGAGACGGTCGCCGGAGAGGGAGGGGAGGGGTTCACCGGAGTTGGGGAGGAGAGGGGGTCGCCAGATTAATAGATAATCGGAGGAAGGGTAGAGAGAGAAAGTAGAGAAAGAGGGGGGATGCAATGCGTGTTTGTGTGGATGACTGTGTGTAAGAGATGAGGACAGGTGGGTGTTTAATTAGGGATAGAGAGAATATATATGATGAGATAAAATATTTTATAAGACTAGGAGATAAATTGAAAATATCCTTATCTCATATGAGGTAAATACGATATTATAGGGGGGGGGGGGTGATTATAAAGTAATTTTCTCTAGTTTATAAGGTATGACAAATCGTATCTTCTTGGGGGTGGGGGGGATAATAATAATTTACCCAAACAAAATTGATTAAACAATTTTGTTTTACATTTCAATAGATACTGGGAATTTTTTGTTACTTGTGTCAATGCATGCTTCATTAATTTATGCTCCATAAACTTAATTATTAAAACATTTTTTTTTATATTGTCAATGTTTGGTGCCCTCTAAAATTGTCATCATGCTTTATGCCATTTGAGGAGCAATAATTTCTTTAGTCATTAATAGATAATCAATTACGAAGGCTTCAATATTCTTCTGCACAAATTTTATAATTTTTTTTTGTAAAAAGAAGTAAAAAGAGTTTTAAAACTTTAAAATTGATAGTGCGTCAGTTAAAAAAATAAATTATCGAATATGATTTGATTATTACTGAAGTCCTATATATATACGAGTTAAAACTGGCATATAATCGCTTAAAACCTTTAGTCAAACACACAAGTGAACATGCAATTTTAGCTTATGAATCAGAGATTTTAGCTTGTATAATACTAGTAGTTTTTAAATCCTATTTCACTTGATTTTTCCTAATATTATTATTATGAAAAACTATTTTTTTTTTATGTCAAAGCTGTGATATCTTTTCCTATTAAAAAACTAACAATAGTCCCTCTCCAATTTTAAATCGCTCTGATGAGCCCGGACCAGCTAGATCGGGTCCAAGCTCGGTCTGGTTCAAAGGCCCAGCATGATGTGGCATTCTCTAGACCGTCAAGGTCAAGACCGCGATCTTCTCCAGCGGTCTCCTCCCAGACTCCCGTGACCGCGAACATGGTGACCGCTCTATCCGTGGCCGCGTCAACATGGTTGACCGCGCCCAAGATATTGACTGCGAACTCAAACCAGCCTTCCTGTTATCTCACCAGCCTCCCGATTAAATACCAAGGCTTAGTGAGCAAGCTATCTTACTGGCTCTGACATGCAAGTTGCCGGCTCACTCCCATCGCATTTAATGCGGCTCAGTCAGGCGCCTACTATTGCGTTTAATGCGTCGCGCCAGATACACGGCTCTGTTCGGTCGAAACCTAACGGTTTATTTTATATCCGCAAGCGCACGGGCTATTGTAATATAGCGGGTGCAAGTACGAGTCGATCCCACAGAGACAGGGTTTACTTAAGGGATATTTTTGTCTTTAGAAAATATAGAAAAGATTGGGGGTAGATAAAATTTGTTTTAGAATAATAGAGAGAGCATAAACAGAAAATACTTTAATTGAAATCTTATAAAACGAAGCATTCTCGGGATTGGAAATCATACGCATATTCTTATTCATCAAATTGTCATTGTCTTAGAAATAAAATGTTTTCATAAAAAGCAAGGATGGTATGTTAAGCCTACGCTATTTCGGGCTAAGACAATAGCGTTTGTATTCTTCACTAATTATGTCCTAACTGTTTGAGAAATCCGTTTATGTTTGCCCCCGCCCTGTCACAAACGGGCATTCCGGCTTATCTCTAGCTGACCATAATTAGTAAGGATTCATTAAGGACGGAAGTCAACATACTTTCCATTAAAGGAACATCCCTAGGTCATTGAACTACTCTCGTGATCAATGAACATAGTTTCTTTATATGGTTCCGTCAATCGAGATTCTCCGCTAGGTACTTCTCTCAATTGACTGAATCATACAAATTGGATATCGCCAAAATGTAAGGCATTTAGAGAATAATATAAAGAGATTGTTTTAGAAGAAGAAAGAAGACAAGACTAAACATTTTTAAATGATGAATAAACATGCTTTTGAGTTTCCAACCCCAAGAATATGGGGGATTACTCACAAGCCATAAATAAACAGAAAAGTATAAATAGAGATTGAGTAAGAAAGACTTATGATTGCTGAGAATAATGCTTCACTTTTATTGCTTTTCCTCCAAAGTGATTCCAAGAACAAATAATGACTTTGATCTTCAAACTCCTTTGGAAAATTGTTGTTATAAATCTTTGTATCTTTTATTTCTCTAATATCAGTAATTTCTCTCTAAGAATTCGTATATAAGACTGATTACAAGGGTCCTATTTATAAAAGGGAGGAGACTCTTCAATTGGGTGCCATCAAAAGGTGCCTTTACATCTGCAGTCACGACTTGCACGGCCGTGTCAAGGATTTTGCACGGCCGTGTCCTCTTTGGCGCCAGTTTTGAATTTGAACTTGGAGACTTGCACGGCCGCTCCCAAAATAGCTGCACGGCCGCTCCGGGGTTGGCACGGCCAGGACTCTTCAGTGCTCGGCCACTCCATGGGCCAAAATGGCCGGCCATGGCTTATGATGCACGGCCGCTCCCATTTTTGCTGCACGGCCGCTCCCACTGGTTTTCAGTTTTGAGTGTTTATTTTGCTTAGTGTTTCTCCATCCTTTCGGACCAATTAGCCCAAGTATCCTTTAGATATAAAATGACCCTAAAACCTGTCTAAAAATGTATAAAACATACCAAAAACGTAAAATCTAATAAAATAGCAAAAGTAAGTAAAAAGTACTAAAAACTAAATGAAAAGTGATGATTTATTTATGTAAAAGTATATAAAAACTAGGATAATTGACTATATAATAGTCACTTATCAGGCTCCTGTCTACATCAGCGACATCCCCTCTGACAGTGAATCTTCCTTCCCTGACAGACTCAATCAGATGCGGACACGTGTATGCGGTCAAAGACCAAAGTGCCTTTTAGGGCTGACCTCATGGCTTACGTCAGCGAGCAGCTCCCCATTGCCTATAAATAGAAGACCTTTGTCCCCTTGGACAAGGTAAGTTCCAAATATACATTGTAAGCCATATTATTCTCAAACCCTAAACACACACACACACACACACACTCTCTAGGCATTCCAAGCCGTCTAAATCTCAGTGTTCTTACTCTCACACCCGAGGACCTGAGTTGGATTAACATCCAACTTTGACCTTAACGGTGCTTCGTTTGTGTTGTGTTCTTAGGTACCACCTCAACCAAATATATCCTGCCAGATATCCTTAACTGTTCAGACCCTGATTTGTTTGGCGTCATCACGCTCCATCATAGAGTTAGCATAGAACAAATACTTACCGCAGCAATCATTCCACTCCTAAAGCTTCCATCCGGAGATGGCTATGCGGGCAACCCGGATCGATCCCCTGCCCTTCTGAAGGAGGTTTGTGAGAGAAACAGGTCATTATCCGTCTGTTCCGTCGGGTGAAACGGGCTTAGCCCGGCCCACTTACTCCTTTCCATGCCCGCCTGTTTGGTCCGGATCAAATGATCCCCGGATTAAACAGGTTTCAGCCTTTTTTTAAAAAAAAAAAAGAAATTAGTAAAAGCTTGAAAAAATTAAAAAAAAATGATTTATAATTTAATAAACTATTTTCTAAATATATAAATCACTTAGTCCTTAATTTTTTATTATTTTATGCATATAAAGCTCATTATTATCTGTATGTAAATTAGTTTCCACCTTAATTACCAAGATTAATGTCGTTTTTAAGTAAAGATAACGAATTGTTATATGTATATTAGATGAAAATAACCCTCTAATTTTGTCACCAATTTGGTTTAGGATATTTTCAAAATACAAAAAAAAGAAAAGAAAAAAATGGGCCAAGCGGGTACGGATACAAACGGGTTGGGCGACCCGCGGATAAAGTCTGGCCCATGTGGGATATATTAATCCGGGCCTGATCCGTTGGATTGGCGGACTTAGGGATGGGCTAGACCGCGGGTTGACGGATTTGGGCCAAAAGGGCTCCGAACCACGAATTGAACGGGTTGACCGTGGGCTGGGCCCGAAATGGCCATCACCACTCCTATCCAAGGCCTAATCATCCACTTTCTTTATCTATTCTAAAATAAGTTTTTTTTTTTAATTTATTTTGCTATGAGTTTTAAAGAAAATATTTTTTTCTTTTTAATTAAAATAATTGTCAACAAGTTTTTTAATTAAAAATATTTTTTAATTTTGACTCAAAAGCATTCAACATTATACTTTACGAGTATCCATTACTGAAAAAAATGTCTTTTATACCATTTGTTTGAGAGAACAATCTTTAATATTCTCTATTTAAATATTTTTAGGATAATATTTTTTAATGGTCTCTATTTTAATATTTTCTCTAATAATCTTTAATTAAAGACATCATTTTTAAGTGGTCTCTATTTTAACTTATTATATTTATGTTAGAACTGTAATTATCGTGTTTAAAATATTTGTGATCCCATTGGCCTTAAATATAAGCAAAGAAATGATCCACAAATAAAATATAAGCAAATTGCATCATTTTCAATGCAAAACTAATAGAATGCAACTGTATTTAATACTTTTATGCCAAAAATATCCATAATTAATTATTTATTTTCAAAAACAACTGCACTTTTATTACACATTTAATATGAGGATAAATTAGTATTTTGACACGTTTTTATAAAAAAAATAAAGATATTAAGCTAATTTAACTACCATTTTAATATGTGTAAAGTTAATTTTTTTTGCTTATAATTGAGGGCGAAGGGAGTATATTACTTTCATCGTTAAGTTATACCACGTAATTATTGTCTTTTTTTTTTTTTTTAAACCAGTAAAAAAGTCCAAAATAACAACTACTAAACTAACCGAAGTAATGGATAAAGTAACAAATTTATCCTTGTTAATTGTTTTTATCCCATAATACTTCACTTTGCTTAATAAAATAATTGATAAAAATGAAACAAGTTTTAATGTAAGAATAAAAATAATATTTATAAATAAAAATGTATGATCCCTACTTTCCAAAATGTTTGCAGACAGGATACTCCCTCCGTCCCGAAACAATCTTCACAAACACTGTTTGCACTAGTTTTAAGGAGGGAGTATTATATTGAAAGTGTTGTGAGTGTGAAAATAAAATAGGAGAGAGAATGAGTGGAGAGAATAGTAAATTATAATGGTGTTGTGAGTATTAAAATAATGTAGGAGAGAATGAGTGGAGGGAATAGTAAAGATTCCTTTCTATTTTAGGTAAGTTTTAAATGTGTGAAGTAAGTTTTGGGACGCCCAAAAGGGAAAGTGTGAAGATTGTTCCGGGACGGAGAGAGTATATATTTTGTATCAAAATACTTGCAGTTTTACTATTTTTCATTATATTTTGACACACTTTGCCTAAGCTATCCTTATTTATGATTAGTTAGTTGTTATTGTAAAAGCATTTAATTGTAAGGTGTTTGAAATATTCAAAAGATATTTCAGTTTATTTGATATATATTGATTAATTATGTGTGAAAAATCTTAGAACTATAATTATTTTGGAATGGAAGGATCATTATTTTGGATCAAAAGTTTAATCCTAAATCTATGTTGGAGCTGAGGTAAAAGTATTTTCTTCCATGAACAATTCAATTTTTTTTTTTTAAAACTATATCTTGAGGTATTATTTATAAGTTTTTTCACAAGACTTCTTTTTTGCATTGTGACATTAAGGGGCATAATATTTTGAATGGCCAACCCAACAAAAAAAAACAGTGGACCGAAGCCACTTTGCTGGTGGGATGGACTTGGATCAAAATAGTTACTCACTCGAATAATTTGGTGCATTGTGACATTAAGGGGCATAATATTTTGATCGGAAAAGATTGTGTCAAGATTGGTGACTTGGGTTGCACAAAATTGGATAAAAATAAAGTTGCATTAGCTTTTTTTGGTACACCGGTTTTCATGGCGCCTGAGGTTACTCGTGGTGAAGAACAGGGGTTTTCAGCTGATGTGTGCCCACTTGGGTGTACGATTATTGAAATGGCCATCGGTTCTAGCCCTGATCGAAAATAGATGACCCGATTTCTGCTCTTTACCGAATTGGGTGTATTTATATGGATGGGTCATGAGGAGGTGGTGGGGCGGAGCTGGGGGAGAGGGGTAGGCATGTCTCCATAATTATAGGGGTTATGTGCTAAATTGAATTTAGGGCCCTTAATATATACTCCCTCAGTCCCATTCGAATTTGGACAAAGTTACTTTACACGGAAATTAAGAAATAACAATAAGATAATAAAAATGTGTGGTAGAAAATGAAGAGAGAGAATGAGTGGAGTTAATAGTGGTTGGTTGAATAAATTGTATGGTGGAGAATGAGTGGAGTTAATGAGTGAGTGGGGTATGCCCATTTTTTTATTATTATAAACTTTCCTTTTTGGGTTGTCCAAATTCGGATGGGACGCCCAAAAAGGAAATTTGTCCAAATTCGGGTCGGACGGAGGGAGAAGTGTTCAACTCATTTTCTTTCTTTTACTATATATACTACATTAAGGGTTCTATATTCAATTTAGCTTTACTATTTATTATATATATATATATATATATATATATAATAAATAGTAAAGCTAAATTGAATATAGAACCCTTAATGTAGTATATATAGTAAAAGAAAGAAAATGAGTTGAACACTTCTGTGGGAATTCGATCCTGGCACCTCAGGTATATATATAATGAAAGTTATCCAACCAATTCAGCAACAATACTTGCCATGGTATTACGTCTAAATTTATATATCTACTACTAGTATTTTTGGGCTAGGTTTTAGGAATGAGGGAAAATATGAGGCCTTATAAAATTATGGGCTCTGTGCAATTGGGCTCCTTGCACACCCTTAAAATCGGGCCTGGAGAGGGGCAAGAAAGGCGGCGGTGGTGGGTAGCGAGTGGAGGGTGGAGGTGGGGGTGATGATGAGTAAGCTGATGGAGGTGGGTAGATTGGAAGATGAGGAAGAAGATTGGGGTAGAGAGAGAGAGAGAGAGAGAGAGAGAGAGAAAGTGTGTGTGAGAAGGGAGATGAGGGGTAAGGTTTTATTTGGGTTTTTGAAATCTTTTATAAGTTATAAATCATTGAGGGATCATATGGTTAATTTATTTCATTTAATTTGCATTAAAACAACAACGAAATAATTTGTGTTAAAAAATATTCTTCGTTAAATGACACGTGACTTGCACGTGATTATTTAACGAAGTTTTCTAACAAAATTGGTTAAAAATCTTAAAATGTTAACAAAATATGAACTTTGAACCCTATATTGTAATTTGTGATAGAATTGAGCCTATTTTAGTAACACCCCCTAAACTTTGGGGCCCAAAATGTCATTCGCCCGTTACAAAATGAATGGCAACTTTTTTTAGTTATTGTAACCAATTTTTTTTAAAAAAATTTAAAAAACTAGAATAAGCCCATGTCCGAGGACACATTTTTTTTTTTAATTAAGTCCGTGTTCGAGGACACGTTTTATTTTATTTTATTTTATTTTAATTAAAAAAAAATTTAAAGGGAAAAATGGAAAAGGGACAAATGTATGAGGGCAAAATGGAAAATTCGGCACTTGGTACTGTTCATAGTACTGTAGCAAGTACCGTTCCCATTTATACTATAGATTCATCCGGTCATTTTGAGACATAAATAAATAGTACTCACTATTAGTGTTATGCCCTAGGCCTATAGTTGATAGACTTATGTGTTGACATTATTTATTATTATATGAGATGTTTATTGTTTGATTATTATATGTTTAGCATATTTGTTTATAATAATCTCCGTCCCTAATTATTAAGAGAATAATTAGTATAAATGCTAATGAATAATCATATGATGATTATATGCATAGAGATGCACATTAATTTATGGGTACTTGTTAGAGAACAAGTGACTGGACTTGACCCGTATGAGATTTATGTCATGATCAAATGTCATAATTAAATCTCATAAGGTTACTTCATTTAGTCTCTAGACCTGAGATTATCATGACCTTACATATGATGAAAGTCATGTTTGATTTTAGTCAAACGATATCTTAATACGATATTTATAAAGGCTAATTTTGGCATGATCAGATTCATGATGGGAAGGATGATAAGTAAAGATGGAATTTGTCCCTCGAAAGAGAGATGTTTTGCTTGGGCCCCTCGATGAGTGATAATGATGAAAGTGTATGGCCATACTCCAATGCGATTGAATTATCATTATACTCAGAATCGAGAAAGCATTGAACAAAGACAAGTTGATGAAGACCATGACTTGTGTTCAATATAACATCATGAGACAAAGGGAGAAATGGGAGTGTACCATTGGAAACGTGAACTCTTACGTTGCATTATTTGGGTAGACATAATGGCTTGCTAGAGTCCGCTTATGTCTTATGAGGCTCGATATGATCGAACTCATTGCCAACATAATGTAATCCTATTGGGTCACACACAATTAGAATGAATTGATTAAACCAATGGAAGAATGATTGAGAAAATTTCAGATCAGACATTAGTCATCGTGCGATAAAAGTTGTCCAAATGACCTGTCTGGTCGTGCGACAGAACATGTCCATGGGGCACGACTGGTCGTGCGACACTTCAGGCCTAAGGCGGTTTGACAGACTGGTTTCCTAATTTGATTAGGAAACAAACACCATACTATAGTAGTATAAATACAAAGGTCTGTCAACCCTAAAATAGCTAGCCGAATTTCTTGATAGAAAATCACAAAACATATTCTCAATATTATTCATTGATTTAAGAGATCTAGCAATTTTCAAGAGGTCTTTCTTGGTTCATTCAAAGGTGTGGATACCGAAAGAGGGTCTTCGCTCGTTCATCGATCAAGGCCTAGAGTTCAAGCATTCTGAAGAATGAAGTTTGTGATTAAAATCACATTATTAAATCGTTCGATAGCTCAAGAACGGAAAGCGTTCAAGGTTGGTTATTTCTATCTCATAGCATTCAAGTTAATTTGTATAGAACGGATCCTAGGCTCTTGGGTTTTATGTTAATTAGATGCTTAATTTCGCTGCGCATGGACCCGTAAAACCCAACAGTGGTATCAGAGCCCGATTCGTATGATTAAGTTTGAATTAACATGCTAGAAAAGTAATATAAATCGTTTATATGTTCCTTTGCATGTTATGTATGCGATAGATTGATTGTTTTTGAAACAATATGCCTAAATCGTGTTCTATTGATATTGAATTAAATCTGTTAAAAGTCGTTTGCATGATTTAATTGCTCTGTGATTTAGAATTGATTGAATTCTGAAAATCTGCAAATTGTCATCCTGTGTCACGCGACAGAACCTACTTCTGTCACGCGACACTTCTTGCCCAATCTGGGCAGTATCAGTTTGTTGAACAATCCTGCTAATTATGTGAATGTGTTTACAATCTGATATGTTTATGTGTTAATCTGGATGCTATAAATTTATGGAAATCAAGTTTATAGGGCTATGCTAGATTAATTCATTGATTATGCATGCTTAGTTAATTAAAATATGATTTTATTAATTGTTGCGATGCATGAATTATGTGTTCTTATGTATTAAGAATTTTAGATGTTTAGTTGAAACATTGTATTATGATTTCCTGAATGTTTAGATTGAAATATTAAGATTTTGGTTTATGATTGTTTATAGAAACAAGTCATATTAACGCAAAGTCTAAAAGGAAATTGATTGTTTATAAAAGGTATTGATTATGTTGCAAAATCAGAGCTGATTTTTGATTGTGCATGTCTAGGAAAGTTCTGTCGAAGGAGAGATTTGGTACTTAAGTAGTCCTCGTGGCTCACCTATCTTCCTGGGAACTTACCTGGTGCACAGTTATGACTATCTTTGCTGATATGCTTATAATCTTCTTTAAAGAACCTTCATTTAACTTTTAAGTTCTTTATGTCAATTCATGATTAAAACACTTGAGACCATTCGGATAGTTTTGGGTGGGCTTGCCATAGCAAGGTACTTTGATTCTATTTGAATGCGAGCAAGATGAGAAAATGGTGGTTCCTATACGTTTAAAGTGAATGAACTTAATTGGGTCAACAAAATGGTTTTGGACTCAAGGCATAAGATGAGATTAAAATATGCTTAGACATATGATTTCTTGAATAAATCTCATAAAAGATCTAAGAGTCATGTATGTGATCTGATTGATGTTTTTACCTAATTAATTTAGTTTTGAGCGGTTTGCCATAGCAAACTTGAAATTAAATTAAAGTTGGATCTTAGCCCATTAAATGTATATTATGCTTATTTGCATTGGAAGGTGTATAATTTAGTGAGAGCATTTTATGTAAATGCATTATACTTCTCATATGATATGTTTACTTATATGTGTTCATATTTTATGTATATCTTTTTGTAGAATAAATGGCATCAAACAATAATCATCTGTCACTGTGATCTCTCCTTGAGAAGGAGAAGTTGGAAGAAAATGGTACAAACTATATGGATTGGATCCGTAGCGTGAGAATTGTTCTCAGGAAAGAGGAAAAACTGTACGTTCTCGAGGAACCTATTCCACCTGAACCTGCTACCAATGCTACTAGGGCAGTGAAGGATCAATATCTGAAGCACAAGCGTGACTCTACAGATGTTGGATGCCTCATGCTCTCCGCCATGTGCAAGAACCTTTAGAAGGATCTTGAGCACTTGGGGACAGTTGATCTAAACAATCGACTGATGGAAATGTTTCAAGTTCAAGCTAGGCAAGAAAGGTACAACACAGTTAAGGTCTTGAACTCATGCAAGATGAGTGAAGGACAAGCTGTTGGTCCCCATGCTATTAAGTTGAAGGGCCACATTGAGCATCTTGAAAGGCTCGATTTTCCAATTAGCCAAGAGTTGGCTACCGACATAATATTGAATTCATTGCCCAAAAGTTTTAGTAATTTCATAATGCACTATAACATGGGAGGCATGAATAAAAACCTTTCCGAGTTAGTTCAAATGTTGAACACTGTGGAAACCAATATTGTCGAGAAAAAAACCGATCAAGTGCTGATGGTTAACAAGGGGAATGGTTTCAAGGGTAAGGAAAAGGCAAAGGTTGCTAATCCTAAGGCAAATGTTGCCAAACCCAAAGAGGCTGCCAAGCCTAAAGAGGCTAAGCCCAAGTCCTAAGAGGACGCAGTCTGCTTCCATTGCAATGAGATTGGACATTGGAGGAGAAACTGCACAAAATACAAGAAAGCACTGAATAAGAGCAAAGGAGTTGCTTCGACTTCAGGTATCTTTGTTATAGATATATTCCTATCTACTTCTAGTTCTTGGGTATTGGATACCGGATGTGAAACTCACATTTGTCTAAATGTGCAGGGTCTAAAGAACAGAAGGCTGCTTAAGGAAGGTGAAGTGGACCTACGTGTGAGGAATGGAGCAAGAGTTGCTGCATTAGCCGTAGGAACTTATGAAGTTACTTTACCTAGTGGACTAATACTTGTTTTGAACAATTGTTATTACGTTCCAGCTTTAATTAGGAATATTATTTCGATTTCATGTTTGGATAATGAAGGTTTTAATTTTCTTATATGTGATAAGAAGTTTTCCATTTACAAGAGTGATATGCATTATTGTACTGCTATTTCATTCAATGGCCTTTATATCCTTGATGTTGAAAATTGTGATAATGATGTCTATAACATTAACAAGAAATCTAAACCCAATGATGTAAATCACACTTACTTATGGCATTGTCGTCTTGGCCATATAAATGAGAAACGCATTTCTAAACTCCACAAAGATGAATTTTTAGACTCACATGATTATGAATCATATGAGACATGCTGTGAATGTGGTGCCCAAGATCGCGGCTTTCCTATTTTTTTTTTATTTTTTTTGGAAATCGCTTTCTCGTGTAAGGGGGATCACAGCCTCACATCGGTTTGGAAACATTCGATTTAAATTGAAAAACGAAGTCGCCACGCTATTTTGATTTCCTCAAAACTTTGAAAAAAAGGATTTGGGTCCGGAGGTTAAGTTACCCCTTGGGAAGAACGGATCGTCGTTCACCCAAGGAGCCTTGCCGAAGCAAGTCTTCCAAGATCCGATTTTTCATGCTTGCCTTAGTATTTTCCTGTGTGGGAGGTGTTTTTTGGAAAGGAGGGAATGTGTCAAGGTATCTTCCGGACGTATAAACCATGAGTTTGTTATTGCTCAGGATTCCTTGGATTTTGATATGTTCGGGACCTTAGTCCCGTTCTCATCTTGGACTTATGATCATCATGATGAGACCTTGGGTCACATGTGATCGGAATAGGGACACCGTTTTTATAGTCAAAGGATGAGACTCTTTAGAAAGGAATGACCTTTGCCCATCAATCCTACATCTTGAGACGATTTGAGCTTTGTCAGGACATTTATGCTCGTCTCAAGTGATGATCGGAGATGTGGGGCTCAAGTTCATCCTTTTCCAAAGGAGAATCCATCTATGGCATCTTTAAGTGGAGGAAATGATGTAAAGATAGGACCTTTACACCATTATACTTCAAGAGATGCTTCAAGTACCAAAGGGGACTAGGAGAGGGGTATAAAGATTGGATCTTTATACTCATCCTATGCCTTTTTGTGCCTTATGAAGGTCACTAGTCAATCCTTGGAGAGAGATCCAACCATGAGGGACATGGGGAATGCATTTTAAGCTAAAGATGACATTTTTACACTAACATATGTAATGAACATAATGCAAGCTAAGACTAGGAATAAAAATGAAGGACCTTTATGACTTCCTATGTCCTTTATGAACCTTTTAGGTGGACAATCCTTGGAAGCAAGGTCTATGGGAAGGGGGAAATAACATGCATGGATAAATATGACATTTTTATGAAAAAGATGATATTTTTATATGCAAAGATGACATTTTATATACAAAGATGACATTTTAGATGTATAGGATGCTATTTTCACATCACCATATGAGATATCTACCCTAGAACAAGCCCTTTTGAGGTCTTATTATTCATCCTTGGGTTGGATCTTTCATGGATCCTATGTGATAAAGGGGAATGGGGGTATATATGATTTACATGCCTAAAGATGTGATCTTTAATGACAATATATCAAATACCAAGCAAATAAATTGCAATATATAAAGCAAGGAGCAATATATCAAGTAATGACAAGTATATTTGAGGGAAAAGGGAAGGAGAGGTTACCAATGGTGGTGTCCCTCTATCTCCTTGAAGTTTGCCTAGGGAAGGACCAACTTTTGAAGGGTTTTAAAGAGGAGGGAGGTGATTTTGGTTGCTCTCAGCTCTCTGGAATTTCGTGGTGGTATTTTGGTAGAGTAACAATGCTGAAAACTCCTCTTTAAAATGAATAGAGGAGGCCTCTATTTATAGGCACTCTGGTGATGGCTAATGAAGCCGTGAGGCTGTAACCCCAAGGCTAATGAGGCCGTGCGGTCTTATCCCTTAATGACTCAGCATATTTCTAGAACCATGCAAGGTGGCATTCTAGAAGTTTTTTTCCAGCGAAGGACTACGTGAAATTTTAATTCCTAGCAAGTCCTTCACCCCTCGGAAGGTTTGAAAAAGTTCCCAAATTGCTCCTGAACTTTAGGAAGGTCCGGGAAATTGTCGGAAAACTTAATCGAAAGGCATGAGCCAGATTTGGGTACTTATAGAAGCCTCTCGGCAACGTTACTTGTAGGGCGAGTGGGGTTGTCGATAAAAAATTATCCAATATGGCGAATTGCCGAGACGAATTGGGTGACCAAGGTGGTCGAGTGGCTGAACCTTTGGAAGGCTACCTACGTATCCCGGAGGAATCAAGCCTGATCGTAGTTCGGAAAAGATCCGCTGGGGAAAGGGGTATCATATGTGACGAATTGGCTGAACCTAAGGTAGGCTTCCTACGTATTCCGGAGGAATCAAGCCAGGTCGTAGTTCGAAATAAGATCCGCTGGGAAATGGCGAAGAGAAACTGGTCTCTTGCTGGGGAAATAGAAGGGAAAGTGACCTAGGAGGTCAAGTGACTGATCCTACTGGAGATACGCTAGATGAAGGAATTTGACCTATGTGGTCGGATATCTGGATCTCTCTGAGAGGCTACTTCACCACTGAAAAGTGATGAAGGGAAAAGGGTGACCACTGCGGTCGGATAGCTGGACCTTTATGAAAGGCTGCCTCACCACTGAGGAGTGATGAAGGAAAAGGGTTACCACTGTGGTCGGATGGCTGGACCTTTATGAAAGGCTACCTACGTATCCCGGAGGAATCAAGCCTTGGTCGTAGTTCAAGTCTCACTAGATAGTTAGGAACAATGTCTAGGAT
Source organism: Adenophora triphylla var. japonica (assembly GCA_022495995.1). NCBI lineage: Eukaryota > Viridiplantae > Streptophyta > Magnoliopsida > Asterales > Campanulaceae > Adenophora > Adenophora triphylla. The sequence continues at coordinate 227,154 of JAFEMH010003799.1, forward strand.
CCTTGAGGTTTTGACGATTAATGGAGGAGTCACCTGATTTGACAATTAATGGAGGTTGTCACCTGATTGACAATTAATGGAGGTTGTCACCTGGTTGACAATTAATGGAGGTTGTCACCTGATTGACAATTAATGGAGGTTGTCACCTGATTGACAATTAATGGAGGTTGTCACCTGATTGACAATTAATGGAGGTTGTCACCTGATTTGACAATTAATGGAGGTTGTCACCTGATTTGACAATTAATGGAGGTTGTCACCTGATTGACAATTAATGGAGGTTGTCACCTGGAAAAACTAAAGCTTACGTCGCTATCTAGGAGATAGAGGTAGCTAAAGTTTGGAAAACTTGAGCGTACTTCACTATCTATGAGATAGAGGTAGCTAAAGTTTGGAGAACTTGAGCGTACTTCACTATCTATGAGATAGAAGTAGCTAAAGTTTGAAGAACTTGAGCGTACTTCGCTATCTATGAGATAGAGGTAGCTAAAGTTGGAAAAAATTGAGTGTACTTTACTATCTATGAGATAGAGGTAGCTAAAGTTGGGAAAACTTGAGCGTACTTCACTATCTATGAGATTGAGGTAGCTGAAGTTTGAAGAACTTGAGCGTACTTCACTATCTATGAGATAGAGGTAGCTGAAGTTTGAAGAACTTGAGCGTACTTCACTATCTATGAGATAGAGGTAGCTTAAGTTTGGAGAACTTGAGCGTACTTCACTATCTATGAGATAGAGGTAGCTGAAGTTTGAAGCTTTGACAATTCGGAGGATGTCACCTAACGTTTATTCCGTTATAACGGAAGTAACAGAGACGACTCGGGAGAAAAGCTTATTTGCTTTGGAGATAACGGATATCCTTTGGAAACAACATCATTCTGGTTAAGAAATAACGGGAGTTATATGCCTAAGTGGAAAGTCCAGGTGAATGAACGCTCTCCGGAAAAAAATAATGTTTTGAAAATTTCCGATTTTTGGGAGTCGCCACGCCGTTTTTAAAGGAAAACATTGAAAAACCTATTTTAAAGAGAATTTTGGGTTCGGGAGTCTGGTTACGTGTTTGGGAAGAACTTGAGAGTTCACCCAACACGCCTCTTTCGAGACTTTCAATCAACATTGGACAATTATAGACATTCAAAGTGTGTGTGCGATATGTGTCGACAAGTAAGGCATGCAAATTTGGAATTTCATTGATGGTATATGGACTGAATACAACTTGTGAGCCATGATAGGGGGCCACACCCTTTACATATGATGATTTTCATCACAAGGCAGAAGGCTGAGACAATCTTCTCAGGGAGCTTTGATGTCGTCCGACACAGGACTTCCCATGAAGGGGATGTCGGACGACATAATGCCTCATGGTCAGATTGCCTCTTATAATGACAAGGCTACTCTGGAACTGGAACAATATTATTTCACCCAAGGAAGACACTATTTGGTGGTCCAAGATCAGTTTGGGGGTTGATAGGAGTGAGCAAAGTCATGATTGACTTTTAATGATACGGATGTCATATGACATAGAACATCCGAAGTTGTCTATGTCACATGGCAAACCGCCTCCATCAATAGATCGCACCCAAACAGACCTTAGGCACTCCAAATAGTGGCTAATGGGCCAAAACTACTTAAGTAAGCTTTGAGTTACAAAGGAATCTTGACAGATCTGAAGTCCAAGAGCAGCTTTACAGCCTTCTGGGAACTCCATGTCGTATGACACAGGACCTTCAGAGAGTCCTGTGTCGTCCGACATGAGCAGCCTATTTCAGTGCCCTTCAGTCTGTTTGATTTCCCCTTTGTTCCCAAGGCAAACCAAGTAACTTTATTAACTGTAAGCAGTAATATAGTAGTATTATGTGAGTATTATGGGAGGATCACATGGCTTTAATGGCCAAATGTGATGAATCACATGTTTATGGCCATTTTTATGTAGCCATCACCTCCTAACTCAATGTAAATTAAGAAAGATTCAAACTTTAATGGTGAGAATGTCACCAAATGTTCAGATCTGAGGTGGGGAGAAGTGAATATGGAAGATCCACTTCTCCACCACCTTTATCATGCAAAAACCCCAATATTTCACATAATATGAAAGCAAGTAAGCGTGCAAGGTGATATGAGTGTATGGATGAGTTTATTAAAGAGAGAAAGGGTTTAGTGGCTACCTATTGTAGTCCACAAGGTAAGAACACCAGTAGTATGGTGCTTACCCCTTCAACACACCAACAAATGGAACCTTTCTTTGGATCTTGGCTTTGGTGTATGTGTGTGTGTGAGGAGGGAGGTGAGTGTGTGTGTATAAGAGAGAGAGAGAGAGAGACTCTATTTCTACAGAGTTTCCCCTATTTTACTGATATCCTCCCTAAACTCTCCAAAATCCCCCTTAAAATAATCAGCCATGCCATGTATTTATAGGCAGGCTGATGGGAAGACCCATGTCGTCCGACAGAGGCAGTTAAACCGCCTTAGTTTCGTCCTGTGTCGGACGACAGCGTACTGCTTTTTGGCACAGTTGGGCCGAATGGATGGCAGGCCCAATGGGTTGAATGGGCTGTTGGATAATTGGACTCAATTTGCTTTTTTAGCAAATACATGAGCCCAAAAATTAATGAAAGTGGACCCAAAACATGAGTTCGGGTCGGGGTACTCACAGAGCCCCTCGGCGACGTCACTTCCACGGAAAGTGGGGTCGTCGACACAATGAGGATCCCGAGCCGGACATGAACGGCGGGGAAAAAAGATGACCAATATGGTCAAGTGGCTGGACCTTCTGTGAAAAGGATTCCTACGTATCCCGTGGGGGAATCAAGCCGAATCGTAGTTCGTCAAAGATGGACGTTTGCGTCCCGGGGAAATTGACCATGATGGTCATGCGGCTGGACCTTTTACGAAAAGGATTCCTACGTATCATGTGGGGGAATCAAGCCGAATCGTAGTTCGTCAAAGATGGAATGCCAATGAAAGGCCACGGGTTTTGTACCCGAAAAGTGACTATTCGAAGGGGAGTCACCCCGAAGGTGGGCGTTTGTGTGATGATGTGTCGCCATTTCGCGGGAAAAATTCGATTTTTGCGTTTCTTTGAAAAACCAAATAAAACCCGGAAAAAGAACGGAGTCACCACGCCATTTTTGTTTTAAGGGCCAAAACTTTGAAAAATGCCCGAGATTAAAGATTTGGGTTCGGAGGTCATGTTACACGCCGGGAAGGACGTTAGTGTGCACCCGGAATGCCTCGTAAAACGAGTCTTCCAAGCTGAAAATCATTTGTGTGTGTGTGTGTGTGTTTTGGCCAAAATAATTTGAAACTCAGAAAAGTAAAAATTGGGATGTCTTTTTAAGACTTTAAACTGATCCCATGATTTTTTGAAAGATTTTTGGATTGAGATTTGGTACTCAAAAGACCTTTTGAAGTTGAAAGTCACTTCTGCCAGAATGAAAAAGGCAGTGGACCTTTGATTTTGAAATGGGTTCAAGGGCCTTAAAACTTCATAATCTGGATAAACTCAGAGAATGAAAGTTGTTCCAGACACCTTAAATAAGATTTGTGCGAAGGAATTTTCCATTTTGGAGAAGATTTTAGGGGTCAAAACCTTCTGGAAATCTCAGATATGAGATCTGGATTCCCAGAAGCTGATGAACTGGCCTCTAAAAGAAAATTTGAAAAGAGGAGTTTTACTCACCCAAAAAATAAAGTAAAAATATGTCTGGAAAGCTCTGGATGTTTTATACAAAAAGTATTTTGTAGTCAACACCAAATTCCAAGTTTATCTGTGTCCAAAAATTAAGACAATGGACTGGGGTCTTGGAAAATTGCTACTGGACAGCAACTTCTCAAGAAAGAAAATATGATTTTAAGGGGGGTTTTGCATCCATGCTTGTCCCCATTTCCCTAGGTTTTGGTTAGTGATCACTTGACATTTTAGTGGTGAATCAACTATACCAAACCATCCTTGGGGTACATTAGGACTAAGCACTTCATTTGCTTGGGAAGGAGAATTTTATCCTTTGAAATCAAGATTTGGTGCTTGAAAATGGTTTTTAGGGTTTTGAAAATGTGTTTTCTTTGCAATAAAGTAAGAACACTTTGAAAATAATGTAGATCCTTGTAGAAGATCATCCATGGAGATGAACTTCCATGGTGATCTTCTTGGATCTTAAGACAAGAAGATGAATGAACTACATTTTGTAGTTTGAAAATGCATGCATGGATGAGAGATTTAGGGTAAGAAGAGGGAGGTTATACCTATCTTCTTTGTGCTTTGTGTTTGAAGGCTTGAATGCAAGAGTGTTTGGGTTTGATTTGAGTGAGTGAAAGTTGGGAAGATTCAAGAGAAAAAGGTGACAATTCTTATAGAATTCTCACTATTTTCTCGAGTATTTTCGCCAAATACTGTGAATTGTGTTCTTGTTTTCTTTTTTTTTTTTTGTGACTGGAGGGCTCAATTTATAGCCCTCTAAGAATTACAAAGGTATCCGCGCGGATGGGATAGGTGGCGTGCACTGTTCATTAAATGCTGCTCCAGGCTTTGGACATAAGGAATAAAATTTAAAAATTCCAACAGAAAATGTTTTTCAACTTACTGTTTCGGGATTTTCTTAATTCTTTTTCTTTTTGAGATTCCTTTGAAGGTTTATCTTTAAATAGCAATGCCCATTTTGCCCTCACTTTGTTAGAAAAGTTAGGATTGTTAGGAAATGTTAGGAAATGTTAAAACTTTCGTTAATTTTCTAACGAAAATACTAACAAGCTCAAATTGGAGCACTTACAGTAGCCCCTCGGCGACGGCGCTTTCGAAGGAAGCGGGGTCGTCGATAAGAGTAAGGCTTCATATTTGACGGGATGATCGGGTGATCGGGTGGCTGAACTTATTTAATAGGCTACCTACGTATCCCGAATGGGAATCAAGCCAGTCGTAGTTCGGGTCTTCGACCCTGGAGATGATGGCGTTTTAGGTGCCTCGAACCTGATGAGCGAGTTCTGCAGTCGGTCGCTGGAGAGAAACTCTGCTGGGGGTAAGAGATGATCATTTTGATCGGAGTGCTATCCGCTCTGCTGGGGATGACTGTTTTTGGTCTGGTGGCTATCCGCTCTGCTGGGGATAGGAATGACCATTTTCGGTCTGATGGCCATCTGCTCTGCTGGGGATGACTGCGATTTATCGCTTTCCTAGTGTTGTGTGTGATAGCGTTTTAGGTGCCTCGAACCTTGACGATGGCGTTTTAGGGTGCCTCGAACCTTGACGATGGCGTTTTAGGTGCCTCGGACCTTGATGATGGCATTTTAGGTGCCTCGGACCTTGATGATGGCATTTTAGGTGCCTCGAACCTTGATGATGGCGTCTACGGTGCCTCGAACCTTGGAGATGGCGTTTTAGGTGCCTCGAACCTTGGAGATGGCGTTTTAGGTGCCTCGAACCTTGGAGATGGCGTTTTAGGTGCCTCGAACCTTGATTGTGAAATGGCCTTTCGGTGGACTTCGTCTGCTGCCGAAGGAAAGGGTGACCGTTTTGATCGAGGGGCTGGACCTAATGATAGGCTACCTACGTATCCCTAGTGGGAATCAAGCCCTTTCGTAGTTCGAGATCTACTCGAGATTCCGTTGGCTTTTGGGATTCCGTTAGGTTCGCTGAGGATTTTGTTAGCCTTTGCTGGGGAAAATCAGACGTATTCGTAGGGGAAATCGGTCTTACGTTTTACTGCCGGGGGTAATTTTGATGAAAGATACGGGATCTCGTTATCTTTCTCGGGGAAATCGGTCTTACGTTTGACTGCCGTTTGATGATTTTGATGAAAGATACGGGATCTCGTTATCTTTCTCGGGGAGATCGGTCTTACGTTTGACTGCCGGGGAATAATTTTGATGAAAGATACGGGATTTCGTTATCTTTCTCAGGGAGATCGGTCTCACGTTTGACTGTCGGGGAATGATTTTGATGAAAGATACGGGATTTCGTTATCTTTCTCGGGGAGATCGGTCTTACGTTTGACTGCCGGGGAATAATTTTGATGAAAGATACGGGATTTCGTTATCTTTCTCGGGGAGATCGGTCTTACGTTTGACTGCCGGGGAATAATTTTGATGAAAGATACGGGATTTCGTTATCTTTCTCAGGGAGATCGGTCTTACGTTTGACTGCCGGGGAATAATTTTGATGAAAGATACGGGATCTCGTTATCTTTCTCAGGGAGATCGGTCTTACGTTTGACTGCCGGGGAATAATTTTGATGAAAGATACGGGATCTCGTTATCTTTCTCGGGGAGATCGGTCTTACGTTTGACTGCCGGGGAAAAATTTTGATGAAAGATACGGGATTTCGTTATCTTTCTCGGGGAGATCGGTCTTACGTTTGACTGCCGGGAAGGATTTTCTTGACAAGGGGTTGACTTTGGTTAACTTTGGTTAACTTTGTCAAGTTTGGGACTAAACTGCAGAGTCCTGAAATTTTAAAGGGCAAAAGGGTCATTTTGACCCTGACAATCTTATCCGCGCGGATAGGAGCGTATTCCAGAGGGTTTTAATGAGGGCCAACGCCCTTCCTCTTCCCCATTCAGTTTTTTCAAATTTTCTGCAATTACGAGAGAGAGAAAGAGAGAGCCGAGGGAGGAAGCCATTGAAGGCCAAAAAGCTTGAAAATTCTTCCATTTTTCTTCGATTTTCAAGCAATGGAACACGGGGAAGGTGTTTTTCAAGGCCAAGGACGTGGCCCGGTAGCGGAGAGACGATTGGAGCTCGTCCGGATGAGGAGGCACTATACTCTTTCGCAATCGATTGCGGAGGAGCCCTACCCCGTTGCTTGGCAACATTGGGCTTCTGATCCGAGTCTCCGAACGGTATACTTCGAATCTTTTCATTCCCTTTGTTGATTTCTTGCTTGAAATTGAATTTTGGGTGATTTTTTGAATTTTTTTTTTTGAAAATTCGAATGATTGATGTTCTTGGCTTTGAATCTTGATTTTGATGCTTTGCATGTTGTAATGAGTATATGAGTAACCCAAAATGTGCATTTTGCTTGGGAAAAAGAATTGGCATTTTCGCCATTTTTTTTTTAGTATCCGAAAATTATGAATGAAAATTGTGATTTCTTTTTTGAAATTTGAATATTGATTTTCATGATATGCATGTTGCAATGAATTTGTGGGTGTCCCAAAATGTGCATTTTGCTTGGGAAAAGAATTGGCATTTTCGCAATTTTTTTTTTTTTGAAAATTCGAGAATTGTGATTTGAAAAATGATGCAATGCATGCATTTTGTTTGAAAAGAATGGGCATTTTGCCAATATGAGATGATGATGATATGAATGTATGTATGATTTTTTTTTTTTTGAAAAGTGGGACGGATTTTTCCTTCTGTTGAATGTATGAATGTAGGATTTTTTTTTTTTTGAGATGATGGATGATATGCATGTATGCATAGAAACTTCTTTTTTTTTTTGAAAATGGGACGGAGTTTTTACTTCCGTTGACTCTTTGAATGAAATTTTTTTTTTGAATGATGGATGATATGCATGTATGCATAGGAACTTCTTTTTTTTTTTGAAAATGGGACGGAGTTTTTACTTCCGTTGACTCTGTCTTCTTTTTTTTGTGCGAGAAAAATGGGGCTATGCTCATTGTATGCTGTTATGCTGTCGACTTTTCTTTGAAATTTCATGATGCATATGTATGCTCTTTTTTTTCGTGCAAATGCAAAATTTTTTTTTGACATTTTCTCTCTTCTTTTTTTTTTTTATTGCAGGGTGGAAACAACTACGTTACGGAGCAGCTGAACAAGATGAAGACTCGAGGATCAGTGGAGTCTGTAGTTGACTTGTGGGACCGGCTTCCGAATGCGGGCCGAGGAGCTTTGCCGAGTCCGAGACAGATTGTTGTTGAGACCGGGCTTTGGGAGTTCATTGAGTGCTTGAGGGGATTGGTCAAGTTCCCTAAGAGCAAGGGCTTGATGTTTGCTTTGGCGCAGCACTGGTGGGATGCGACCCACACGTTTCACTTCTTCTGGGGCGAGGCTACGGTTACGCCTTCTGACTATGCTGCGATCACGGGTCTGTCCTTCAATGGACGCAGCATTGAGTGGCGGGACGGCTATAGCGACGCGGATCTGCAGGCTCTTCTGGGATTTTCCCCTATTCCCAAAAAGGGGATGGGGATGGAGTATGCCGTGGTCTACGGGAAGATTGTGGAGACCATTGTGAGCTACGAGGCTGGGGAGGAGAGGATAGGCGCTGAGCAGATTGCTAGGGCCTTCTTGTGGTTTGCTTTTTCGAGCACCCTTTTTGGACATGCTGAGGGGACGGCAGTCTTTGCCTTGCTGAGGTCCTTGGAGGACATGGAGATGGCTGGAGACGTCTCCTGGGGAGAAGCCGGGCTGGCAGAGCTTTACTTTGCTCTCGATAGGTACAGCCGGAAGGCTGTGAGCTCCTTGTACTGCTTTGAGTTTGCCCTGGAGGTATAAGCTCTCTCTTTGCTTTCCCTTTCTTCTTGAGCACACACTTTTCTTTTGCACTGGATTGATTTGATTTTTACCTTTCGCAGGTATGGGCGTTGGAGTTCTTCCACGTCACGATGTGGCGACAGCCGGCGGAGTACGTCGGGGCGTATCCGGCCATGCGCTCCTGGTCCAAGCATGCCCGAGAGAAGATAAGCTCCAGGGGGCGTACGACTCTCAGATACGCGGATTGCCTTCCTTTGACGGAGGCTGAGACGGATGAGAGGATGATATTTTATCCCTGGGATCGTTTCGAGGTGGCGCAGCTGAAGGGCGCTGAGATTTGGACTGTGCAGCGGAGGATTCTGAGAGGTCTGACCTGCGATGCCTATTATCTGGGAGAGAGGGTGACGCGCCAGCATGGCGTGAATTCGCCTTTGATGACACCGGTGGAGCCTCCCGCCGATATGATGCACCCGAGTGACAGATCTGCGACCTGGGATGATTACCGAGCCGGCCAGCACTTCTCGGCATTTGTGGCGACTGAGCCATACCCAGTATTTGTTTTGAGGAGGCTGAGGATGCCCCAGGTTCTGGATAGAGAGGGGCTTGGGATCCCGCGGTACCCTCGGACGGATTTTTCATATGTCCAGGATGGGGTCCGATTGAGGGTGCAGATCCCTCAGCCTGAGCGGCTTCCACGAGCTTTCCGGCCTCGTCCGGGTATGAAGGTATGGCTTCTCCTTCCCTCCTTTCTTTTTTTTTTGCTTTTGTCTTTTCTTTTCTTTCCTGTCATCATTTTTCGCTTCAACTGTTCCTGACGCTTTTGCTTTTGTGCAGTTTTCGGAGGTGGTCGTCGAGAAGCTGACGAAGCAAGTAATCGGGGCTAAAAGATTTATCAGGAGGATGGTTGCTTGCGGGGCTCCTCAGGCTAGAGCGAGGCGACCACGGCCGGCGCCTGTCAGGCGGGAGGCTTCCCCTATTCGTTCAGAGACATCTTCAGAGACTCCTCTGTCTCCTCTCATTGATCCCCGCGCGGTGCTGCCTTCGGATCACGTCATTCTCGGGGATCCACACGGGCAGGGACACGTTTGGCAGCATGGCGGGTCGTCTTCGTACGTCCAAGAATCCGACGCCTTCACCTTCGGATACGATTTTTTCGCAGATCTTGGCTTGCCCTATCAGAGCGTGCCGGTTGGTCCTGACGAGCCTCTTTCTGGAGACGAGGACGATTCTGAGCCCGAGATCTTCAGGGCTCCTGAGGAGGCGGGCCCGAGTCGCAAGAGGGACCGGGGACAGACGTCGGGCGCTAGGGACTCTGATTGATTTCTCTTTTTTTTTTTTTGAGATTGAGATTTGTACAGCTTATGCACATTTTTTTTTGATGTAATAATTTAGGATTATTGTTACCTACCTCTTTTTTTTTTATTCGATTTTTTTTTGCACACTCTCTTTATTTATGGAATGTAATAATTTAGGATTTTATTTTTATGAATGCAATGCAGTATGAATGCAATGTTGCGTGAGCCTTGGTTTCTTGGCAAGGGTGTTAGTGTTTGGTATATGGACTGGTTCGGGGAGGTTTTTTTTTGCACAGGTTTCAAGCAACCGGGACGGAATATTCTTCTTTTGGTGCAGCAGCTTGGACTGTTGCAGATTTTTCTGATGAAAGACAATCATGTCCGCGCGGAGGAGTCCTGCATCTGACATTGTCCTTTAATTTTGCTTCAGATCTGGTTTTGCTTTATTTCAAATTCAAATATCCTCTTCAACCTCCAGTCCAAACAGCCATTTTCGGGGAGAGAGAGAGAAAATCCATGGAAAACCTTAGAAAAGCTCCATCAAAATTGTCCCAAGAATCCCAAATGTCATTTTTCAACAAATTCAAGGATTGGTCCCGGGAGATTATGCATGAGAGGAGGTCCTTCTTTGAAGAAAGGTATAAAGTGAGGTGCTTATGGTCTCTCAAGGAATTGGTTCCGGACTACGACCTCTTGAGAGCTTCTTCCTCATTTTGGGATACTAGAAGGCATGTCTTTTGCCTTTCCTTTAACGAGATGGTCCCAACCGTCGAAGAATTTCGGGCCTTGCTTGGTGGTCCGGAGGTGGAAGAGATAGCGGTTCCTTTGCCCGGAGGGGCTTCTTTCGTTGACAGATTGTGCATCCTCCTTCATCTTTCCCCGGAGGAAGCGCAAGGTATGATCCGTGGTCCCGATCATTTTGATATTTCCAGTCTCCCTGATAGATTTAGGGGCTTAGGCTTGCTCGACGATGCCTATTGGGATGCCTTTGCACTTTGCATGTTCGGGACCTTGTTCATGGTCTATTCTTTTGGGATCTGTCATCGGTCTCTGCTGGATGTAGTCGTTCATTGTCGCTTGGGCAGAGATGTTGTACCTCTGATCCTGGGGGAGACTTTCCATGCTCTTGATAGATTAGCTACCGGGAGGCGGTATATGCACGGGGGCAGCCCGTTCCTCTTGACCCTGTGGCTGATGGAGCGCTTGGGGATTCTTCGGGAAACTCCTGACATGATCAAGCCTTGGACATTTGCCAGGAGGGGGGTTGCTGTAGATTTTGATGATCAGGGCTCATGGGAGCGTTGGATGGCTGGTCGCCAGACAGAAGATATCAGATGGTCAGTGCCTTGTTGGCGGGTGGAGACTCGCAGAGTGCTTCAGGACGGGTCTCATGTGGTCATGCTTCCGGGGCTTTCTCAGTCCAGCTTCTATATTCCGTCCTTGGTTCTGAGACAGTTCGGCTTGGAGCAGGTTCCTTTGGAGGACTTTGATGATATAGCCACCAGGGTGGTGGCTTCTGCTTCTATGGATGATCCTTCGGTGTTTTCCTTTCTTTCCCGAGCATGGAGGTATGACGTCTTTCCTCCTCGGGTTATCCTCAGGCGTCCGAGACCGGTGTTCCTGACCACTTGGTACCTGGATTGGTACGAGAGGCATTTGGGAGAGACTCAGATGGCTATTTTGAGGCGGCGTGAGGCCATTGTGGGTGCGGAGGACCTGACAGTTTCCGAGAGGAGGAGGGCCGAGGCGAGGGCCAACCCTCATGACAGGAGCGGAGATGTGGTGACCGATTATGAAGCTTATGTCAAGAGGCAGGAGAGGAGGACTCCTATGCTACCAGCTAGGCTACAGGAGATGAGAGATGACGCTAGGGCTACTAAGGCCCTGACAGAGGCTGGTCTGATAGATCCTGTTCCTATACCAGAGCTTGGTAGGAGGAAGACCGACATTTTTCCGGTTCAGAAGAAGAAGACTCGAAGGGGGAAGAAGAGGGGAGAGGCCAGTTCGAGTGGCATGGAGTGACTCTGAGGTTTCCGAGTATCCCTTTCTTGTCATGGCAGACACATTAGTTTGATTATGTATCTTAATTTCTTTTAGCAGGTTGCCAGTTGTAGGAATGAATCGGGCTTAGACTCATCAAAAAGCTTTTAACTTGTAATGAATATTTGAATTGCTTCAGAGTTTTTCGAGACGCTTTCATGGTCTGATCAGTGTATTGATGTCAAAGTATGACTTTTATTTGTGTTTTAGACCGAACCGTTTCCGGCTGCCTACGTTCCCCTCATTTTGAGGAGCTCAGGTCTTCGTAGTTCAACCTGATTTTTTTTTGTTTTTTTTTGTTGTTTTTTTTGTTTTTGTTTTTTTTTTGGTGCAACCCTGTTTTTTACCTAGGCCGCCCTTTTCGGGTTTTCAACCTAGTTGGGTATTACTCTTTTAGCACTCTTTTTTTTTTGACTCAGCATTTTTTTTTACGCGTAGTATCTGCGCAGCTTGTCACCATTCACTGGGTGTACAAAGGGATTTCCGTCGAGGTCTGCAAGTTGCATGGCTCCTCCGGAGAAGATCTTCTGGACGACGTATGGCCCGACCCAGACAGGCTCCCATTTGCCGAGGGGGTTGATACGGACTGGGGGCTTTTCTTTCAAAACGAGATCACCTTCTCGGATCTCCCGATGCTTTACTTTCTTGTCAAAGGCTCTGGCCATTCTCCCTTGGTAGGCTCGGATGTGTTCCATGGCCTTCAGTCGGCGCTCATCTAGCAGGGCCAATTCATCATGGCGACTCTGGAGCCATTCGACCTCGTTGATCTGGCTTTCCAACAGCACACGGAGTGAGGGGATTTCTAGCTCGATTGGGAGTACGGCTTCCATTCCGTATGTGAGGGCAAACGGTGTTTCCCCAGTTGCCGTTCTGACTGATGTTCTGTAGCCCCAGAGTGCCAGGTGTAACTTCTCGGGCCAATCTCTGCCTTGGACAGCCATTTTCCGGATGATGTTTTCCAAAGTCTTGTTTGCTGCCTCGACGGCTCCGTTGGTTTGGGGCCTGTAGGGAGATGACTTGTGACGGGTTATTCGGAATTCTGCCAGCAGCCTGTCGCATTCCCCTTCGAAGTGGGATCCATTATCTGAGATGATTTCGGCTGGCAACCCGTATCTGCATATGATGTTCTCTTTGATGAAGAGGGCTACTTTCCTTGAGTTGAGGATTTTGTAGGATTTTGTAAGGCATCCTTTCCAGTTCCTTCGAAGAAATCACCAATCTGCGTCTCTTTAGGCTCTTCCGCAGTTCCCAAATTCACACTTGTCAAAACCTCTTCGGCAGCTTGGGCTCGATTTTCCTCTTTCCGGGCAACCTGCTTAAAGATTTTTTTTTGTTTGATTTTTTTTTGTTTAATGTGTCTGCTTCTTTATCTAATGAGTTATTATTAAGTGTTTTTTTTTATTAATTAATTCATCATTAGTTAAAGTGGCAATCAAGGGATACTCAGAAAGGTTCGTCATTTCATTGAAAACGAAAAGGAATACAGCGCTTGCTACAGACTCGTAGTCTTCAGGCGTAAGGCCATCGGACGACCCTAGAGACTTGACCTTAACAATGAGAGACTGGGAGGACTTGTCCTAGATTGACACAAAGGGATGGGGGACCAATCCAGGCTTGGTGATCATTTCTTCTTTGGTCGCGGACGGGCCTGAGAGAGTTTCCCGATTCTTTAGCGGCATTGCTGTCAGTGATCTCATGACTCGGGGGATGTCTCGTTTCTGTTCTCCTCCCTCGATCATTGCTACCATTTCTTTGACTGAGCTGAAGTCAATCAGGTCTGGCACCTGGATCTCTTCCCCGAACAACTGTTGCATGATCGGACCATCCCAATCATCTGAAAAGACTTCTGTGGCTTTGACTTTTGGCACGGTCAATTCAAACTCAGATTTCGGACCTTCCTGGGCAGTAGGAATAGTGGTTGTGAGCTTCTCGAACTGTTCCACTAGGCTTGGCACGCCTTTGAAAGTGTACTCACTTCTCATGGTAGTGGTAGCCCCGGGTATCTTGGGTAGGTCCAGGAACATTCTGCGGACCGGGTTAGCTTTGGCTCCCCTGAACTTGTTGAGGCTATCCTGTAGCTTTAGCCATTCTTCTGTAGGAGTGGGTTCTGTGATGTTACCCGGTTGTGTGGGACCCTTTACAAAGTAGTCAGCCAAATTAGGACTGAAGGGGAGAGATTTAGGGTCGTCGACCGGGACCCTTCCTGTGATGGCTTCAAATCCTTTTCCTTTTGCAGTGTCCACCGAGGAGGCCTCATATCCCAGGCCGTGGCGAGTTTTCTGTCCTTTCACCTCGATGAGTTTGTGAGTTCCTTGTTGGTGCTTCCCCAGACCGAGGCCAGGTAGATAGCTCATTTTTCTCATCATTTTCAAGACCGGTGGGATTTTATCCCGAGTGATCGTCAGATCTATGTTGCACACTTGGGCTTTGGGAGGCTCGACCGTGAAGCCAGTTAGCATGAGACCTTCCTCGTCATGTTTGATTTCCAGAATAGGTATTCCACCCGTATCTGTGCCCTCTAAAGTGACTAAATCTCCGTAAATGGTTGTCAGGTCCCCATTCGAGACGAATTTCACGCACTGGTGGAGGCTTGAGGCAACCCCCTTGACCTGATGCAGCCAAGGTCTTCCCAATAAGGCATTAAAAGTGATCGGGATGTCAATAACCTGGAATTCCACAGGTATCAATTTCTGGCCAAACCAGAGGTCCAAGGTAGCAACTCCAAGGACTGCTCGAGATGTTGAGTCGTAAGCTTTGACTGTGAGGGAGGAAGGCTTCAAGTCTGTAGTCTTGATATCAAGCAGGCTCATGATCTTTGCCGGGAGAATGTTCATTCCGGACCCATTATCAACCAGGACCCGAGGGAGGCGTCGTTCATCCAATTGGACTGTGATGAAGAGAGGCTCGTTATGATCAGCCCCAAATTGAGGGAGGTCGAGATCTGTGAAAGTGATTATGTTCCCGTAGTGGATGTTTCCAATCAGCTGTACCACGTCATCGGGAGTAGCATCGATAGGGACCAAAGTGCGAGCCAGGCTTTCTTCCAGCTTCAGCTTATGGGGATAGGACGAAGTGAGTAGAGACCAGAGGGAAATGTTGGCCTGTGTCTGCTTCAACTGGGTGAGCACGGGATCCTCTTTTTCGGGGTCTGGAGTTTCAGCTGTCTTAGCATAGGGGCGGCGATCTTCTTTCGGTGCTTGATCTGTGGCCTTCTTATCTGCCTTGGGATTTCCTTGGAAGATCTGCCCGGATCGGGTCAACAGGTTAACTTCCTCATCAGTTGCTTCTTGGCTGGATTTCTTGAGTGCTGCTAGGGTCAATGGGGGAGCCTTTTTGGCTATCGGCCACTGGTTCTGACGGAGTCTAGCAACAGTGAGGGGCTGAGCTGTACTGGCCCCTTCAGGCGGCTCTTGCCTGGGCTGCTTCCCAAGTCACAGGCTTTTGAGTCTGGGGTTGTGTTGTTGCCCCTTGGATGGCCCACAGAGCTAGGGCGTCCTCCGATTCGCTCCCATAGTCTGCCTTGCTCATAGTTATCATGCAACAAGAGTCGCTATTGTCGGGACTCGGCGGCTTTTCGATCTCATCCCCTGGATGGCCCACAGAGTTATGGCTATCAGCCTCCATTTCATCGTACATCCTTTTTCTTTCGATCTTGCAAGTAGGGCAGCCACAAGTGAAGGATAGGCAACGTTCCCCCTCGGAGTTTGATGTAGCAGCTCGATAGATCTGTGTCCAAATAAGGAGCACCCGGGGTCCATTGTCGGGCACTGGAGCAATTAGGAAGGCGTCATGTGGATTCATAGGTATGAAGGCCACTGGGGAGACGTTCAGGTCAATAACCCTTTTCAGTGATTGCAAGCACTCGCTGCGCTCAAGCGGCCCGGTTGTGACCCTTACGGTTGTTATGCCATCCGTTCTCGGGAAAGAAGAAAAAGATCCGATGACGTTTACGAATTCTTCATCTTCTGGTGGCTGAAACCCTCCATTCTCGACCAGTGCTTCAATAAACCCTTTCCATTCACCAGTCAGGTTCTTATAAGGAACGTTGTGTTCTAGGATTTCGGATATGTACGGATCTGGGCGCGGGCTTTGCTGTCCCTCATCCTCTGAAGTATCTGGACACTGACCACAGGTGCATCTTAAGAGGTGCAGCTCTTGGGGGTCCATCCCTACTGGCATTTGACTTGCATTTTCTGGTGGTCCTTCATCGTCGCTTGCTGACAACCAACCATTGTGTCTGGCTCCCATGGGTTCATTTCCGGCCTGATTGTTCCAGATTGTTTCCGGATCTGGGGCCTCAGTTGACTCTTCGCTCTCGTCATCATCATCGTCGTCGCTGTCATCGGAATCATCTTCCCATACTACCGGGATTTCGGCTGAGAGGGAACGCCGATCGAACCCGTTAGGGGAATATGGGTGCGTGCAGCCGCATAAATTGTCATATGCTCCCATTCCCGGAAGTGGTAATTGCGATTTGGCTTCTCCACCCAGAAACTGCGGGGGAAGAGTGAGAGGGGGTGGCACGTATTTGACACCAGGTAGAATGTAGAAGGATTCTTCCTCCTCTGATTCTTCAGTTTCACTGCCTTCGGGATCGTATTCGACTTCTCCAATAGCCAGGGCTGCAGAAGTGTACTAGCTCCAGATGTTCTTCGGCTTCTTTGCTGATAAGCCCCGCAGGCGCCGCCTGAAGCTTTCTTGTTCAATCTTTCTTGATTGCTCTAACCATCTTGTGTAAATGGTTCTTTCATGTTTTGACGGAACAGCCCCAGTTCTTCGGTTTTCCCTTCATCCGAGAAATAGCGGGCCTCGTATTCTTGCAGGAAGTCTCTGACATGAGACCAAGATGGGTTGATGCGTTCAATGTCCTCAAGGCTGAGGGGGAATCCGAATTCAGGATCCTCGACAAGGTTGGCCATGGGTATTTGGGGACCTTCATCAGCATCTTCCTGGGCATGCGAAGGTTCTCCGCATTCAATCATGTTCACCTGATTATGGTTCCTTGGCAGAGGATTTTTGACTATATTAGGTCCCTCGGGGCCTTCCAACTTTCCTTGCTCTATCAATCCCTGGATTGCCTTCTTCAAGTAAAGCAGTTGTCAGCGATGTCGTGAGCTTGATGAAAAGCACAATACTTTGTAGTATCCACGGGAGCATTCCGGGATTCTGGGTTGGAAATTCTCCGAAGGCCGCAGCAAGCCTTCCTTCACCAGTCCCCCTAAAGATGTCATTCAGAGGCATTCCAAAGTTTTCGAGGTTCATGACCAGTGGCCTGGGCTCGGCTGGTTTTCTGGGAGAAAAAGCAGTTGTGTTATTACATTCCTGTCCGCATAGTTAATCATTTCTTTGCCTTTAGCAGGAGCAGGGCGGTTTGCAGGAGGAGCCCGATATCTTGCAGTAGGTGCAGCGGGTTGCTGATTGTAGGCCTTTTCAAACTTAGCTGCAGAGTTAACCATGGCCCCGTAAGTCTGAGTATGGGAAGTGATGAGGAGGCTCTCAGATGTGGTTTCAAGCATGACTGGAAGATGTCCAGTTGTTCCTCTTCAGAAGGAGGATTGCCATTTCACGTAGTTTCAGGTTCCACCGCTTGTAGAAGTCCCCAACATTCTCATCGGGACGCTACATGTTGTTTGTAGGTCAACCCTATTTGTTTCCCATTCCAAGTTGGCCTCTACTTTTCCTGTGAAAGGCATTGGTAAGTCTGGTCCCGCGTAGCCCTGGCTTCAGGTTTTAAACGAAAGAACAGCACTTTAAGGCACTGGACTTCAAAGATGGACTGAAATAGCCTCAGCCAGACTTCGACTGTATCTGGTGCACATCCTTTGGCCTTCAGTCGCCAAAGGTATATGTGTCCAAATGGGTTTTTGGTAATGCAGGACCATCAAAAGTGTCTCAGATTAGGCATCATGAATTTGCGGG